>OY882860.1:1165000-1477500 GCA_963693515.1 Pipistrellus nathusii | reverse complement strand
CCTCCCAGCAGTCCGTGGGCGGCTGGGGCCGTGGCGACACCCTCCCGTCCTCGTGCTGCGTGAGTCAGGCCTGCGCCCCGCCCCACACCCACGGCCACGGCCGCAGTCAGTGACAGCCTTCCCGGCGTCAGGTCCGTGGCGGAGGGCTGTGTCCGTCCTGCCGCCTGGAGCGGCCGGCTCTGAGCTGCCCCTGAGCCTGCCCCCGGCTGCTGGCAGGGGTGACACTGGGCGGCCGGCGCGGACGGTCCTGCTGCCGCTGTGGGCCCTGATCTGAGGGTCACATCGTCTCTGCTCCGGCTGGCAGCGGAGCCGGAGGGCACGCAGGTGAGCTCCCGGCATCGCCCCAGCCTGCCCGGTGCCCTGGCCTGGCCCGGGCTCCGGGCACGCCACGCGGGGTGTGGCTCGGGGTCCCACCGGGGCAGAGGGCCGGCTCTGGGAGTGGGCGCTGGGCCGGGAGCAGACGGAGGCGCTGCTTCTGAGCCAGCCGGCCAGGCGGCTCTCAGAGGCGCCGGCCGGTCACCGAGCACTGGCCCGGGCCAGCCGAGCGGAGCCGAGCCGGACGGGCCTGTTGGGGCGGAAGCTGGCTCCCGGCTCAGCCTCTCCCCGGATCCAGGCTGTCCTGGGGCGCGGGAGGGGCCATCTCTCCCCCAGAGGTTCCTCCTCCCCCAGGCTGGCCTGCCTTTCATGTATTTACTTTTTAATTGATGTCAGGGAGGGAGGGAGGGAGGGAGAGGGAGGGGAACATCCCTGATGACAGGCAATCTCGGGTCGGCCGCCTCCTGCACGCCCCCCCCCCCCCCCCCCCGGGGCAGGATCCCTGACCGGGAATGGCTCTGACCTCCTGCTCACAGGTCCGCGCACCCACGGGCCCGCCCGCCGGGGGCTGGCGTCTTTGCTGTGGGCACAGCTTGGCGTGTGGGAGCAATCGCGGGTCGGCCGCCTCCTGCACGCCCCCCCCCCCCCCCGGGGCAGGATCCCTGACCGGGAATGGCTCTGACCTCCTGCTCACAGGTCCGCGCACCCACGGGCCCGCCCGCCGGGGGCTGGCGTCTTTGCTGTGGGCACAGCTTGGCGTGTGGGAGCATCCTCAGCCCCACCCCACCGGGGGGGCCAGCCTGGCGGCAGGAGGGCGGCCGGGCGCCCTGGAGGGACCCTTTGCCCAGACCGGTGCAGTCCTGAGCTCCCAGGGCCCCAGGGGTGGGGGGGCAGCCCTCAGGGGTAGCTGCCCTCTGCCCAGGGGGTGCTGACGCCGAGGGGACGGCAGACCAGCTCGCCGTGCCAGTGTGCGCTCAGGCCCGCGGTCGCCAGCAGGAGCAGCCGGCCGGGCCCCGCGTGCCGGGGCTCCGTCAGCCCGGGCCCAGCCGCACGGAGCAGGTGCGGCTCCAGGAGATGTTCTTCCCCTGGGCCCTGGTCGGCAAGCTCACTGGCCAGCAGAGCCAAAAGTCAACGGGACAATGATCGACATTTACTCTGAGAGACAAGCTTTTCAAATTTAAACTTCTTTTGACTCCACTTCTTCAGAATAGACTCGCCCCGGCCGTGGTATTTGGGACCCACAGCCGGTGACGGGCAGGGGGCGAGGCTAATGACCAGGCACCCGCACCCAGGCCATCCGGGCGGCCGCAGGGTCACAGCACCGGTGAGGGGGACCGGACCAGAGTCCAGCCCAGGGCAGCCACCGCCAGCACAGGGCCTGTAGGCCTGGAGGCTGGGGGGCCGGGGGGGCTGGGGGGGGCCGGGGGGGGCTGGGGGGAGCCAGGGGGGGGCTGGGGGGACCGGGGTGGGGCTGGGGGGCCGGGGGGGCTGGGGGGGGCCGGGGGGGCTGGGGGGGCCGGGGGGGGGCTGAGGGGGGGCCGGGGGGGCTGAGGGTGAGTGGGGAGGGCTGAGGGGAGATGGGGGGGGCTGAGGGGGGGTGGGGGGATTGAGGGGGGCCGGGGTGGGGCTGAGGGGGGCCAGGTGGGGCTGAGGGGGGCCGGTTGGGGCTGAGGGGGGCCGGGGTGGGGCTGGGGAGGGGCGGGGGGGCTGAGGGGGGCTGGGGGGGGCTGGGGGGAGCCGGGGGGGAGGCTGGGGGGTCCAGGTGGGGCTGAGAGGGGCCGGGTGGGGCTGGGAGGGGCCGGTGGGGGCTGAGGGGGGCCGGGGTGGGGCTGGGGGGGGCTGGGTGGGGCTGGGAGGGGCCGGTGGGGGCTGAGGGGGGCCGGGGTGGGGCTGGGGGGGACGGGTGGGGCTGAGGAGGGCCAGGTGGGGCTGGGGGGGGCCGGGGTGGGGCTGGGGGGGGCCGGGGTGGGGCTGGGGGGGCCGGGGTGGGGCTGGGGGGCGGCTGGGGGGCGGGTGGGGCTGAGGGGGGCTGGGGTGGGGCTGGGAGGGGCCAGGTGGGGCTGGGGGGGCGGGGGGGCTGAGGGTGAGTGGGGAGGGCTGAGGGGAGATGGGGGGGGCTGAGGGGGGGTGGGGGGGCTGAGGGGGGGTGGGGGGATTGAGGGGGGCCGGGGTGGGGGGATTGAGGGGGGCCGGGGTGGGGCTGGGTCGGGCAGGTGGGGTTGGGGGGAGCAGGGGGGCTGATGGGGGAGCCAGGTGGGGCTGAGGGGGGCCGGTTGGGGCTGAGAGGGGCCGGGTGGGGCTGGGAGGCCCTTCAGCAGGAGGCTGACCACGGGCACTGCCTTGGTCCCTAGAATCACCGGTTCCTGATACCCGGTCGCTGGGTGGACCGGTGCCTGCCCTGAAGCCCAGTGTGAGGAGCACTCTCCCAGGGAAGGTGCTGCCCACTGAGGCTCCCTCCCCCCCCCTCCCTCCCCCGTCTCTCCCCCTCCCGCCCTCCTCTGCCCGGTTCTTAGAAAGAACCAGCAGAAGAGCAGAAACCGCACCGCCTCTGTCTTTTAAAAACGTGTTTCTTTCTTTCCTCTTTAAAGAATATTTTTATTGATGTCAGAGAGGAAGGGAGAGGGAGAGAGACAGAAACATCGATGCTGAGAGAGTCCAGGATCAGCTGCCTCCTGCAGCCCCCCCCCCCTACTGGGGATGGAGCCCCAAACCCAGGCCTGTGCTCTGACCAGGAATCGAACTGTGACCTCCTGGTTCAGAGGTTGACACTCACCCCCTGAAGCTGATGGAGGATGGAGGAGGGAGGAGGGAGAAGGGAGAAGGGAGGAGCGAGGAGAGAGGATGGAGGAGGGAGGAGGGAGGAGGGAGGAGGGAGAAGGGAGGATGGAGAATGGAGAATGGAGGATAGGGATAGGGGATGGAGGATGGAGGATGGAGGAGAATGGAGAATGGAGGATGGAGGATGGAGGAGGGAGGATGGAGGATGGAGGATAGAGGAGGGAGGAGGGAGGAGGGAGGATGGAGGAGGGAGGAGGGAGGAGGGAGGAAGGAGGATGGAGGATAGGGGATGGAGGAGGGAGGAGGGAGGATGGAGGAGGGAAGAGGGAGGATGGAGGATAGGGGATGGAGGAGGGAGGGGGGAGGATGGAGAATGGAGGATAGGGGATGGAGGAGGGAGGATGGAGGAGGGAGGATGGAGGAGGGAGGAGAGAGGAGGGAGGATGGAGGATAGGGGATGGATGATGGAGGAGGGAGGAGGGAGGATGGAGGATAGGGGGTGGAGGAGGGAGGAGGGAGGAGAATGGAGAATGGAGGAGGCCGGCGGTCACACACCTGGTGCTCACGGGAGGGAGGCGTGGGCGGGAGTCAGGCCTCGCGCTGCACCTGGGCGTTTGTCACTGGTGACCGCGGTGTGTCAGGTGGTGACTGTTCTCGTTTCTGTGCTGTCAACAGGGCAGCGTGCAGGGACAGCCTGCCGGTGACTCCGGAGACTCCGTGTCTGACTGGAGGGCTCCTGGCTCTCTGCTCAGCGCCTGACTGGGCCGACCTACCGCACCCTGCACAGCGGGGAGAGGCGGCGGGAGCCTGCCCGCGCCCGCACGGAACGGCACCGTGCCATCCTGCGTGTGTGTGTGTGCGTGTGTGTGTGTGCACCGTGCCATCCTGTGTGTGCGTGTCTGTGTGTGTGTGTGCGTGTGTGTGTGTGCCATGCCATCCTGTGTGTGTGTGTGTGCGTGTCTGTGTGTGTGTGTGTGTGTGCCATGCCATCCTGTGTGTGTGTGTGCGTATGTGTGCGTGTCTGTGTGTGTGTGTGTGCCATGCCATCCTGTGTGTGCGTGTGTGTGCGTGTCTGTGTGTGTGTGTGCGTGCGTGTGTGTGTGCCGTGCCATCCTGCGTCTGTGTGCACGTGTGTGCGTGTGTGTGTGCGTGTGTGTGTGTGCCAGAGCGGGTCTGCCGTGGCGGCCGGTCCCGTGTGGGCTCCTGACTTTGTGCAGGAGGGATGCCAGGTTTGAGTCCAGGTGACGGGAGGGCACATCTGTGACGGCCGGATAGTGAGGCAGGAATGCCCAGGACAGAAGCGTCAGCAGAGCCCGGTGGCTGCTGTCCGCTCACCCGAGGGTCAGAGCAAAGGGGGCTGGGGTGGGCTCAGGGGTGAGCCTGGAGGAGCTGCCCCTGCCCTGCCTGTGGCTCCCCGGGGCTGGCTCCCGGGGGCCCTCAGTGAAAGGAGATGCCAGAAGCGGGGAGACCTGGGGAGCCCCAGGAGGGAGAAAGCGGCTGGGCTGTCACAGGACCGGGATCCATGGAGCAATGCTCGGAGCGCTCCGAGTCACGCGGTATTCGCCGGGGGCTCAGACACATGGATTCAGATTCTGAGCAGAGCTACAAGCAGAACTTCCCTAGAGAGCCAGCCCCGAGTGTGCTCAGTGGTTACCGCGCGGAAGCTGCTGGCCTTGAAAACAACACAGCTCTATCCAATAAAACACACACCTGGCATGGCGCTGAGAGCACGGGCCTGCCTAATCTCTGGCCTGCCAGGTCGCCGGTAGTTTATCTTCCTTGTGACTCCGCAGGCTAGAGCGTTGGGAAAGCAGTTATTTATTTGTTTGTTTGTTTGTTTTAGAATAGGAGGCCGTCTAAAGAAACAGCAGGGAACTCCAAACTGAAGTTTTACAAAAGAGGGCCTTTAGGGCGATCTTAGGGGAGGCAGCCCGGGGCCGTCTCCGAGGATTGGTCAGCGCAGCCATTGCAGCTGGGGCGCCCCCACCCCTCCTCCCCCCACTCCCCCCACCTCCTGGGGCTCTTCTGGGCCTGGAGCCAGCGCCGGCTGGGTGTTGTCATTGGGGTGTTGTCATTGGGGTGTTGTCATTGGGGTGTTGTCATTGGGGTGTTGTTTTGGGGTGTTGTATTGGGGTATTGTTTTGGGGTGTTGTATTGGGTGTTGTTTTGGGGTGTTGTTATTGGGGTGTTGTTTTGGGGTGTTGTATTGGGGTATTGTTTTGGGGTGTTGTATTGGGTGTTGTTTTGGGGTGTTGTTATTGGGGTGTTGTTTTGGGGTGTTGTATTGGGGTGTTGTTTTGGGGTATTGTATTGGAGTGTTGTATTGGAGTGTTGTATTGGGGTGTTGTATTGTGGTGTTGTTTTGGGGTGTTGTATTGGGTGTTGTTATTGGGGTGTTGTATTGGGTGTTGTTTTGGGGTGTTGTATTGGGTGTTGTTTTGGGGTGTTGTATTGGGTGTTGTATTGGGGTGTTGTATTGGGGTGTTGTTTGGGGGTGTTGTATTGGGGTGTTGGGTGTGGAAGGCCAGCGTGGAAGGTCAGCTCAGGGGTGGGTGGGCAGGCTCATAAGCCGTCTCAGACGGTGGATAAAGAAAAACGGAATTTATTTAAGGGAAGGGGTGGGGGTGGGATATGCAAAGGAAGGGCTGCCCGGCACCAGCCACGGGACTGAAATGAGGGAAATGGGGGAAGTGAGGGAGGCGATGGGGCAGCCCCGGGCGCTGGGGCTCCATCCTCGCGTGCAGGCCGGGCAGAAGCCCATCAGGGTGGGTCTGGGCCGAGCTGGGCTGGGCTGCGGGGGGAATGGGGTGAGGGGGGGGCCTCAGGTGCCTTCAGGGCGGCCCAGTTCCTCCTGTGGCCTAACACGTGGTGCCCAGCGAGCTTTCCCAGTCCTGGCCTCCTGTGGGGAAGCCTGCATGTGGCCCTGAGGGTGGAATTGCCCTCGGGCCTCACAGTTACCTCCAGGGAGGAAAGGTCAGGAGGAGGTCAAACCGCAGGAGGGTGACAGGCAGGGGAGGACAGGCCCCCAGGGGCCCGTCCATCCCAGTTCCCCATTCCCCTTGCCGAGGACTTTCCCAGCTTAGGGTCGGGTGCCAGCCAGACCAGCGGCCAGAGCAGCGTTTCCGGTGAGAACAGGCCTCCTGGGCTGCGGGGACACCGTTCCCCCACCCGAGGGCGGGGTCATCGTGAGCCTCTTATCTGCCCCCTCCGTATGGAGCCTGGCTATCACAGCCCCAGGGAGCGGCCGCCCTGGCCTCCGGTCTGGCCCGTCTCCCACCCAGGCCTCAGGGGGGGCCCGGGTGGTGAGGCCTTAAAGCGGGAGAGGTCGGGGTGACAGTCCCGGCCGGGTGCTCCTCGGGCACCGGAGAGTCCCTGGTCCCTCCCGGCCAGCGGGGCGCCCCAGCCCCGGGGATCAGTGGGTGCCACGTCCCAGCCCAGCTCCTCCGCAGCGCTGAGCCAGGTCTGACTCCAAAGCCAGTTTTCTCTGCCAGAAGGTGAGGCTGCGGCTTCCCCAGGCCTGGCCGGCACCTGCCCTCAGCCCAGCTCCAGGCCCCGGCCGGCCCCGCTGTGGCTGCCTGTGGCGGGAAGGGGGTGCAGACCGGAAAACTCTGCTCCGTGCACAGAGCTCAGCTCACGGGGGGAGCACCTGCCTTATAAACCTGGCTCACCCCGTATCTCACGATCAATTCCTCTTTAAATTAAGTGATAGGCACTGAATTCCCACCGGAGGGCGGCTGCTGTCCCCTCAGGGCAGTGCTCTGTGCACCTGCACTCTCCAGGGGACCTGCAATCTCCAGGGGACGTGGCTCTGAGAGGTGAGGGGCTGACAGATGGGGGGTGACAGGTGGGGGCTGACAGGTGGGGGTGACAGATGGGGGCTGACAGGTGGGGGTGACAGGTGGGGGTGACAGGTGGGGGCTGACAGGTGGGGGTGACAGGTGGGGGTGACAGATGGGGCCTGACAGGTGGGGGCTAACAGGTGGGGCTGACAGGTGGGGGTGACAGGTGGGGGCTGACAGGTGGGGGTGACAGGTGGGGCTGACAGGTGGGGGTGACAGGTGGGGGCTGACAGGTGGGGGCTGACAGGTGGGGGTGACAGGTGGGGGCTGACAGGTGGGGGTGACAGGTGGGGCTGACAGGTGGGGGTGACAGGTGGGGGCTGACAGGTGGGGCTGACAGGTGGGGGTGACAGGTGGGGGCTGACAGGTGGGGGTGACAGGTGGGGGTGACAGGTGGGGGCTGACAGGTGGAGGTGACAGGTGGGGGTGACAGGTGGGGCTGACAGGTGGGGCTGACAGGTGGGGGTGACAGGTGGGACAGGGCTGGCAGGGGCAGGGCTGGCAGGCGGGGTGCTGCTGCAGATGTCTCTGTGCGGGATGAGGTGGTGCAGCAGCTGGAGACCTCAGGCCCAGGGACCAGGGGGGCATACGCGGGTTAACCGCCTTCTCCAGGGCCCTCCTGGGAGGGACGCTGTGCTGGGCTGAGCTGGGCTGGGCTGGGCGGGGCGGGTTCACTCTGTTAACAAAAACCATTGAAACCTGTAAAGAATTTTTGTGAGTTTATTTGAGCCAAACTGTCGACATAGGCCAGGAAGCAGAACCTCAACGGATTGAGATAATGCTCCGGAGAATGGCGGGTTATATTTCTATTTATACACCGAAATCAAAGGAGGGACAGAGGTGGGTGACATGAAATCCATTGGTGATGGATTAGGGAGGCGGGAGAAAGCAAAGCGGGGAAAGCCCTGGGATTGGATAAAAGTAAAATGAGGGACGTGGACTCAGGTGAGTGCGGGGAACAATTAACGTGATAACGAAGGAATTTGAGGCATCTGTCCTGGCGCCCACCACAGCTGGTTGTGCCCTGGGGCCCGGGGTAAAGGAAGTCACAGTCACCCAGGCATCACAGATGTCATCTCAGAGCGGGAAGGGACGGCTCAGTAGGGAAGATTTAGGTCGGTCTTTGTCGGGTGAAATCTCTGGGACCTGACTGCCCACTATGACCTGCTAGGCACTGACTTTCCACCTTGTGCGGCGCTCTTAGGCCTCTGGGCCTGCAAGAGGCCACGCAGGCTCCCGAGCTGCGGGCCAGCGCGCGGGAGCTGCGGGAGGACCCGGTCGCTGCAGGTCGCGGTCCCGGTCCGGGTGGAAGTGAAACTGCAGCGTCAGCTCTCCCAGGGCTGCGGGGGCGGCCTCAGGGGGAGAGTCCGTGCGGGCGCCGGAGCTCGGGGTCACAGGGGTTCCCTGTGGGGGCACTGGGGTGCTAGAGGGGTCCGCCCGGAGGAGCCCTCCACGCAGAGCCCCGGCCAGCGCGCACTGCAGGCGGGAACCACAGCGAACCCCGCTCCGCTGCCCCGTCCCTCCGGGGCCCCCCCGCCCCGCCCGTGGTTCCGCCCTCTCCCCCCCCGCCCCGCGCGCCAGTGGTTCCGCCCGGCCCCGCCCACCGTTCGGGCCCCGCCCACCTGCCGTGCGCATGCGCGTCCGCGCCCGCCCCGGGGTCGCGATGGCGGCGGGCGGGGCGGAGCGCGCGGCTGACAGGCGCCGGGAGCGCAGCGGAGCGCGGGGTCCGCGCGGGGCGGCGCGCAGGTGAGGGCGCGGGCCGGCGGGGCGGGCGGGGCGGGCGGGGAGGGCGCGGGGCCGGCGGGGCGGGGAGGCCCAGCGCCCGGGCTCCGGGTCCGGCTCTGCTGGGGTCCGGGCCGCGCTCTCGGGCAGCGGGTCGGTGGTCCCGGGACGGGGGGGGGGGGGGGGGGGGGGGCGGGGGCGGGGCCGGAAGGCCGCGGTGCAGGCGGGTCCTCGCTGGGCTTCGGCCCGGAGTTCGGGGGCTTTGGGGTGACAGCGGCGAGCGGCCTGGGGGCGGGGCGGGTGCCGGGGCGCGGGGTGCCGGGGCGCTGTCTGAGCCACTCCCAGGCCCCGGGCTGGCCTCCCCCCATCCGGGCAGCCCCCTCGGCCTTCGGGGGCAGTGGGAGCTGACGTTGAGCCCGGGGCCGCCGGCACCGGCCCGGGCTGCTGAGAGCTGGTGGGTCCCGGTCACGGCGTCACGCCGGTCTGGTGTCAGTTTCCTCCGTGGAGCCGGATCCCGGTCTGGGAGGAAACTCTGTTGCAATTGTTAACGTTAGGCTCGGGATGTTGCAAACAATTCCTGTGGCGGCGGGGAGCGCCTGCGGCTGGCTGAGCTCATGGCTCATGGCGGGAGGAGGGAGCCCTGGGTCCACGGGTGAGGCCGGGCAGCGGGTGCGGGTGAGGGCACCCGCGGGAGCAGCCTGGCGGGGAGCAGCGGGGTGTCTCCGGCAGGAACACCCGCCCCTGGTCCTGTCCTGCAGGTCAGCCTCTGCTCCGTGGCCCTCGGGGCTTGTTGCTCAATAGTCCAGCAGGACATGCCACGGGCCTTTCGGTCCTGTTTTTTACTTCATTTCCGAGTGTGGGGTCCGCGTGCTCACCACTCACGAGTGCCGGGCGGTCTCCACAGCGATCGGGCGCCCTGTGCACCCACAGGTGTGTCCTGTCCGGGACCCACAGGGCCTGCCCCGTCTTATTTATTAAACGTGCCCGGAGCGGCCCGGCCGCCGGGGCCTGCAGAGAAAGGAGGCCCGGTGGCTGTGGACAGGCTTTCCCACCGAAATGAAGCTGCGGAGTCAGCTGCTTTCCCGCCTTCACTTCCCTCTGGGCTGCGGCTCCTCTACATTCCGTCAGCCTCAGGGCTGCTGCTGTGGAGGGGCTGGGCTTGATCCAAAGAGCAGGGTGATTGCTGCTGTGGGGTCCCCAGAGTTCCCCTGGGAGGGGAACGGTTATCTGTAGGGCGACAGGGAGAAGCCCTACTTTGGGGCCTGGGTGAGGTGGGCATGCGGGCCCTGTCCCCTGTGCCACCTAAGGTGAGGGAGGTGGTCAGGTAAGCAGCCAGAGAGGACGCTCGGGAGCTCTGTGGCTCCAGGATGGCCGGGCGGGCCAGGGCGGGGTCCAGCAGGGGCATGGGCGGCTCCGCCGGCCTGGCTGGGTCCCTGCAGATCCCCACAGCCTGGCCTCGTCCTGTGGCTCAGGCGCTTCCCTGGCCCGGGCATTGCTGCGGGTGCTCACAGCCCAGAAACCAGTGCACGCAGCTGTGCAGACGCGGGAGGTCCTGAGCAAGGGCCAGCGAGGGAGAGGTTAGGGACTGAGAGGGGCAGGGCAATAGGACTTGTAGCGAGGTGTGCCTGTAGCGAGTTGTACTGGTTGTGTCTGTGGAGCTGTGTATGTGTGGAGCTGTGTGTGTAGGTAATGAGCACCGTCTTCAGAGGGGCACCTACAGGCCAGACGCCAGTCTGGGGTTTCTCGGGGTGTGACCTGGAAGGACAGTGTATTCCTGGACTCACAGTCCTTGGAGCCAGCTCCGTTCCCCCCTGGGGTGCTGGCACCACCCCTGCCCTCCCTGCCCTCGGTGTGGGCCTCTCACTGCCCCTGGCACCTCCCGTCCTGTCGCAGGCATCGTACCATCAGACAGTCCAGCTTGTGGTTCAGAAACACGCGGGCCCCGTGCTGGGGTCCGTGTGCCGGCCCCTCCCGAGTCCTAGGCAGTCGGGACAGCTGGTCAGTGGTCCTTTGTCTTACAGCCTTTGCTCTTGCAGTTTCCCTCGCCCGGCAGTCCACTTTGGCCACCTTCCCTGACCCCCTGCTCTTGTCCCAGGGTCCACTGCCCTCTGCTGTAGATGGGGGCTGGGGAGTCGGAGGAGGGGGCAGGAAGGAAAGAGAATGGGGCAGCAGGGAGGAGGGGGCAGCAGGGGGACTGGGGAGGTCTGTTCGGAGCTCCAGGACGGCCAGGCTTGGTGTGCTTGGTGCGTAGCTCACAGCGAGAGCCGCCACAGCAGGAGGAGACCCTTTGCCATCGTTCGGGTCCCTCACCGGAGGAAGGGAGAAGCTGAACTGTCCCCTTCACCCCAGGCGGCACTGGAGACCTGCCAGCTCCGTGGTCTACACCTGCCTGTGGGCACCGGGGGAGCCGTGGGCACTGCAGGAAGGCAGGCAGAGCTGTGTGCTGGCCCAGGGCCGGCACGTTCCTCAGGCACGGGCGAGAGCCGCAGCCTGGGCGGCCTCAGTGGCACCGGCGGTCCCTCGTCCCTGGTCCTGCCCCGCGGGGCCGTCACCAGCCTGTGCGTCTGAGAGCTGGGACCTGGCGCTCCGTGCTGAGCGGTGGCCAGTTGAACACACTGGCGCGTAGCAGGTGCTGCGTGTTAGTAATGGGCCCCCCAGCCTGCCCGTACCTGATCTCATTTCCTGGCAGCCCTGGCCCGGAGTGGGAGGAAATGTGTTCTTAGCTCCTGGACAGCAGAACCAGAGTTTGAACCCACTGAGCAGCTGCTCTTGGCTCCTTGGTCCCAGTGCCCTGGCGCCCTCATCCCGCCCCCCACCAACAGCCCTGCTCTGGCACTACCGAGGGGACCGGGTCGCGGCCAGCCTCCGGGCTCGGCCAAGGGCACGGTCACGCAACCGCGCAAAACGGGAACCAGCCCCTCTCTGACCGTCAGGGAGAAGCCCAGGGAGAAGCTGAGGGGCCGGGCGGAGCTCTGGGTGCGGGCAGGCAGCCCCTCGGGGTCACCGGGGGTCCTCTGGGGGAGGGCTCCTCCCCACCCAGCACTCCGAGTCCTGCCCCGAGCTCACCTTCCCCAGCCGGCGCCCGGGGACCGCCTGGTGCTCGCCCTGCCTGGGCGGGCCGGGGACAGACGTGCTGCACAAGCAGCTGTGCACTCTGGGGTCCGCCCGGGCAGCACGGAGAGGCCGGCCATTACACGCGGGTCCCAGACAAGCACCTCATGGGGAGACTCGGGGGGTCGGGAGGTTGGGGGGAGGGGGCAGGAGAGGGGAAGGTCGAGGCCAGGCCCTTTTGGGCTTTCCCAGGAGCGGCAGGCGGGCAGGGGACACGCGGGGTGGCTGGATTGAGCAGTTGGGGGCCTGGAGCTGTCGGCGTGGGCCCTGGTTGCCTGGCACCTGGCCTGGCCTGGCCTCAGGCTCTGGATGGCTGAGGGTGGGGGGGTCCCAGGCGCCCAGGCGTGCTCCTGGCTGTGCTGGGGGATGCATCTCTCGAGCCAGGGAGGCAAACATCAGAACCGGCGGGAAAACCCCTCGCCCACACCCACACCCAGAGCCAAGTGCTCTTGCCGCCTCTTAACCCGGAGTCGCACCAGGTCTGTGTACAGAACAACTTTGTTTTACGTCAAACACGTTTTACTTCACGAGGTCACGTCCTGGGCATGTGTCCACTCTACCTGACTGCTCCCTGGCGGCTTCGCCAGGGCGCCTGCCTCCTGGTGGGTCCCGCGGGCGGGTCCCTGGAGCGGGTGCCTTCAGTGTCACAGACGTCCCGCATGCAGCCGGGACACGCAGAGCTGGAGCCTGTTGCACTCTGCGCTGCCCTCGGTGGGCCCCGAGGTGGAGGGCCGTCCAGGCTGGCCGGGGGTCAGCACAGGGCAGCGTGAGCACGGTGGAGCCTCCGCTGGGGAAGGTGGCCGGAGGGCCTGGGGGAGGTGGCGGCAGCTGGGCCTGAGGGCCAGCGTGGTGTGGGGGCCCGTAGGTCCAGGCCGGGGCCAGGAGAGCCCGTGTTTTCAGCGGGGGAGGTGCAGGAGGCCAGGGGCCTGGGGGCTCCGAGGTCAGGCGGTCAGGCTCTGACCTGCTGTCCTCACACAGGCCAGCGGCCTCGGGCGTGTGGGACCTCTGTGCCTCAGAGCCCGGCTCAGTGACCTCTGTCCGTCAAACCCGGGTCACTGAGAAGCGACAGTGTGAGGGCAGCATCGCAGGGCCGTGCAGGGCGGCCTGTGTCTGCTGAGGAGAGAAGCTGGTGCGGGGAAGCCTGCGCACAGCACTCCCCCCCCGTTCCCTGCAGCTGCAGGAGGAAGTGCCTGCGCCCGGGCTGTGAACTCTCCCCGGTCCTCGTGATGCTTGGTTTAGTTAGGGGTGTTTCCCGTTAGGTTAGAAGGAGGACCTGCTGATCCCCCGTCCATGGGGTCACGGGGCACCGACCCCGACTGTGCGCCAGACCGGCTGGGTCCCCGGACACAGCACCTCCGCGGTGCTCTCCGCAGAGCTGCCCGCTGGACGGCGGCTCCAGGCCCTGGCCGCGGGGGCCTGCCCCAGGCGAGCTGGGCTGTCCCTCTGCCGGGGCCTGGGCTGGGAATGGGCCCGCAGGCGGGGGAGGTGCTTGCAGGCCGGCCTTCCCCGCCCAGGTAAGGCGAGAGGCGGCATCCAGGGTGACACCTGGGGTCTGGCCTCCGAGAGGGGCGGGGGCGGCCTGTTAGCGGCTGCGCCTCCTGTGCCCGCTGGGTCCCCGTCTTCGTGTGACTTCCTTTCTCACACGTGACGGAGGGCGTCCCCGCGCTGTGCCAGGACGCAGACAGGCGTGAGGGTGAAGCGAGGCGGACCCGGAGCCGCGTTGCCCGCTTCCGGTCACCCGACGCCAGGCCCGTCTTCTCTCCCTCAGGCCGAGGGCGGATACATGAGGGCCCCAGCGGCCGCGGCTCCGGCCCTCCGTGTTGGACGAGACTCCGCGTGCGGCCCGGCGGCCCTGCGCTGACCGCGCGCCGTGACCGGGACTCGGGACCATGAGTCTCGCGGGCGAGCAGGGCGCGTCGGAGAGCGTCTTCGACCTGGACTACGCCGCCTGGCGGGTCCGCGCCGCGCTGGTGGCCGCCGGCTTTGCCTTCTACCTGGGCGTCTTCGTGGTGTGCCACCAGCTGTCCTCCTCCCTGAACGCCACGTACCACGCCCTGGTGGCCAAGGAGCGGGTCTTCTGGAACCTGGCGGCCACGCGGGCCGTGTTCGGCGCGCAGGGCACGGCCGCGGGCCTGTGGACGCTGCTGGCGGACCCGGTGCTGGCGGCCGACAAGGTGCGCGCCCAGCAGAGCTGGTCCTGGTTCCACGTGGCCACGGCCACCGGCTTCTTCTGCTTCGAGAACGCGGCCCTGCACCTGTCCAACGCGCGCTTCCGCACCTTCGACCCCTTCCTGGCGCTGCACCACCTCTTCGCCTTCCTGGGCTTCCTGGGGCTGCTGGCCAACCTGCAGGCCGGCCACTACCTGGCCATGGCCACGCTGCTGCTGGAGGTCAGCACGCCCTTCACCTGCGTGTCCTGGATGCTGCTGAAGGTGAGCGTCCCCCGGGCACCAGCAAGAGCTGTTTTTGGCTGAACTTAATTTTTAATTTAATTTTATTTTAAAATTTGTTCATTGATTTCAGAGAGGAAGGGAGAGAGAGAGAAACATCAACAATGAGAGAGAATCACGGATTGGCTGCCTCCTGCACGCCCACTACCGGGAATCAGGCCCGCAACCCGGGCCTGTGCCCTGAGCAGGATCAAATCCGGGACTTTTCAGTCTGCAGGCCGATGTTCTGTCCGCAGAGCCACACCAGCAGGGCAAATTGTGTTCATGTTAAAGAAGTGGTTGCAATGGGGCTGGGGAGCCTGCAGCTGAGGTGCAGGCCTTGACTGAGTCGGACCCTCAGGTGTGCTGGACACGGAGATGCCCAATGCTGTGACGGACACGGGCTGACCATGTGACAGTCACCTGCGGGGCCGTGGAGTGCTGCCTCCCCGTGCACACGCCTCCCGTGCACACGCCTCCCGTGCACACGCCTCCCGTGCACACGCCTCCCGTGCACACGCCTCCCCGTGCACACGCCTCCCCGTGCACACGCCTCCCGTGCACATGCCTCCCGTGCACACGCCTCCCTGTGCACACGCATTGGAGCAGTCCAGGTGGCAGCGGGTGAGGCTGAGCAGGAGCCACGGAGCCCACTTCCCCTGGAGACCACAGATGGGGTGCCGGGTCGGGTCCCAGTTCTGCTTTTGGAAGATGAAACCTCACACTTTCCCACTGCGGCTGCTCGGTGCTCATTCCCACGCCCCACAGCGCTGCCCTCCTCGCTCCGGGGCCATCTGGCAGGGGGAGGCCCGTCTCGCTGGTCTGGAGGGCTTTCCTGACAGCCAGCGGCATCCGCACGCTCACACAGCTGTCATCGCTGTCCCGGAGCCCGCTTTAACCCCGATTCCTCGCCTTTAGACTGTTAGCTGGATGGCTCTTCCGTCCGCTGAGACTGTCTCACCGGGTCCATGGCCGACAGCCGTGCGCCCCCACCTCCGGCCTCCTCTCTGCTGGCTGTCCCTCTGTGAGGGGCCGGCCGCCAGCAGCTGGCCTGTGCTTTTTATATCTGACGTTTCTGTGTTATGTACAGCGCTGGCACCTGCCAGAGGCAGATGGAGGTCTTGAGTGCCCCTGCTCGGAAGGTCACTGAGTGTGGCTTAGCGAAGCCACGTCCACGCGCTGACGGGAACACTGGCGCACATGCAGGGCCGCACTCCCGGTCAGACCATGGCCGGCTGAGCAGCCGCGCCAGAAGGAGTGTCCTCGGGGCCTCCCGCAGAGTCGCTGGGGACCCGTCTGCTCTCTCTGCTGCTGTTGCCTACAGTCTGGGGTCAGAGGCCAGAAGTCCTGGCTGAGACCAGCATGAGAAGGGACCCTTAGCAGGCTGGCTTTGTGGTTTGGCTGCAGCCCTGGAAGCGAGGTGTCCTGTGAATTAGAATGACCTCGGCAGGGTCACTATGGCTCAGTCCCGGGGCATTGAGGTCAAATACACAAAAGCCCGTGGGCCAGGAACTGACCTTGCCCTGGGCGGCTCCTGGGCTGTCCCCAGGGGAGGGCTGGTCAGCAGCCCAGCGCCCGGCCAGGCCCGGCCAGCGCTGCTGTCCCTCTGTGCTGGGCACAGGGGTGGGAGGAGGCCTGGGCAGGACACGTGTCCATGCACGGCCGTGCTGACCGCTGTTGTGTTCCCGCAGGCTGGCTGGGCCGACTCGCTGCTCTGGAAGGCGAACCAGTGGCTGATGGTCCACATGTTCCACTGCCGCATGGTGCTCACCTACCACATGTGGTGGGTGTGCCTGCAGCACTGGGAGGGCCTGCGGGACACCCTGGACCCGCCCCACCTGGCACTCTTCCTGCTGGGCCTGAGCCTCCTCACGCTGGTGCTCAACCCCTACTGGACCCACAAGAAGACGCAGCAGCTGCTCAGCCCCGTGGACTGGAACTTCGCGGCGCCCCCGCCGCCGCCCCGGGCCAACGGCCGGCTGCCCCCCAAGAAGGGGCTGTAGCTGGGAGCCCCGCCTCCCACGCCCGGCGCTGCTCCCGAGGGACCGCTTGGTGTGGGTCAGTATTAATTCCCAGGTCGCCACCAAGCCCTCCGAGTGATGGCCTCCTGTCCCGCTGTCCGTCACGGTTCCTTCCCGGGAGCCCAGCCTGGGGCGCGCTGCTCACGGAAGGTTCCGGGGAGGCGGGCTGGGTTCCGGTGCGGGCGGCGGCTTTCTCGCCCTCGCCTCGCTGGGCCGCACAGACGGAGGGCCGGTCTCCCGGTCTCCACCGGCAGGAAGGTGGGAGCCGCGGTGCCACCTGCTCAGCTGTTGCTGTGGCCGAGCCCAGGCCCGCCTGCGAGGCAGCCTGGCTGACAGTCTACGGGAAATGCACGCACCTGCTGTCCCAGCCTGGCCTGCTCCCTGGGAGGAATGGCCTTGTCACCGGTTCCCCGGACTGTCCAGCGGGTGCAACGGCGCCCTCTGGGGCCATGCTGCAGCGGCACCGTGCGAGAGACCCAGCCCCGTGGTGTGTTTGACAGGAGCCTTGCAGATTTTTTATCAAGAAGTTGCAGGAAACCAGCATTATGTGTTCCCATGGAATTGCTCAGCTGATGAAATGAGGAAGATAGTGAATAATCAGACTGTCTAGATTTCAAAGACATCCCCATTTGACTAGGTTGCCAGCAGGTGCCGGAACGAGACCTGGTTCCTTGGCTGATTTCTCTGGATTTCACGACCAGGGGTGACGGCCCCCTGCAGCTGCGGGCTCCCTGCTTCCTGGCTGCCCCGGGCCGCCCAGGATGTCCGGTCCCTGCCGTGCCCGGCACTGGCACCCGCCCCCCCAGCAGTGTCCCCAGAGAGGCCCCGGCTTCCATGCTTGTCACAGTGTGCGGTCCCATCGGAGGGACCGTATGGAAGCACACTTACCGGTGAGATCACGTGGGGCCTGAGGGAGCCTTTGATTCCAGCGCTCTGACTTTATTGATCATGTCCCCTATTTGTCGCCCCTAAGAAGTGAGGTAAATCTAACGGCACCACGAATCATGCCCCACGACTGACGGGGCCCTGCGCCTCGGCCCGCGCCCCCTGCCTGCGGCAGCCGGACGTCTCACCGTAATAAAGCAGCCGGTGCGTGCCGAGCCCGAGGGGTGACTCCTTCCTCAGCGCGCCCTCCCCCGAGTGTCTGTCACACCCGCGTGTCTACCTGACCTTCGTGTTCACGGCTCCGTGTTCATCGACCTCCGCCGGGACTTCCTGTCTCAGTGGAGGCGATGGGGCGCGGACGGCAGGCCCAGAGCCGGTGAGGGGTGGGGCCCTCCGCTCCGGTGCTCCGTCCTGACCCCACTTCTGTCCTGAGGACCCCACCCTCCTGGTTTGCGTTGCTCCCAGGTGGTACCCCGAAATCCGGGCCCTCCCCCGGCCCAGGTTCCCGCCGGCTGTCCCCTGCTGGGCTGAGGGCCGCGGGTGACCCCCATGGCGCCGGCCGCGGACGCTGCTGGTGTGACTCGGGTCCGTGGAGAGAGCAGAACTGCGCGGGGGGTTCCCGCTAACGACCAGAAGCACTGGGTGTCCGGAAGGTCGGGGGGTCGGCCGCGTCCCTCTTCGTCCGAGGGTTCTGAGCGTTCCTGTCCTCATTTGCGGGGAGCACCCCGAGGCCCGACACCTCCCCGCCTGGCACGTGGTCGGGGCAGCCGCAACCCCTGCCAGGACGGCTGTGGGTTAGCGGTGCTCCCACGTGCATGTGGCTCCTCCCCACCCCACTGCTCCAGCAGCAAGGCCGGCGCTCCCGGGAGGGGCGGGCTGGGCGGCCCCTCACCTGGGCGCAGGAGTCCGGGTGTGAGTGTGGGGGCAGGCCCTCAGGGTTCTGGCTGGGCAGGGGTCAGGCCTCACCTGAGCGGAGTGGAGCGGGCTCAGCCTCAGGTGGGCAGGTGGCGGGGGCTCCGATGGAAGGGCCCCGTGGGTGGAGCATCGGGGAGCCTGGTTAGTTAGGTCCCGGGGAAACTGCCTTCTCCTGACCAAAGCGGGGCAGGTCCCCAACCCCAGTCCTGCTCCCCTGGGCCGGGCAGGCTGGGGAAGCCTGCCTCCTGCACACACCGCCTCCGAGAGGCGCGAGGCTCCCGGGCCGATTGTGTGACCGTCACACACCGTCCGCACAGCCAGGCCGACAGCATCCTGGTCAGTGAGTCAGTGAGGCCTGACTTGGCCGCCGCAGCCTCAGGCCCAGCCCCAGGGCCCTTCCATTCCCGCCCCCCTCCTCCTCTGCACCTCAGAGTCCCCACCGGCCATTTAGCTGGGACTGGTGGGCAGGTAGGCAGGCGGGCAGAGCAAGCACGAGGGGCCGGGGCCAGCAGGACGAAAGCCCAGTGCCTGGCTAAGGGCACTGTGGGGGAGGGGCTCGCCCGGGGTGACCGCTCCTCCCCCAGCACACCCCTGTCCTGTGGTTCGCACCCCAGTCCGTTCCTCCTGGAGACGGCGTCTGGGCCCAGAAAAGAGCAAAATCAGCCAGTGACCCCGTGGCTGCCGCAGGGCCAGCTGCATGGCCAGTGACCCTGCCCGGGCGCCGACCAGCCAGTCCATGAGACTGGCCTGGAAGGACACACTGGCAGCGGCTGACTGTTCTCCTGAGACCCCCCCGAACCCCCTAAGCCCTCCACCGGACCACCCGCAGGACGAGGGCCAGCTCCCTCCCACCTCCACCCCCAAGTCGGGAGGAGTCTGGAAAACTAGACACCTGGGAAACGGTCACTTGGGGTGAGGGGTCACCTGTGTCCCACCTAGGGCCTGACGACGCCAGCGGGCCCAGCCCCGAGAGGGAGCTTTCCCAGGGGAGTGCTGGGCGCCCTCCCGGAGGGGAGCCTGTGCCTGTCGCCCAGAGGAAGTTTCAGGTGAGACTGACTGTCGGCTGGTGTGGCTCAGTGGTGGAGCATCAGCCTGTGAAAATAGCTCTGTCAGCCTCTCTCGCTCCGACCTTCTGGGCACAGGAGCTAAGTCTGGGGGCAAAGCAACAAGACCCATCTCCCCGGGGAGAAGGGTCTGGGCGGGACGGCCCAGGCTCCGCTGCGGACTGCTGAGCTCACTTTGCTGTGCTCGGCTTTACCTCACCATAAAAGCCAGAGCCAAGGTCGGACCAGTGCAGGGTAATTTCCGGGGAAATGAGTTTCAGAATTCTTTGAGGCCAACAGAAAATTCTAAGTTTTGAAAAGCATTTTCTATTATTCCCGTTTCTGAATATCATATTATAGAAGCGCACGCGGGTCCCGCAGGAAGCCGGGGGCTGTCCATGCCGCCCCGCGCAGCGCAGGCCTCCGCCCGGCCCACGGTCAGGCCCGCCCGCATGGCCGCAGCGGGAGGTCTGCCCAGACCCCGGGGGAAGCCATGGGGACTTCGGGCTTAGAGGCTCGCGAGTCCTCAGCCTCTCCGATGGCCGTGGCCCCTGCGGCTCGCGCTCCGCGTGCGCTGCCCCGGCCCGGTTCCATCCCGGGGGTCAGGCGTGGTGCGGCCCAGGGACCGGCCCAGTCACCACCTCCGCTCAGGCCCAGGTGGCGGGGCGGGCCGGGCGTGTGCGGAAATGGCCGAGCGTGTGCGGAAATGGCCGAATGTGTGTGGAAATGGCCGAGCGTGGACGGAAGTGGCCGAGGTTGTACTGAAATGGCCCAGGGAGGGCCCGAGAGGGGCAGAGGCGGGGCCGGTGGAGGGCGGGACTGGAGGGGGCCAAGCGTGTACGGAAATGGCCGAAGGTTTAGGAAAGAGCCCAGGGCCTGGGAGGGCAGAGGCGGGGCCGCGGGAGGGCGGGGCCGCGGGGAGGGCAGAGGCGGGCCGCGGGGAGGGCGGGGCCGCGGGGAGGGCGGGGCCGCGGGGAGGGCGTGGCCGCGGGGAGGGCGGGGCCGCGGGGAGGGCGGGGCCGCGGGGAGGGCGGGGCCGCGGGGAGGGCGGGGCCGCGGGGAGGGCGGGGCCGCGGGGAGGGCGGGGCCGCGGGGAGGGCGGGGCCGCGGGGAGGGCGGGGCCGCGGGGAGGGCGGGGCCGCGGGGAGGGCGGGGCCGCGGGGAGGGCGGGGCCGCGGGGAGGGCGGGGCCGCGGGGAGGGCGGGGCCGCGGGGAGGGCGGGGCCGCGGGGAGGGCGGGGCCGCGGGGAGGGCGGGCTTGGTAGGTCCCGGCCGGTCCCCTGCACCCGGAGCCGCCCCGCCCGCGGCCGCCCGGGAGCCCTTGGGGACCGGTCTGCCTTGAGGACCCGGCCGCCCGGCCTGAGCTCGGCGCCCAGACCCTCTCGGTCCCGCAGCCCCGGGAGGCCGGTGTGTCCGGGTCGGCGTCCCGGCTGCAGGCGGCTGGCTGCCGGCCGGATCCCCACTGCGCCGGGCGGGCGTGTGCACCCGGGCCCCGGGCCGGCGGGAGGGAGGCGGGCGGGGTCTGTCCAGGCCTATGCCCATCCCCTAAGCTCCGGGCCGGACCCGCCGCGCCCAGGACCTCCCAGCGGGGTCCCAGCCCGGGCACCCCCACTTCACCGTTCCCACCGGCGCCTCCCCCGGCACACCCCCGGCCGCGGCTCCGGAGGGCGGGCAGAGCGCCAGTGGGCAGTGAGTCCTGGCAGCCGGGCCGCCCCCGGGCTGGAGACGGCGCTGACCTGTCCGAGCGGGTGACCACCCCAGCGAGGACCGCGGCCCGACCGCCAGGCCCGCCCCTCCTCCGCCCGCCCAGAGCTGCCAGCGGGCTGACCGCGAGGCTGACCGTGGGGCTGACGCTGGACCGGGCAGCTCTCCGGGGAAGACAACAGCGACCCCAGGCCGTGGGCACCAGGCCCAGCCATTCAGAGCCAGGCCCAGGCGGACTGCATCCGCGGCACAGGAACGGCAGATGGGCATGGAGGGCTTCGGGGCCTCACAGCCGCTGGTTCCCGGTGGGACCTCCACATCTTTGTGCCTCAGCTCGCTCAGACCCGAGGACCGGAGGGCAGACTTAGCCACAGCGCTCCCACCCTCAGTGAAGACGGGGTGCACAGTCCTAGGGGTGTGCAGCGTTGGGGTTCAGTGATGGGGGTGGATGTCTGCCACGCAGGAGCCAGGAGGCGCGGGGCCCTGAGGTGAGGCCGGCCTGTGCTCCGTGGGGTGGACAGTGGGCGAGGGGGGGGTTACGGGAAGCGGGAGGGAGTCTGTGTGCTGAGAGGAAGTGGATGGCCAGGCGGGGGTGGGCCAAGGTTGGAATAACTAGACAGGCTGCCATGGGGGGTAGCGGCTCGAGGCCGGGCCTGCAGCCCCTCCGGCTCCGGCTCAGACTGTCCCTGCTGCTCTGCACCTGCCCTGTGCCCACACGTCCTCCCCTGCCCCGGCTCCCACGCCCTCCCGAGTGTCCTCGGAGGAGGCCGTGGCTGGACACAAGTCACAGGCCACAGGCCACAGGCCACGCTGAGCCCCTCATGCAGGGCTCCCCGTGCCTGCTCACTCGGGGTGCCATGGGCACCTCCCACACGGGCTGGGCCCTGGAGTCACAGCACCTCCTGCTCAGTGGCAGGAGGCTCCACGCCAGAAAGTACGGAAATTAGAGCTCGTGGCCCAGGCAGGGAAGAACCTTCTAGATCACCCAGGTGTCCTGGCTCTCTGTCCCTTTGGCATTTATTCCCAGACTTCCTTCTGCCAGAGGCTTGGTAGCAGGGGAGGAGGTGGGAGGGAGGGACACGGAGGGAGGGAGGGTGGGAGGAGGGACAGGAAAGGAGGGAGGGACTAGGAGGGAGGAGCAGGAAGAAAGGGAGGGAAGGAGGGAGGGAGGGAGGAACAGGGAGGGAGGGGCGTTCTGCGGTCCAGCCCTGGTGAAGACAGACAGCCCTCTGGTCGCCCTCCATCCTCCGCGCTCAGCCTGCTGGGCCCCAGAGGAGCCCACACCCCACCATTCAGCTCAAGGCCTTGCCCTCCGCCGCCCCCCGCCTGGGGCTGGTCTCCGGTCCGGCTGCCTTCCTCTGAGAGCCCCGTCCTCCGCCCACGGGGAGGGAGCCGAGGGGAAGACAGGTCCATTGTTGTCCCGTGCCCAGCACAAAGGGACGCTGTGCGGCTGGGAATCCCCTCCCCCACTGGGCTGGGCGGCTGCCCGCCTGACCACTGGGTGCTGGCTGCCCGGCCAGGCCTCCGCTTCCCTTATCTCTCCCTTTCCTCCCCTCACCCTGTGGCTGCTCCCCCGCCTTTGTTATCGGGACAGGAATGTTCCAGTGAGCACGGCAGCCCCTGTGCTAGGACCTGGGGTGACCCCGCTCCGCCCCTGCTCCCCAGTGACCCCATCGGCCTCTGGTTCAGGCCGGGACCTGGGCTGAGGGTGCCTGCACAGACACCGCTGTCACCAGCCCTGGGGAGAGATGGGGTGCTGGGGGATCCCAGGAGCCCCCGTCCTGGCGGGGACCACGGCCCGGGTAGTGAAGGGGGCAGGCTGACCGAGTGACGGGGTGCTTACCTGTCTTCCACGTTCCCCTTCTGCAGGTGCTCCCCTCGGTGGCTGAGTCTGCACTGAGTGCCTCTCTGCTGTCACCTGCTGTCACTGTGGCCTCCAGCCAGGGGCATAGAGAAATGCAGCCCCTAGGAGACCTGGAGACTCATTGGTTATAATTATAACGATACTTTTGTTTCCTTTTTCTATTTATTTATTTTAATATATATTTTTTGTATTGATTTCAGAGAGGAAGGGAAAGGGAGAGGTAGAAACACACACACACACACACACACACACACATATAAAAGGCTAATATGCAAAGTGTCCCTGTAGGCGTTCGACCCAGAGACTGGGAGTTCAATTACTTGCTATGATGTGTGCTGACCACCGGGGGGCAGCGCAGAACGAAGGAAGGTCCCAGCCAGCAGCTGGAAGGCCCTGATGGGCGCCAGGCCTAGGGACCCTCCCTGTTTATGAATTTCATGCACTGGGCCTCCGGTCCATGATGAGAGGGAATCACTCACCAGCTGCCTCCTGCAGGCCCCACACCGGGGAGCCAGCCCACAACCTGGGCCCGTGCCCTGACCAGGAATCAAACCCTGACCTCCTGGCTCATAGGTGGGTGCTCAAGCACTGAGCCGCACTGGCCGGTTCAGTTTCCTTTTTAATCGTAAACTAATAAAGGCTCTGGGCACAGACCAGCGGCCCCCTGAGTTTCCCCCGGACCGCTGCCCGGCCGGCCTGCACCTGCCCAGGGCCCCACACCCACCCTGCGGGAGGGCAGAGGGGCAGCCAGCGGGGAGGGGCGCATGCCTCCACCACCTCCCAGCAGCTCTTCCCGGCCACGGAATGCGGCCACTGCTCCCGGGAAGTCCCGGGAAATAGCTTGCGGCTCCCGAGCCGGAGCAACCCCTGGGGATTGTGTGAACCTGCACTCCCCAGCCCGTGCTTGGCGGTCTGACCTCCCCAGAGCCGGCCGCCAGGGCCAGGGGCAGGGGCAGGGGCAGGGGCAGGGGCGGGGGCGGGGGCGGGGGCGGGGGCGGGGGCGGGGGCGGGGGCCGGGACCGGGGGCGGGGGCGGGGGCAGGGGGCAGGGGGCGGGGGCCGGGGCCGGGGGCGGGGGCGGGGGCAGGGGGCAGGGGGCAGGGGGCAGGGCGGGTCTGGGCGGGAGGGGCAGTGCCCCGGGGTCCGCTCCGGGGTCTGCCCGCGCCCCCCGCCCCAGCGTGCGCCGCCGGGAGGGGCGCGGGCTCCGGGCCGCGGGCGGGGCGCGGGGGCCACGTGGCCGCTCAGGAATGCGCTGGCGCGGGGGCGGAGCGCGGACGGAGAACGGGCAGACACGTCAGCCAATAGGCTCCCGGCGCCGCCCGGGCCGGCCAGTCAGGACGCGGGGGCGGGGCTGCCTCCCGTGGGCGGGGCCGGCGCGCATCCCGGGGCGGCGGGCAGAGGGGCGCCGGAGGGACGGTCCGGCGGGTGAGTGCGGCCGGGGTGGGGGCCCTGTTTGGGGTCGCGGGCTGGGCGTCCCCGGCGTGGCGGTGCCCGCTGTCCCGCCGCAGGCCGCGCGGTTAACGGCCGCGGCCGCCCCGACTCCAGCCGGCGGCGCCTGACGGGGCGGCGTGCGGGGAGCGGTCCCCCGGAGCGGACCCCGTTTCCGGGGAGCCCTTTTCCGGGGCGCGGTGGGGGCGGGGGGCCCGGGGCGGGGCGGGGCGTGGGGGTGCGGGGGAAGCCCGGGGCCCGCGGGATGCGCGGAGGCGTTCGGGGCGCTGCCCTCGGGGGGTCCGCGGAGGCTGAGTCCGTGGCCGCGGAGGTGGCGGCGGCACTGGGAGCAGCCCCGGTGGGTGCGGGTCCCGCCGTGACGGCCCCACGGCCCCGCTGCCCCACCCGGTCCCCGGGCCGGTGCCTGCCCACCTGCCGCCCCTCCCTCCGGGGCTGCGCGCGGGGCGGGGCCGGCCGAGCGGTCCTGGCTTCTAGGAGGTGGGGTCCGGGCCAGCGCAGGCGGTGCGCGGCGGGGTGCACAGGGGGGTGCACAGGGGGTGCGGGTGCACAGCGGGGTGCACGGCGGGGTGCACGGCGGGGTGCACGGCGGGGTGCACAGGGGGGTACACAGGGGGGCGGGGTGCACGGCGGGGTGCACGGTCCTGCCGGAGCAGAAGGCTGTCCCCGGTCAGGCAAAGGGGTCCTGCTTCCCTGCGCTGGGCCCACAGCCGGCGGCCCTGCGGGCGCCACTCCCTGTCCGTCCAGGAAGGCCGCTGTCCACACAGCGCTCAAGTGCACGGCCTGGGAGATAACTCTTTTTCTGAAAAATATATTTTATTGATGTTTTAGAGAGGAAGGAAGAGAGAGAGTTAGAAACATGGATGAGAGAGAACATCCATCAGCTGTCTCCTGCACACCCCCCACTGGGTCGTGCAGGCAAGGCACACGCCCTTGACCGGGATGGAACCCGGGCCCCTTCACTGACACTCTGTCCACTGAGCCACACCGGCCAGGGCTGGGGGATGACTCTTTTTGGGAAAGACAGGTGAGAGGAGCTGGTGTGTGCTTCGCAGTGTGACGGCCACCGAGCTCTGACTGTGGCTGGCCGGGGCCTGGGACGTGGCGAGTGGCTGCCCTGGTCAGTACAGACGCCCGATTGTGGTCAGCAGGAAGGTGGTGGCGGCAGGTGCTGCTCATAATCAATCAGGGCGTGTAGCCAGGCTTTTTATCTGATAAGAGGGAAGGCTGACTTTCTGGTTTGCCCAACTTCACACGCTGCTATTTTGAGAAGCAGTTCCCTCAGGAGGTGTTTCTGCGGAGAGGTTAGAGGGGACGCAGTGGGCATTGAGGGCAGAGGCGCCCTGTGGGGTGGGGGACTGCTGCCCTCCCGTCCGGGCATCTCAGACCCCCGCTTACCCCCAGCATCGCCGGAGGGCAGGTGTGTGAACGTGCTTCGCACAGCGGGAGTACAGGGAGGTGCAGTGATTCCGGCTTGGTCCTGTCAGTGACAGTTTGGAAAACATGCCACAGGCTCCGAGAGCCTGCTGGGTGCGAGGTTGTTCTATTGCACAGGTGGCGTGGGGCTGCCGCCAGAATATTCACAGTGCTGCTTTAGGTGTGAAGCATTCCTCTTCCATGAACCACTTCTGATACTACACATGGCTTTTCATTTTTTAAAATATATTTTATTGTTTTTTTTTTTTTTTGTTTTTTTACACAGAGGAAAAGAGAGGGATAGAGAGTTAGAAACATCGATGAGAGAGAAACAGCAATCAGGTGCCTCCTGCACACCCCCTACTAGGTTTGTGCCCGCAACCATGGTACATGCCCTTGACCGGAATCGAACCCGGGACTTTTCAGTCCCCAGGCCGACACTCTATCTGCTGAGCCACACCGGTCATGGCTAGATGCGGCTTTTTAGAGTAAATACAGCAGCCCCTCTGCCAAGCTGTGCAGAGGCCGTGGTGAGAGGGGGCGTGGGAAGGCCGAGCTTTCAGTCCCGCTGAGAGCGACTCCCTGGGAGCTGAGCCCGCTGCTCCCTCCCGGGGCTGCCACCCGGGGCACCGCCGCAGCCTCAGCCCTCCGCTCAGTGAGTCTCCTGGGAATTCCTGCACAGAACAGGACTGGCACCCTGCCCCCCAGCCCCATGCAGCGAGGCCTCCGGCCTCCTGGGCACAGGCTGTGCTTTTAAAAAGTTTATTTAAATACATTTTTATGGATGTCAGAGAGGAACGGGGAGGGAGAGAGACAGCAACATCCATGAGGAGAGAGAATCATGGACTGGCTGCCTCCTGTACGCCCCCCACTGGGGATGGAGCCCACAACCCGGGCATGTTCCCTGGCCGGGAATTGAACGGTGACCTCCTGGTTTATAGGTCAGTGCCCAACCATGAGCCACGCCGGCCGGGCAGGCTGTGCTTCTGATGGCGGGAGGCTGGCTGTCTGGCCGTGGGGACGGGGCCCTCACAGGTGGACCGTGGAAGCCCCTTTCACGTCCCGTGTGGTTCAGGGTTCCGGTTCAGAGTTCAGGTACTGGAGAAGGCTGCACACAAATGAAGAGAGACTTGTGAAAAGCATTAATTTGGGAGATGGGGCCAGGCAGTAGTCCAGCTTTAGTGGGATGGGAGGATTACTCCGCGCTCTGGCTTTCCATCCCTTTTATTAAGATTAAAGTGATAGGATACACCCGTTTCCCCTGGGCAGGAAACTCCAATCAAAGCCAGTCTGTGAATTTAGGACTAACCAGTGGGGGCTGCTTCAACTACCAATGTCTAGTCATGAGCTCTGACCTTTCAGAGCAACTATGGGGGACCAGCCCTGCGGACACCCTGTCCACAGCTCTCTGTTATTAAAACAATGATCGGCTTCCGGCAGTGGTCATCATTATTATCTTATTATTTTATTAATTTATTTATTATTATTTTTTAAAATAAATCTTTATTGTTCATATTATTATCATACATATGTTCCTCCTTTTTCCCCCTCCATTGCTCCCCTCCACTAGGTTTCCACCCACCTTCTGCCCTTTCCCCACCCCCCATTGTCCTCATCCATAGGTGCACAGTTTATGTTCAGTCTCTTCCCGCACCCCCCACTCCACTTTTCCCCGAGAATCGTCAGTTCACTCCCCTTCCATACCTCTGATTCTATTATATTCACCAGTTAATATTGTTCATCAGATTTTTAATTCCCTTGGTTTTTAGATTCACTTGTTGATAGTTACATATTTGTTGTTCATAATTTTTATCTTTATCTTCTTCCTCTTCCTAAATAAACCCCTTCAGCAATTCATATAATTCTGGTTTGGCTCTAATGAACTCCTTTAGCTTTTTTTTATTAGTTAAGCTCTTTATCTGGCCTTCGATTCTGAGTGATAGCTTGCTGGGTAGAATATTTTGGGCTGTAGGTTCTTGCTATTCATCACCTTGAATATTTCTTGCCATTCCCGTCTGGCCTGCATGGTTTCTGTTGAGAAATCAGCTGACAATTGTATGGGTGCTCCTTTATAGGTAACTACCTTCTTTGCTCTTGCTTCTTTTAATATTCTCTCTTTGTCTTTTGCTCTTGGAATTTTAATTATGATGTGTCTTGGTGTTTGGGGTTCTGTGTGCTTCCTGGACTTGTAAGTCTAATTCTTTCACCAGGTGGGGGAAGTTTTCTGTCACTATTTCTTTCAATATGTTTTCGATATCTTGCTCTCTCTCTTCTTCTGGGACCCCCATAATTCTGATGTTGGTTCGCTTGAAGTTGTCCCAGAGGTTTCTTACATTATCTTCAACTTTCTGGATTCTCTTGCCTTCTAGCTTCTGTGGAGGAGTGTCTTCTGGCTCTTTAAGTTCCAAATCTTTGACTTGATTCTTGCGATCTTCCATTCTGTTTTTAGGACTCTGTATAATATTTTTTATTTCAGACAATGTATTCTTTATTTCTAGTTGATCCCTTATTGTTTCTACTTATTATTATTTCCAGTTGATCCCTTTTCATATCCTCATAGGTCTCGTTTATTTTATCAGCCTTTTCTAGGAAAGTCTTGAAAAACCTTATTAGCGTGGTTTTGAACTCTATATTCAGTCGCTTTTTGTCCTCCATTTCTTTTGTTTGTGATCTCTTTCCTTGTCTCGGCATTTTCGCAGCTTCCCTGAGTTGGTAGCCTTAAAAGTCTCTGTGTTCAGCTTGGATGGGGCGGAGTTTCAGGGTGGAGCTTACAGCCTTGGCATCCAGTCAGCCATGCCCTATGAAGCTCCTGAGTCTCGGTGCTTTCAGGGTCCTTCGGTACTCGCTGCAAGCATCTCTGAGAGAAAGGTGCCCTTGAGTTTCGCCTGCTACCAAACAATCTAGGTTCTCCCCCAATGAGCCCAGAACTGGGGTTCAGTTCAGTTGGAAATGGGGTTGGAAGTGGAGTTCAGAGCAGTCTGGAGCTTTTGTCTCCTTCCTGGAAGGGCAATCCAGCAGCCCAGTCAACTGTCCGTTCTCTGCGTGCAATGTGCGCGCCTCCGGAACTTCCTTTCACTGCTCCCCTGAGGTTCCGCCTTACAGCTCAGGCTTCCTCCTTATGTGTCTGGGTCCCCAGGGTCTCGCCCAGAACTGGGGTTCAGTGCAGTCGGAACTGGGGCTCAGCACAGTCTGGAGCTTTTATCTCCTTCCCTCCAGGGAACGCCAGCCAGGCACTCAGCCTCCCCCTCCTCTCCGGCTCTGTCCTCTCCCTGTGCGTACCGTGTCTCCGTATCTTAGGCTTTTACAGCTCCTCTGATTTTCCTTCTGGTTTTCTCTTTCCTTCTCGTAGAATTTCCAGTCAGTCAACTTTCCTGTAGTTCTGGGTGATGTCCATTTTGTGTTTTAGTTGTATTTTATTTAAATTGTTGTGTGAGGCTGCCCTTAGGTGTTTACCTGTGCCACCATCTTGGATTCTTCTCCATCATTATTATTTTAAAGAACGCAGCGTGGACGGTCGGACCCCAGAGCCAGGTGTATGCGTGAGTTTTGCGCTCTAATCCCTCGCTGGGATGGACAGGAGCCGGCCGGACAGGAGCGGCTGGAAGGGCGTCCGGACGGAAGTGCCAGTCCGCTGCAGTCCGGCCTGTGGACTGCCTTCGGTCTCGGATGGGGAAGCAGTGTGGCTTCAGCCGGTCCAGGCTCAGGACCCGAGGCAGCGGCTGGAAGGGGTGTTACCTCACGTGGGACTCGAGCCCACTGGAGAGGAGCCTCCGGCTGGTTGGGCGGCTCTGTCTCTGGGGGCGCTTGGCGGGACCCTAATCCGCCATCCTCTTTCTTCCGCCCGGTGTCCCAGCGGCCTGAGCGCGTAGGGCACCCCCTGATCGGAGCCCTGGGGTCAGTGAGGCCTGTGAGCTGTCAGGACCTGAGTCCCGGGGGTCAGTGAGGCCTGTGAGCTGTCAGGACCTGAGCCCCGGGGGTCAGTGAGGCCTGTGAGCTGTCAGGACCTGAGTCCCGGGGGTCAGTGAGGCCTGTGAGCTGTCAGGACCTGAGCCCTGGGGGTCAGTGAGGCCTGTGAGCTGTCAGGACCTGAGCCCCGGGGGTCAGTGAGGCCTGTGAGCTGTCAGGACCTGAGCCCTGGGGGTCAGTGAGGCCTGTGAGCTGTCAGGACCTCAGCCCCGGGGGTCAGTGAGGCCTGTGAGCTGTCAGGACCTCAGTCTTGGAGGTCAGTGAGGCCTGTGAGCTGTCAGGACCTCAGTCCTGTGGGTCAGTGAGGCCTGTGAGCTGTCAGGACCTGAGCCTCAGGGTCAGGATCGGAGTCTTGGGAAGGTCGCCCTGCGGTGTGCGGCCTCCGGAGCAGACTGCACTGGAGCTGGGCAGGTGCTGCCCAGCCACGGGGAGCCGCTGTCTCCAAGGGGCCACGAGGGACCGCCTTCTGATGGCACCGCTGCCACGCCCTGCTCAGACTCCATTCTCCTGCTCAGACTCCATTCTCCTGCGGCTGTGGGGCAGAAAGAGAGACAGACTGCCTGCTGAGACCGCGTTATGCGAGTGGCCAGCCTCGGTCTCAGTCCTGGGCAGCCGTTCTTCACTCAGAACCCACAGTGGCCCTGGCTGGTGTGGCTCAGTGGATAGAGCGTCATCCTGTGGACTGAAGAGTCTGGGGTTCCATTCTGGTCAAGGGCACATGCTCGGGTTCCAGCCTCGATTCCCAGTAGGGGGCATGCAAGAGACAGCTGATCCATGGTTTTCTCTCATCATTGATGCCTCTCTCCTCTTCTCCTCTCCCTCTCCCTCTCCCTCTCCCTCTCCCTCTCCCTCTCCCTCTCCCTCTCCCTCTCCCTCTCCCTCTCCCTCTCCCTCTCCCTCTCCCTCTCCCTCTCCCTCTCCCTCTCCCTCTCCCTCTCCCTCTCCCTCTCCCTCTCCCTCTCCCTCTCCCTCTCCCTCTCCCTCTCCCTCTCCCTCTCCCTCTCCCTCTCCCTCTCCCTCTCCCTCTCCCTCTCCCTCTCCCTCTCCCTCTCCCTCTCCCTCTCCCTCTCCCTCTCCCTCTCCCTCTCTCCCCCTTTCTTGCTGAAATCAATCCTATATAATAAAAGTCTAATATGCTAAGTGCCTGGTTGTCCTGTAGTCTGTTCAACAAATCAAAATGACATATGCTAATGATATGCTAAGACCACTCGCTATGATGTGTGCTGACCATCAGGGGGCAGATGCTCCAACTGTTAGGTTAGCTTGCTGCTGGGGTCTGGCTGATCGCGACTGAGCAAAACTGGCCAGACAGGCCCTGGAACCCTCCCTCCGCCCCTCCCAGCTGGCCGACCTCCCAGGTCCCGCCTAAGCCTGATTGTGCACTGGTCAGGTTCCTCGGTCTGTCCTGCAGCCTCTCGCCATCCGGGACCCCTCAGGGGATGTTGGAGAGCTGGTTTTGGCCCGATCCCACAGGCCAGGCGAGGGACCCCACTGATGCATGAATTTGTGCACCCGGCCTCCAGTAAAAATATATTAAACCAACAGAACCACACCAAGCCCCACAGTGCTGGTTGGAGGAGGAGGAAGCCACACGTGTACCCACGTGTCCCGTCTCCCCTTGGCCTGTGTCCGGAGGGGTGACCCAGGCCGGTGGGGAGCCCTGGGGTGACCCGGGGCAGTAGGGAGCCCTGGCTGCCGCTGGGACCCTGGATTCCTCCGGGTGTTTCCGGAGGCTCTGTCCTGTGACCTGTGACCGACAGGGGCTGTGACTGACCCCATGCCGCCCCTGGCGCTGGCGCTGGTGCTGGGGCGCCTGTGGGCTAGGGCAGCTCGCACCCGCCCTGACGGCCTCTCTCCTCCCACAGGGCTGGGCCGGGCTCCGGAGCCGCACAGCATGGACCCCCCGGAGCCGGAGCGGGAGCAGGAGCCGGAGCCGCCTGCCCCCGCTGCCGCTGCCGCTGCGGAAGGTAAGCCTGCGCCTCGCCGGAGTCCGCGTCCTCGGAGACTGCGTCCTCCCACAGGGTCCGGCCGGGCTGCTGGGCCGGGTCTGCCTGTGGCTGCTGAACTGGGAAGGAGGGGACCAGTGCTGCCCCCACCGCCGCCCTCGCAAACAGGGCCGGCCACCCCACCCGGGCGTGCCCTCCAAACCACAGCTCGGGTGCGGGACCCCAGGATGCCAAGCTCCGAGCCCTGTGGGCGGGGCGGTGGGACTGGGCGGGCGGTGGGACTGAGCAGGCGGGCAGGCGGTGGGACTGGGCGGGCGGTGGGACTGGGCAGGCGGGCAGGCGGTGGGACTGGGCGGGCGGTGAACGGCATTCACAGCTGCCCCAGCTGCTCCTGCCCTGGGGGGCGGGGGTACCGGGAGGTGTCACTGAGGGCTCGCTTCTGGCTCCGGTTCTGAGTGTGAGGTCTGCGTGTCTGGGCTGGTGCGGGTGCCGGGCAGCGGCAGCCACAGGGACCTCAGCAGGGAGCTCAGACCTGGGCGGACAGCTGGGGACGAGGGCGTTAGGGGGGTGCCGTTGGGGGCCGGCCTTGGTCTGGGGGACCTCCCCGTCAGCACAGGCTGTGCCGGTGCCCCCGCAGCAGCTGCCACCCAGTGCCACCCGCGGCCAGGAGGAGGAGGACTGAGCAGCCCCTCCTCCTACAACACTCCTTTGTTTAAACAATGGAAGATTGAGCAACAAAATAGCCTTCCGGACAGGAGAAACAGTGCATCTTAGATGAAACTTTCCTGGTAGAATCAACTCTGCTCTTAGGCCTCGGGGCGAAGTGGATGACTTTTATCTCTTCGCTCCCTGGTCCTCTCTGTGCTGGCCTGGGTGCTGGGCTGGGTGCTGGGTGCTGGGCTGGGTGCTGGGCTGGGTGCTGGGCTGGGTGCTGGCCTGGGGGCTGGCCTGGGGACTGGGCTGGGTGCTGGCCTGGGGGCTGGGCTGGGTGCTGGGCTGGGGGCTGGGGGCTGGCCTGGGGCTGGGCTGGGGGCTGGCCTGGGGGCTGGCCTGGGGGCTCGGCTGGGTGCTGGCCTGGGTGCTGGGTGCTGGCCTGGGGCTGGCCTGGGGCTGGTCTGGGTGGGCAGTAAGGCTGTGAGTGGGCGGAGCCGCCTGGAGGGCTGTGGGCACAGGGGGTGGCCTGTCCCCGTGGAGCCCTGCCTCATGCACTCGCTGGGGCCAGGCCTGTGTCACGGGCCAGAGGGGACGCTGGAGCGGTGGCTGCCGGTCTGGCTGGCTCAGGCACGGGGCAGCTGGGCGGGCTCTGGCAGACGGATGCCCACGCCCTGCCCTGGGCCCCCTCCCCGGCTTTGGGCTGCCCAGAACCCTAACGGACTAGCACCCGTGGGATCAGAAACGTGGCATTTTCACTTGTGTGACTCACCGTGGGAAGCAGAAACCTCTGTGCCACCGAGCTATGCCACGGGGGCCGGCCAGTGTGGCTCAGTGGGTTGAGCGTCACCCCTCACCAAGAGGTCGCCAGTCGGGGTGCATGAGGTCCCTGCGAGCGAGCGAGGCACGGGCTGGGCCTGGGGTCCCCCCGCCAGGACAGGGATGCGGACGGCTGCGTGCTCTGAGGCAGCTGCGTGAGCTTCGTGCTCCGGGGCGGACTGGGGTGCAGCGGCCGCCCCACAGCTCCCGCCGTCCTCCGTGGGCAGGGTCCTCCGTGGGCAGGGACAGCGTCCGGCGTCCAGGCCCCGGCCCCCCGGAGGCGCTGCGTGAGGCACATGGTTTAAAGGAACTTAAACCTTCGGGGGAATTTCTTACCACTTTTAATTTCTTTTCTGATTGGGATTCTACTTGGAGTTGTATTGGGGGGGAAATTAATGTTCGTGGTGGGAAAATATTTGAAACCACTCATCTGCTCCTCCTTTATTCACTCACTCATTCAGGCACTTGTTCACTCTCTCGCTCATTCATTCATTCACTCATTCATTCTCCATTCACGCACTCACTCACACATTCACTCACTCACTCACTCACTCACTCACTCGTTCTTTGCACAAGTGCCTGGGGAGTGAGCAGCCGGCAGTGCAGTCTCACTGGGAGCTGCGTGGCGAACAGGCAGCTGCCCTCAGGTGTGACCCACAGAGGCGCTGCCTCCTGCTTGGGGGGGTGGTGAGCATCCCCACACAGACCTGAGGACACGGGCACACACTGTCCCCTTCGGGGGGTGGGTATTTTAGGGTCCGAGGCTCACTCTTCCCTCCTCCCTTCACGCGTTTAGGAGCCGGTTTTGGGCCTCACCTTTCAAGGCTCCATCCGTCTAAGAAAGTTTCCTAGGAACCACTTGGGGCTGTGACTGTTGACGAGTGAGTTTGCCGACCTCTGTGCTGGCACATGAGCGCGAAGAGACACATTAAAAACTCGGTCTCGTGGCTCGTCAGGAGCGCCCTCCGCGGTGCCGAGCACCTTCGGCCGCAGCCTTGTCGCCCGTAGTGGCTCATTGCAGGTGTCCTAGCCCCACCCGAGGTCGGCAGACTCGTCCGTCCACAGAGCCAAGTACCAACAGCACAACGATTGACATGGAGAGCCACATTTAAAAAAATATATATTTTATTGGTTTTTTTACAGAGAGGAAGGGAGAGAGATAGAGAGCTAGAAATATCGATGAGTGAAATACATTGACCAGCTGCCTCCTGCACGCCCCCTACTGGGGATGTGCCCGCAACCCAGGTACATGCCCTTGACCGGAATCGAACCCGGGACCTTTCGGTCGGCAGGCAGACGCTCTCCACTGAGCCACACCGGTTTCGGCAAGAGCCACATTTTTTTAAACTTCTTCTAACGCCACTTCTTCAAAGTGGATTCCCCCAGGCCGTGGTGTTTTGTGGCAGAGCCACACTCAAGGGGCCAAAGAGCCGCCTGTGGCTCGTGAGCCGCAGTTTGCCGACCGCGGTCCCAGTCGGAAAGACCGCCTTTCGTCGTAAGGCCTCCGGCTCTTCAAACCGTCCCGGCTCTCGCGTCTCCTCACGACTCCCGCTGTTTCCCGGAGACGGGGCCCAGCGACGGCCACGGGGAGGGGCGCGGCCACGGGGAGGGACGCCCACGGAAGGCTCTCGGGGGGCCGCTCTCACACGCCTCTCAGACTGGGCCTTTCGGATCCCCGTCCCGTGTGTGTCGTCATTGTAAAGCACGGGAACGCGGGAGCGTGTTCTGGAATGTCCCGGGTCCTGTGTGCCTCGGACCGGAGGGGGAGGCCGCCCTGGGTCCCTGCGTCCCCTCCCCATGGCAGGGAGGGCGGCTCTGCCCCCTTTCCCCGGGGGCCTCACTCCTCCCGCCTGGAAGGAAGTGTCTGCTTCCTCCCACCCGCCGGGAGTGCCCTGCTTCCTCCTAGCGGGAAGCCTCCGGACGGGCTGCTCTTGTTGCTGTTTGTGTTTTATTTATTTTTATTGATGTGAGAGAGGAAGGAGAGGGAGGGAGAGAGAAGCATCCCTGATGAGAGAGAATCACTGGTCAGCTGCCTCCTGCACGCCCCATCCTGGCGATGGAGCCCACAACCCGGGCCTGTGCCCTGACCCGGAATCCAGCCGTGACCTCCTGGTTCCTAGGTCGATGCTCAGCCACGGAGCCACTCGGGCTGGGCTGGAAGTTTGTACCTTTGGATGCCCTCACCCATTTCTTTTTAAAGAAAATACTTATACATTTTAAAGATATATATATATATATATATTATATATATTTTATTGATTTTTTACAGAGAGGAAGGGAGAGGGATAGAGTTAGAAACATCAATGAGAGAGAAACATGGATCAGCTGCCTCCTGCACACCCCCTACTGGGGACGTCCCGCAACCAAGGTACATGCCCTTGCCCGGAATCGAACCTGGGACCTTTCAGGCCGCAGGCCAATGCTCAATCCACTGAGCCACACCGGTTTTGGCGATACTTATACATTTAATCTTAAGTGTTTTTACACGTAACACATAGAACACAGGTCACCTTAGAGGTGTGCAATGCCACTGTGCCCCCTTTCAGTTCCAGGCATGCATTTCCCCACAGGTTTTTAAAGAGCCTGCTCTGTGATCAGGATGGCCGCCACATAGTTCGTGGAACCTGTGGTTTGTGCTATAAAAGCTGGTACATCCGCAGGCCTTTGTCCCCCCGCCTCCTGGCCCCCCGGCCCCCCGGCCCCCCCGGCCCCCTGGCCTGTCCCCGGCCCAGCGGCCCCCCGGCCCCCCGGCCTGTCTCCGGCCCCCCGGCCCCCCGGCCCCCCAGCCCCTCGGCCCCCCGGCCTGTCCCCAGCCCCCCGGCCCCCCGGCCTGTCTCCGGCCCCCCGGCCCCCCGGCCTCCCGGAAGAGCAGCCTGGAGAGAGCTGCCGGGGTGACGAAGCTCTTGGCCCAGGTTCCGCCTGAGGGTCCTTGTGTCCCAGGGCGGGAACCAGGGACGTAAATGAGGAAAGTGCCCTTCCTCCTCCTCCTTCCCGCGGGGAGCTTGGGGCCCCTGAGAGGACGTCAGAGCCGCCGACCCCCAAGCCCAGCCCGAAGGTCCCCGCACAGGGCGGCCGGCACCTCGAACCCAGCCGTCTGTCCGGCTGGCAGGGTTCTGCTGGAAACACCTGTGAGCACGCCGTCTCTGTCAAACTGCAGGAAACGAAGTGGAACACGACGCGAACAATAACCGGGAGGAGGAGGAGGAGGAGGAGGAGGAGGGAGAGCAGTTCGACTTTGACAGCGGAGATGAGGTTCCAGAAGCGGACAGAGGGGCCCCGGGCGCCCCCAAGGCCGGGCCCGTGGGAGCCACCGCCCCCACCAGCTCCGGTGAGTGCCCGGGGGCCCCGGACCCAGGCCGCCTGCCCCCCTCCCTCCGGGCCTGGAGCGAGGTGCCGTCTGGGATGTGGCTGGGCACTTGAACTCGCCGCTTCCAGACTGCCAGTCTCGGCCAAAGCCTGCTCCTCGAGGGAGGTCAGTGTCCCTGGCGTCCATGAGCCGGCCTCCCAGGTGCTGCTGCCGGCGGAGGGCGGTCCCGCTGCTGGGGGACCCGAGGCGGGACTTTGCCTGTTGGCACCGAGGGGCCCGGTCCGTCTGTGCCCAGCCCCAGCCTTGTGCTTCCTGGTCTGTAACAGCCGCTCACCGGCCACTGTCTCCTGCCCAGCTCTCACCTCCCGAGGGCGGGGTGCCCTGCTGGCCGTCCGTCCGCCCAGAGGGCCCTCCAGAGCCCTGGTGTGGGGGGCAAGGGGACACTGCTGCCCGAGCCCGGGCCTGATGCTGGGTTTGCCTCCAGGCGGGGAAGACGGGACTGGCACCGACGTGGCCGCCCCTGTGGAACTGGCTAAGCCTGGGGCCCCAGCGAGAGTGAACCCCTACTCCGTCATCGACATCACGCCCTTCCAGGAAGAGCAGCCTGCGCCCCCGGACCCCGAGGCCGAGGAGGAGGGCGTGAGCCTGCACGTGCCCAGCGGGTACTCCGTGCCGGTGCCCTGCGGCTACGCCGTGCCCTCCAGCCTGCCCGCGCTCCTGCCCGCCTACTCCAGCCCCGTCATCGTGCGCTCCACGTCCCTGGACGAGGAAGGTGGGCCCTTCCTTCCCCTGCCCCTGTCCCCCTGCGAGACGGACTTTGTGTGCACACGCGTGTATGCGTGTGTGTGTGTGTGTGTGTGTGTGCGCGTGCGCAAGCACAGAGGTGTGGCTGTCAGTGTGAGTTTGTGTAGGAGTGTGGAAATGTGTGTATGCAAGTGTGTGTGGCTGTGTATGTGTGAGTGTGTGTGCATATGTGAGAGCAGGGACGGTTTGGTTGTCCACTATCACCAACTTAACACCCTGCAGGCCAGTAGTTTCATTGCCAGCTGTACCGAGTAGCCAGGTAAGTTTCTATCGAACGAGTACAAAAAACGTTTTACATACGTGTTAACGGCACGCTTTAAATTACATACCTGATGCATTTTGAAGTTATTTGTTACATGTTCTTACAAGCTCACATCTCTTTAGAGTATGAGACTTGTGCAGCACCGTGTGATGTGAAAACACGAGTACTCTCGTGACCCGTCCGCAGTGTGTTAGCATTTCTGCCTGGGACTCTGAGGTCACACGCAGACACTCCCCGTGCGCCCCCGTGTCATTCCCGTGGAACATACGGAACGGAGGGGCCTCATGTCCCGTGAGCGCCCTCCGGAGGAGCAGCTGGACAGAGGGTCCTGTGTCCCAGGGTCAGGACACACGCGCACACACACCACGTTGGGTGCCCTTTTATTTCTGCCTGTGGCCGACGCCCTGGGCCATCGCTCTGCATGTAACCCCATGTGGAAGACATTCCTAAAACCTAAAACCCCTCAAACCCATCACTCACCCACCTTCCTGCGAAGATACGTTGATGGTTGGTCAGAAACAAAGCAGGAAATCATTTTGGGGTGAAAATCAACTTGTGTTTTTATTGGCCACCGGCAACACCAGTTCCCTCTCTCTCTCTCTCTCTCTCTCTCTCTCTCTCTCTCTCTCTCTCTCTCTCTCTCTCGGCAGAGGCCCCCCAGGCGGCGGAGGACGGCCAGTGCAACTCGCTGAGTTCCGAGGAGCCAGCGAACAGGTACTGGGCGGCCCTCCCGGGAGGTCCCGAGTCATGACCCACCCCTGGCGCCCAGGGCCGTGGCCGGTGCGGGGAGGGGCCGGCTGCCCAGGCCCCGGGGCTCCTCACCGCTGTCCGTCGGCCTCTGCCCTCGCGCCGGGGCCCCACGTGGTCCCCCTGAACACGGACTGCGAGACGCCCGTGCCATTCCGTGTGGAGGCGAGCGGTGAGACCTCGGCCCGAGGGAAGGAGCCGGGCCGGCCGGCCTGCCTCGGCGAGGCGCCGTGGGCCCGGGGTCGCAGCGGCTCAGAGCCCTGGAGGGAAGGGAAGGGTTTTAACTTGTGTAAGCCAGATTTCACCAGCCCTCCCAGCTGGTCCACTGACCGGCCTTCCTCTCTCGGGGTGCCGGGGAACCCCCTGGGCAGACTCCTCTCACCCCGCAGCCGGGCGGCAGCGTGGGCAGGGCGCTCGGAGCCTGGGGGCCGCGGGCACGTGGGTGGCCCGCCGGGCGGTCAGTGTGGGCAGGGCGCTCGGAGCCTGGGGCCGCGGGCACGTGGGTGGCCTGCTGGGCGGTCAGCCTGGGCAGGGCGCTCGGAGCCTGGGGCCGCGGGCCCGTCTGGGGAATGGGCCACGGGCACATGGGTGGCCCGCCGGGCGGTCAGTGTGGGCAGGGCGCTCAGAGCCTGGGGGCCGCGGGCACGTGGGTGGCCTGCTGGGCAGTCAGCGTGGGCAGGGTGCTCGGAGCCTGGGGCCGCGGGCTGTCTGGGGAACGGGCCGCGGGCACGAGGGTGGCCCGCCGGGCGGTCAGTGTGGGCAGGAGGACGGTCTGGGTGACGTGCCGTCTGCTCTGCAGTGAGGACCGGGCCCTCGCCGAGGACAGCGCCCTCGCCCGCTGGGTGGCCGACCCCGCCAACACCGCCTGGATGGACAGTAAGCTTCCCGCCGCCCGCCAGCGCTGCCTGCGTCCCGGGTCCTCGCCACTCCCCTACTGTGCCAGGCTCAGCCCCTTAGCCTCGCGCCCTCCGTCACTCACTCCGTCACTCACTCCGTCCTTCTGTCACTGGGAGCGCTCCTGCCAGCATGGCGCCCCCTAGTGTTTGTGAAATGGCTGGGGGTTCCGGACTGGACCGAGGGGCTGCCCCAGGCCCCCAGCCAGCAGCCCCACCGGACACTGAGCCGGCCTCCTCCCGCCAGCTGGTGCGTCTCCCTGGGGGGGCGGGTGCAGCCGCCACGGACCCCCGGCGGCCAGGCCTGGCCTCGTGTGGTTAGAGAGGGCCGCTGTTTTCGCTGGATTTACTTGTTTTTCGTTTTTTGTTAATCCTCACCTGAGGATAGTTTTACATTGATTTCCAGGGAGAGTGGAAGGGAGAGGGAAAGACAGAGGGGAACACCGATGTGAGAGAGACTCACTGATGGGCTGCCTCCTGCATGCACCCCGACCAGGGCCTGGGCCCGGGAGGAGCCTGCCACTGAGGTACGTGCCCTTGACCGGAACCGAACCAGGACCCTGTGGTCTGCAGGCCGACGCTCTCCCCACTGAGCCAACTCGGCCAGGGTGATGTACTCGTTTTTAATTTTTAAAGGAAAAGCAAACTTGCTTTTCCAGCCGCCTCCTTCCCACCTGCTCATCAGTGGGTTGTTTCCTTCAGCCCCGAGCCCACACCCTGTCCTCCTACAGTGCTCACACGTGGCAGGTGCGTGTGCCCGGCCGATGGCTGCGGGACGGCCGGCTCCCTGGGGACGAGCCCGGCCCTGGGACCTGCGCTCGGTGGTCAGCTGTCCTCACAGGCCCCTCTCCCTGCAGACACCGAGGAAGCCGTTTACGATGACGTGCCGAGGGAGGAGTCGGACTCTGAGCCAGGTGGGCCCCGTCCGCGCTGTGTGTCCGGAGACGGGGGCCGTCTCTCCCCGCGTGCAGATGCCGCCTGTACACACTCCTCTCTCTGCGTGCGCCTGTGTGTCAGCCCATGTTCTCTGTCTCACAGTGTCCCTGGATCCGTGTGGGGGGCCCACCTGTGCGTGTTCACAGCACAGCACTTTATAGAGGGTCGTGTTTTCTTTTAAATATATTTATATTGATCTCGAGATGGGTGAGAGAAACATCAATAATGAGAGGATCATTGACCAGGTGCCTCCTTCACGCCCCACACTGGGGATCAGGCCTGATTGATCCCAAAGGGCCCACAGGGATCAGAGGATTTAACTTCAGGAATCGAACCTGGGACCCTTCAGCCCATAGACCGACGCTCTAACCACCTAGCAACACCAGCTGGGACTAGAGGGTTTTCTTAATTTCTTTAAAGAAGCAGAAGGAGTTGAAATGTGAGATGTCTGAATGAAAAGGTGGGGAACATGTAGATGAGATGCTCCAGTGTACATCTAACAAATGAGAAAATAGAAGACAGGACTAACAACGTTCTAGAATTAAAGGAAGACACAGTTCCCGGATGGCAGGAATGCGGCTTCGCAGTGAGCCACACCCGGGCCGGGCACCGGCGCGCCCCCGACTGGCCGCAGGCGGGCGGTGCCCACGGAGCCACGGTTCGGGCAGGAGCGACGTCTGGCTGGGGGGCGGCGGGGCGATAGGCGCAGGGCGCCGAGGAGAACCCGCCCCCTCTACCCCGAGTTCTGCCGCCGCCACGGGAACCTCTTCCAGGAGAGGTGGCGACGGAGCCCTCCACGCCAGGCTCTGGAGAAACACCCGTGCCGTTCCGGTTCAAGGAAAGGGACGTGGAACAGAAAGGGAAGCAGGAGGACGGTGAGCAGCTGAACCGGCAGACAGTGAGTCGTGGGAGCCGCACCGAGCCGGCGGGGAGCGGAGCCGCAGCGAGGCCGACCCGGATCTGCCGTCCGTGTCCGTGCGATGTTCAGGAGAAGCACGTAGACGCCGGCTTGTATGTGCCAGGCCAGGCCTGCCGTTCGTGGGCGCCCCTGAAAGGTCAGAAACAGAGGATTTGCCTTCAGGATTGGTGGAGTGACACCCACCTGGCGCCAGCAAGAACACGTAAAGTGAGATGGCACGGCGAACGGCGTGGCAGGAAGATGGCAGAGGGAGCCCAGCGTATTGCTACTCACAGCAAATACTAGCGGCCCGGGGCCCGGTGCACGAAAATGGTGCCAGAGCAGGCCTTCCTCCCCCGGCTGCCGGCACAGCTTCCCCCTGGGACGCGGACCCGGGCTTCCCTCGCCCGCTCGTCCGGAAGGTCGTCCGGAAGGACGTCTGGTCTAATTAGCATATTACCCTTTTATTGTTATAGATGATTGGCTCCAGGCACCCGTGACAGAGGCTCCTGGGTTGGATAACATAGCAAAGACAGAGAACTATGTAAGGACACAGGACATTTGTACGGAAAAAGGAATATAAGCCAATGCTCACCACTACATAGCCAGTACGACTGGAAAATATATGGTGTGTCAGCGATAAAACATGGCTAGATAGAGATTCCTCCACAGAGAACCATGTCACAGTTCTCAACGTGTGTGCATCCAGCAACATGGCCTAAAACAGAAAACAGCCTGGCCGGTGTGGCTCAGTGGCTGAGTGTCGACTTATGAACCAGGAAGTCAATTTCCGGTCAGGGCACAGGCCCGGGTTGAGGGCTTGATCTCCAGTGGTGCGGGCAGGAGGCAGCCAATAAATGATTCTCTCTCACCATGGATGTTTCTATCTCCCTCTCCCTTCGTCTCTGAAATCAATAAAAATATATTTTAAAAGATAAAAAATATGTATGAAGCAAAATGTGACAGAGCAGTACATAGTTGTGTACTGTGGACTCGAAAGGCACACATGGGATCCTGAAGCGAATAGTTTCAGGACGCACAGCTTCTCGAACACCTGGGGCGCTTCTGAAAACTGACTGCGCAGTAGTATGCTCCAAAGCAGATATTAATAAGCGCACACATTTGACCATTAAAAGTCACATGACCTGGCCGGTTTGGCTCGGTGGATAGAATGGTCTGCGGACTAAATGGTCCCCAGTTCGTTCCAGTCAAGGGCATATGGCGGGGTGTGGGCTCTATCCCCAGTGTGGGGGTGTGCAGGAGGCAGCCAGTCAATGATTCTCTTTTTTTTTATTTTTTTATTAAATTATTATCTGTGTACATATTTTAACATTGCCTCCTCCCATACATACGCAATGATTCTCTTTCATCATTGATGTTTCTATCTCTCCCTCTCCCTCTCTGAAATAATTTTTTTTTTAGAATATATTTTATTGATTTTGTACAGATAGGAAGGGAGAGAGATAGAGAGTTAGAAACATCGATGAGAGAGAGTCATCGATCAGCTGCCTCTTGCACACCCCCTACCGGGGATATGCCCGCAACCAAGGTACATGCCCTTGACCGGAATCGAACCCGGGACCCTTCAGTCCCCAAGCTCTATCCATTGAGCCAAACTGGTTTCGGCTGAAATAAATTTTTTTTAAAAGTCACATGGCCACACACACCCCATGGTCAAAGATGAAATTAGAGTGGAAGTTAGGAGATGTTTTAACTTGAATAATAATGAAAATATTACATAAGAACTTATAGAGTGGATTTAGAATAGTTAGAAATTAAAGAGATTATTGCATCTGCTAAAAAAAACACAGAAAGACTGAAAAATAATGAGCTCAGCATCCGACTCGGCAGAGTCAGAGAAGGGGAGGGAAGAAGTAAAAAGGACACACACACTGGAACCAGGAGACAGAAAACGAGAGGATCCACCAAACGCAAGTGTAATTCTCTGAGAATGCAGAGCAGGAGTCCCTGTGAGGACAGGCTTGTCATTGCCTTGGCGTGTCCTTCACAAGTCAGAGGGGCTGAGGTGATAGAGCCCTTTCAATCCGGGAGCAAATTATTTATAGTCTTATTAAGCCATTGACTCATCTATCCATATACCCATCCATTTATCCACCCGTCCATCTATCCATCCACCCACTCATCCATCCATCTAACCATCCATCTAATTGTCCATCCATCCATCTAACCAGCTATCCATCCATCCATCCATCCATCCACCTACCCTTCCATCCATCTACCCATCCATCCATCTACCCACCCTTCCATCCATCCACCCTTCCATCCATCCATCCATCCATCCATCCATCCATCCATCTATCCATCCATCCATCCAACCATCTACCCATCTAATCATCCATCTACCCTTCCATCCATCCACCTATCTAACCATCCATCCATCCATCCAACCATCCAACTGTCCATCCATCCATCCATCCATCCATCATCCACCCACCTACTCTTCTATCCATCTTCCCTTCCATCTATCTACCCTTCTATCCATCTATTTGTCCTTCCATTCACCCACCCTCCCATCCATCTACCCATCCATCCATCTAACCATCCATCATTCATCCATCCAACAATCCATCCATCTAATCACCCATCCATCCATCCATCCACCCACCATCCACCCATTCATTATCCATCCACCCATCCACCCAAAACATTTCTATCCCTTACATTTATCTAAACAAAAAATTTCCTCCGTGGGAAGGTCTCTGTGACCAATAATCATTGTTGTGAGTGGATTCTGTGTCAGGGTGAGTGTGGATTTCGTGTTGGTGTGAGTGGATTCTGTGTCAGGGTGAGTGTGGATTTCGTGTCGGTGTGAGTGTGGATTTCGTGTGGGTGTGAGTGGATTCTGTGTCAGGGTGAGTGTGGATTTCGTGTCGGTGTGAGTGTGGATTTGTGTTGGTGTGAGTGGATTCTGTGTCAGGGTGAGTGTGGATTTCGTGTCGGTGTGAGTGTGGATTTCGTGTCGGTGTGAGTGGATTCTGTGTCAGGGTGAGTGTGGATTTCGTGTTGGTGTGACTGTGGATTTTGTGTTGGTGTGAGTGGATTTTGTGTCAGTGTGAGTGTGGATTTGTGTTGGTGTGAGTGGATTTTGTGTCGGTGTGACTGGATTTTGTGTTGGTGTGAGTGGATTTCAAGTCAGTGTGAGTGTGGATTTCGTGTTGGTGTGAGTGGATTCTGTGTCAGGGTGAGTGGATTTGTGTTGGTGTGAGTGGATTCTGTGTCGGGGTGAGTGTGGATTTCGTGTCGGTGTGACTGAATTTCGTGTCGGTGTGACTGGATTTCGTGTGGGTGTGAGTGGATTCTGTGTCGGGGTGAGTGTGGATTTCGTGTCGGTGTGAGTGTGGATTTGTGTTGGTGTGAGTGGATTCTGTGTCAGGGTGAGTGTGGATTTCGTGTCGGTGTGAGTGTGGATTTGTGTTGGTGTGAGTGGATTCTGTGTCGGGGTGAGTGTGGATTTCGTGTCGGTGTGAGTGTGGATTTGTGTTGGTGTGAGTGGATTCTGTGTCAGGGTGAGTGTGGATTTCGTGTCGGTGTGAGTGTGGATTTGTGTTGGTGTGAGTGGATTCTGTGTCGGGGTGAGTGTGGATTTCGTGTCGGTGTGACTGAATTTCGTGTCGGTGTGACTGGATTTCGTGTGGGTGTGAGTGGATTCTGTGTCAGGGTGAGTGTGGATTTCGTGTCGGTGTGAGTGTGGATTTGTGTTGGTGTGAGTGGATTCTGTGTCGGTGTGACTGGATTTCGTGTGGGTGTGAGTGGATTCTGTGTCGGGGTGAGTGTGGATTTCGTGTCGGTGTGACTGAATTTCGTGTCGGAGTGACTGGATTTCGTGTCGGTGTGAGTGTGGATTTGTGTTGGTGTGAGTGGATTCTGTGTCAGGGTGAGTGGATTTGTGTGGGTGTGAGTGGATTCTGTGTCGGGGTGAGTGTGGATTTTGTGTCGGGGTGACTGAATTTCGTGTCGGAGTGACTGGATTTCGTGTCGGTGTGAGTGTGGATTTGTGTTGGTGTGAGTGGATTCTGTGTCGGGGTGAGTGTGGATTTTGTGTCGGGGTGACTGAATTTCGTGTCGGAGTGACTGGATTTCGTGTGGGTGTGAGTGGATTCTGTGTCGGGGTGAGTGTGGATTTCGTGTCGGTGTGAGTGTGGATTTGTGTTGGTGTGAGTGGATTCTGTGTCGGGGTGAGTGTGGATTTTGTGTCGGTGTGACTGAATTTCGTGTCGGAGTGACTGGATTTCGTGTGGGTGTGAGTGTGGATTCTGTGCAGCACCAGGGCCTCAGGGTACAGATGGGCGGAGTGTCAGAGCTTCGGGAAGACCCAGGCATCTCCAGCCCCCCAGGTAATGCCCCCGGAGGGGCAGCCCGAGCCTGCCCCAGCCACGCGGTGAAACGAGGACCTGCAGGACTCGGTGGCGGGTGAGGGCTGCGCTCCTAACTCCGTCCTGTGCTCGCCCTCAGATGAGCTGATCTACGACGACGTGGAGAACGGAGACGAGGGTGGGAACAGCTCGCTGGAGTACGGGTGGAGCTCCAGTGAGTTCGAGAGTTACGGGGAGCAGAGCGACTCCGAGGGCAGGAACGGGGTCCCCCGGTCCTTCCTGCGCAGCAGCCACCGGAAGCAGGTGCGTGTGCGCCGTCGGCTAGCGGCACGTCCCGGGCTGGCCGCGGGATGCCGGCTCCCGGGCGGGCGGGCACAGGAGCGTTTTAGGTGCCGGTGGGCGGCTCGAGGCGAGCACAGGTGTTGGCAGAGGAGAAGGGCCCGCATCGCGGCAGGTGGGAGCGCACGTGTGGAGCTGGCCCCGCAGAGGCCGGAGAGCTGCTCCCTGCGTGTTCCAGCGAGCTCGGCACCGTCCTCTGGTGACCGGTGCTCGGTGACTGCTATTGAGGGGGAGCCGGGCTGCCGGGCTGCCGGGCAGTGACACCCGCTGTCCCTCAGGGGCGTGTGAGTCCGGTGCCCACCATGGGCAGGAAGACATACATAGACCACGTGACAGGACAGGCCCAGGCTGCCCACGACCACCCTGGAGGGGAGCGTGTGTGTGACTGACCTCAGGGCCCAGCAGGGACGCAGGATTGAGGCGTGGAGTCTGGGACGGGGCGGAGGCAGCTCAGGGGTGTGAGGTCCCGGTTGCCGTGGTGACTGGCTGTGCCACATCCACTCTGGTTGCTGGGGTTTGGGCTGTTTTCCAAAGGGGTGCTTCGCTCTGACGTCTGCAGTGATGGCAGCGTCCTCGTGTACTTTGGAGGTTGAGATGCAGCCCGGGTGTGACCGGGTGGGAGGGACAGACACAGCCCGGGTGTGACCGGGTGGGTGTGACCTGGTGGGTGGAACCCCAGGACCAGGCTCCTGGCTGGCTGAGAAGTCAGGTGAGGACCACCCTGTGGCACTGTCCGTCGGAAAGGACCTTCTGGAGTTCTCGCCCCGGTACGGTGGGCATGCTGCCTGGGAGCGGGGCCCTGTCCTAGCAATGTGGACACTGTGGTCACACAGACCTCGCTGTGTCCCACCTGTGAGCCGCGCTGGCCATCCCCCTGTGAGCCCTGCAGGCCGCGTCCAGGGTTCTTCCGCGTGGAGAAGACGGACGGACAGACGGACAGGCGTCCTTCCCTGCAGGCCTCCCAGATGGGTCACTTACCTCGTCCCGATGGTGGGACGGGGCCAGGCCTCCGGGTGTGTTTGCCCGCACGCACAGACAGTTCTCCCGGCCGGCTCACCAGGGGTGGTGTCTGTCCCGAGCTGTTGTCATCACACGTGCTTATTTTTATTTTTTTTAAATGTATTTTATTGATTTCAGCGAGGGAGGGGCAGAGAGGGGGAGAGAGAAACACCAGTGATGGGAGAGAGTCATGAACCGGCTGCCTCCTGCACGCCCCCCACTGGGGACCGAGCCCACAACCCAGGCCTGTGCCCTGACCGGGAATCCAGCGGTGACCTCCAGGGTCTGAGGTCAGCACTCGGCCAGGAGCCACGCCGGCCGGGCTGCAGTCGCTGGTGTTTATCTCTGGGCTGGCGGCGTGGCGGTGGCTCCCGGAGACCCTCAGGTAAGACCGTCTGCGGCCCCCGGAGGGCGCCTTGTGAGGGATGTCTCTCTGTGCCCAGCTGTCCCACGACCTGGCCCGGGTGAAGGCGCGCTATGAGAGAAAGATGAGAGAGCTGGTGGCCAGCACAGTGGGCGCGGGGGAGATGCCGCAGCTAAAGCAGAAGCAGGAGCTGAAGGTAGCGTGGCCCCTCCCCTCCCGCTGTGTCCACAACGCGCCCGAGGCCCGAGGCCCTGGGCGCCGCTCGGCCGCACCCAGGGAGCAGGTCTCCCCGGGCCGCCCGGGCGCTCAGCAGCTTCCTGTCCAGCGGGGGCCATTTGCCTCCCTCTCCCCCTCACTCTCCCGCCGCGGGCAGAGGGTACCTAGAGGCCCCCAGGTGGGCCCTCCCAGCCCCGGAAGGCAGGCCCAGCAGCCTGCCGCCAGCCGCCTGCAGAGCGCCCCCTGTGGTGGGGAAAGACAGTGGCTTTTGGCGAAGACCCATGAGTGGCGCTCTGAGGACGTGTCAGTGACGATCAGTGGCAAACGTTCAGTTCCCCTCAGCGCCCGAGGCCGCAGCGGGTACAGGCGCAGGGCGGCCGGCTCCATTGTCCCGCGCGGGGCGGGGTCCTGACCCGGTGTGCGGGCTGCGTTTGGACGTGTGACGGCCACCGGTTCCTTGAGATGTGTTTCATTTACTTGTTTACTTTTAAAATATGTTTTTTAATTGATTTCAGAGAGGAAGGGAGAGAGATGTCAGTGATGAGAGAGAATCACGGACTGGCTGCCTCCTGCGCACCCCCAGCTGGGTATGGAGCCCACAACCCGGGCCTGTGCCTTCATGGGGAATGGAACTGAGACTCTTGGCTCATAGGTCACAGGCCGCCGGACCATTGCGCTGTGTTTAAAGCCCCTGTCTCATGCGGCTTCCTTCAGCCCGGGCTCCTCCCCTGTCCTGTGGCCGTGGCCGTGTGCTGAGTGCGCTTACCTGGAAGTGCACGTCTGCCTAGCATCGTCCCCTCCCTTGCTGCTCTGTGCCCAGTGTGTGTGTGCTCTGTGCCCAGTCTGTGTGCTCTGTGCCCAGTGTGTCTGTGCTGTGTGCCCAGTCTATGTGCTCTGTGCCCAGTGTGTCTGTATGGGTGTGTGGGGGGACAGTGTGTCTGTGTGGGGACAATGTGTGTGGGAATAGTGTGTGTGTGCTGGGTGTGGGGACGGTGTGTGTGTGTGGGGACAGTGTGTGTGTGGGGATAGTGTGTGTGTGCTGGGTGTGGGGACGGTGTGTGTGTGTGGGGACAGTGTGTGTGTGGGGATAGTGTGTGTGTGCTGGGTGTGGGGACGGTGTGTGTGTGTGGGGACAGTGTGTGTGTGGGGATAGTGTGTGTGTGCTGGGTGTGGGGACGGTGTGTGTGTGTGGGGACAGTGTGTGTGTGGGGACAATGTGTGTGTGTGGGGATAGTGTGTGTGTGCTGGGTGTGGGGACAGTGTGTCTGTGCTGGGGATGGTGTGTCTGTGTGAGGATAGTGTGTGTGTGGGGATAGTGTGTGTATGGGGATAGTGTGTGTGTGCTGGGTGTGGGGACGGTGTGTGTGTGTGGGGACAGTGTGTGTGTGGGGATAGTGTGTGTGTGCTGGGTGTGGGGACGGTGTGTGTGTGTGGGGACAGTGTGTGTGTGGGGATAGTGTGTGTGTGCTGGGTGTGGGGACGGTGTGTGTGTGTGGGGACAGTGTGTGTGTGGGGATAGTGTGTGTGTGCTGGGTGTGGGGACGGTGTGTGTGTGTGGGGACAGTGTGTGTGTGGGGATAGTGTGTGTGTGCTGGGTGTGGGGACGGTGTGTGTGTGTGGGGACAGTGTGTGTGTGGGGATAGTGTGTGTGTGCTGGGTGTGGGGACGATGTGTGTGTGTGGGGACAGTGTGTGTGTGGGGATAGTGTGTGTGTGCTGGGTGTGGGGATAGTGTGTGTGTGCTGGGTGTGGGGACGGTGTGTCTGTGTGGGGATAGTGTGTGTGTGGGGACTGAGTGTGTGTGCTGGGTATGGGGATAGTGTGTGTGTGCTGGGTGTGGGGACGGTGTGTCTGTGTGGGGACAATGTGTGTGTGTGGGGATAGTGTGTGTGTGCTGGGGATGGTGTGTCTGTGTGGGGATAGTGTGTGTGGGGATAGTGTGTGTGTGGGAATACTATGTGTGTGCTGGGTGTGGGGGCAGTGTGTCTGTGTGGGGATAGTGTGTGTGTGCTGGGTGTGGGGATGGTGTGTGTGTGCTGGGGCGGGAGCAGGACCAGGGTCATCAGTCAGGCTCGCTCAGTCAGGGTCCGGCCGGTCCCTCGGGTGGCCATGTCTGGGCTGGGCCGTCCCAGGCGAGTACAGGGTCTGGCGGCTTCCGGGAGCCCCGTTAGTCAGCGGAAGCGTGTGAGGGTGGCTGGGTCCTCGGAGCGGTTTGGAACCGGCGGATGGTCGGTCGGAGCGGCAGGGCCCCGGGGAGGCGGGCACATGGGCAGCCTTGGGGAGGTGGGCAGGTACCCGAGGGCCTGCTGGCTCCTCCCTCTGGCCAGACACAGAGGCCCTCTCCTCTCCTCTCCTCTCCTCTCCTCTCCTCTCCTCTCCTCTCCTCTCCTCTCCTCTCCTCTCCTCTCCTCTCCTCCCCTCCCCTCCCCTCCCCTCCCCTCCCCTCCCCTCCCCTCCCCTCCCCTCCCCTCCCCTCCCCTCCCCTCCCCTGCAGTTCCCCCCGCTCCGGGCCAGGCCTCCTATCCCTGCACATGCAGGGGGGCGGGCAGGGGAAAAGGGAGGGGGTTGGCCTCCGACAGACGGAGCCAAGACGGGAACGGGCTGGACGAGCACAGCGGCCAGGTCAGGGGAGGAGAGTGGGGCTCGGGGCCATGGAGGAGGGAAGCCTCGGGGGTGTCAGGGCGCACCGTCCACCGGATGCCGTGGTCGGTCGAAGGGACACGGGAGCCAGGGGCCCAGCCGCTCGCAGGGTGGATGGGGAGGGGGGTGGGGGCAGAGGGGTCCTCCGGCTGCGGAAGTGGAGCCTGCTGGGCGCTGACGTGGTTCAGTTTGGGGGTGAGCGTGGTCTTGGTGGACGGCTTTGGGAGGCGCCTGCGGCTGGGGGCGGGGTGGGGGGCTGGAGATGCACCGTGTGTTGTCACCTGGGAGCCGCTCACGGGGGGTGGGGGAGGGGAGAGGGCGGGGGGGGGGGGGGCGGCATGCTCACACCGGAGCCCCAATCTGCAGGCACAGGGCAGCCCCGGCCGATCTGGAGTGCCAGCCGCCCGCCCTGGGCTGGCAGCAGGTCCGGGGCAGCAGGGCCGGCCAGCACCTCTGCAGGGCGCACAGCAGGGCCTGAGGCCAGTGGTGCTGGCGGGAGGCAGGCGGGCGGCAGCCCGGGGGTACCTGAGCCTCTCCCGGGACCAGGAGGCGGGTCCCAGGTCACTCGGAGGTGCTGGGCCTCCCCTCAGAGGCCGCTCACGTTTCTCTGGAGGAAGCCCTGGTCCCCGAGGCCAGCCCTCAGACCGGGCCCTTTAAGATCCGGGCGTGCTCTGCCGGCCACTCTGAGACGCTCGGGGGGACTCGGTCAGCGAGGCCCACGGCCGGGGCAGCCCGTGGCCTCAGGTGTCTGCAGAGGCGTGGAGGCCGGCCTGGTCCTGCCCCCGCTGTCCCTCTGTCTGTCCTGCCTGTCCCTCTGTCTGCCTGCAGTCACTGTGCTGCGTCTTGCCATTGAGTGGGTGCAGTGCTCTGTGCCGTGGCTGTGGGCAGTGGACGGGGCTGTGGGCAGTGGACATGGCTGTGGGCCGTGGACGTGGCTGTGGGCAGTGGACGAGGCTGTGGGCAGTGAATGTCGCTGTGTGCCGTGGACGGGGCTGTGTGCCGTGGACGGGGCTGCGGGCCGTGGGCGTGGCTGTGGGCCGTGGACGTGGCTGCCCGAGGCCGGGGTGGGCTGGGGAGCGCCAGGGCTGGCGGGCAGGCTGGTATGTCCTCTCCGAGGCCGAGGCCTTCCCCGCCTGCGGCTTGCCCCACCGGCCGCTCTGCCAGCTGCTTGCCCTGCCGGTGTTCCCAGTGAAGATGTAAACAGAAGGCTCTAACTCCTCAGTCACAGGAGGCTCTGAGTTAGCTTGCTCTTCCCTTTAAAAAAACGTGTTTTTTTTTTTTGTTTTTTTTTTATTGGCTTCAGAGAGGAAGTGAGAGGGAGAGAATGAAACATCATGATAACAGAATCAAGGACCAGCTGCCTCCTGCACACCCCACACTGCCTCCTGCGAACCCCGGGCCTGTGCCCCAGCCGGGAATCGAACTGTGACCTCCTGGTTCATGGGCCCACGCTCAGCCCTGAGCCACGCCGGCCGGGCTGCTTTTCCCGGTTTCCGAAGACAGACCACCGGCACCGCACACACGCACGCAGGCCCGCCAGGGCCCTCCGTGCTGGTCCGGACCAGCCATGTGCTCGTGGACAGGCGGGGACATCGCCTGGGGAGCCCGGGCCCGCCTCACGCCCCTCGCCCGCAGGTGCAGAAGCTGATGAAGGCGGCCAAGGAGGGCACACGGGACGGGCTGGAGAGGACCAAGGCCGCCGTGAAGAAGGGCCGCTCCTTCATCAGGACCAAGTCCTTCGTTTCCCCAGGTGAGCGCTGCAGTGGAGACGGGAGAGGCTCCGGCCGCCGCCGCGCTGGCCAGCGAGAGCCCGGCCTCCGGCTGAGCGGCGCCCCCTGTGGGAACCGCTCCCGCGTCGAGCCTCTGCCCCCTGGGGGTCAGTGCGTGTCATGGTGATGGTCACTGCTGTTTGGTCGATTTGCACATTAGCCTTTGTTAGGGAGGATCACCAGCACAGCCGCTCCCAGTCCCCCATCAGGCACCAAACGGCCTCTGCCCTGGCCGTGAGCTCCCTGTGGGGAGGGCGTGCCGCTGGGGCGTGGTCGGAGGGAGTGGCCGGGCACGGGAGACTGTGGTCTCCGTGTCACCCCGTGTCACCCGCACGCCCCTCCCCCCGCAGACTCCAGGCCGGGCCTGGAGGAGGAGCAGAGCCTGTTCATCGACGTGGACTGCCGGCACCCGGACGCTGTGCTCACCCCGATGCCCGCCGGGCTGTCCCAGCAGCAGGTAGGACGGGCCGGTGGGGTCACCCAGCGGGGGAGACCGGGGCCTGGGCGGCGGGGACCTGGGGGGCGGGGGCCTGGGGGGCCAGGGACTGGGGGGCTGGGACCTGGGGGGTGGGACCTGGGGGGCGGCGGCCTGGGGGGCCAGGACCTGGGCGGCCGGGACCTGGGGGGCCGGGGCCTGGGCGGCCGGGGCCTGGGCAGCCGGGGTCTGAGGGTGCGGGGCCTGGGCCTGGGGGCCGGGGCCTGGGGGGCCGGGGACTGGGGGGCCGGGGACTGGGCGGCGGGACCTGGGGGGCGGGGGCCTGGGGGGCCGGGACCTGGGGGGCCGGGGCCTGGGCAGCCGGGGTCTGAGGGTGCGGGGCCTGGGCCTGGGGGCCGGGGCCTGGGGGGCCGGGGCCTGGGGGGCCGGGAACTGGGGGGCCGGGGACTGGGTGGCGGGGCCTGGGCGGCGGGGCCCTGGGGGGCCGGGGACTGGGCGGCGGGGCCCTGGGGGGCCGGGGACTGGGCGGCGGGGGACTGGGGGCCGGGGACTGGGGGGCCGGGGACTGGGGGCTGGGGACTGGGCGGCGGGGGACTGGGGGCCGGGGACTGGGCGGGCGGGTCCTGGGGGGCCGGGGACTGGGGGGCCGGGGACTGGGTGGTGGGGGCTTGAGGGGCGGGGACCTGGGCTCGGACTGCCGGTTCCTGAGTGTTTGAGTCTCCCCCGTGGCTCTGAGCCGGCCGTGCAGAGCCCACGCTGGGGCGTTCCTTCTGGTGCGGGCGGCGGGTTCGCCGAGAGAGGCAGGTGGGTGTCACGTCGGCAGAGGTCTCTCTGGTGTTATTCTTGTCTTTTTACTAACTTGTCTCATATCGGTGCCAGTCCTTTGTCCGACACGAGAGGACTATCTCAGGCCTTAGAGAAAGACGCCACTCCTAGGTCAGACCCCGAGTGGAACCCTCCAATGGCAGGCCGCACCGTGACGGGTGTGGTGGGAAGGCTGGCCTCGGTTTGACCCTCTGCCCGTCTGAGGCGGGGTGACTCGGACCCGGGGCCAACTCCCGTTCTGAGGGTCGGCAGAGTCAGGCACATTACATGGAACATGTAGCTCAGAGTCAGACACGTTACATGGAATGTATAACAGAGTTGGGTGTGTTACATGGAATGTGTAACTCAGAGTCAGGCATGTTACATGGGACGTGTAGCTCAGTCGGACACGTTACATGGAATGTATAACAGAGTTGGGTGTGTTACATGGAATGTGTAACTCAGAGTCAGGCATGTTACATGGGACGTGTAGCTCAGCCGGACACGTTACGTGGAATGTATAACAGAGTTGGGCGCGTGTGCCTGCGTCGTGGCGGCACACGTTGGCGCTGTGGCTCCGTGTCCGCCTGTGGTCGGTGTGCCGCGAGGGTGAGAGGACGCTGCGGCGAGGGGCGGTGCGCTGGTCCGGACGCCGGCTCCAGAGCAGCTGCTTACAGTGCGGTGAGGCCTCCGGCGGCCTTCCCGGCGGCTCAGGAGCCAGCGCCGAAGCCCTCCGTCCGCACCTCACTCGCTGTGCCCGCCCTCCAGGTGGTCCGGAGGTGCATCCTGGGCTCCATTGTGGACAGCGAGAAGAACTACGTGGACGCCCTCACACGGATCCTGGAGGTGCGTGTCCCGCCCGCCCGGCCGCCCGGCCGCCGCCCTGCAGGAGGGGGCGCTGGGCTGCGGTGGCTCCCCCGGAGGGACGGCTAACAAACCTCTTTAAGCCAGAAACAAGTTAGCCCTGGCCAGGGTGGCTCAGTGGGCAGCGCACCGGCCTGCGGTCCAAAGGGTCCGGGTTCAATTCTGGTCAAGGGCGCCTGGTTGCAGGCTCCTCCCCGCTGGGCCGTGGTCGGGGCGCGGGCAGGAGGCACATGGATGCGTCTCTCTCACGTCGATGTTTCTCTCCGTCTTTCCCTCTCTCTTCTCCTCTCCCTGAAAACCAATGGGAACATATCCTCAGGTGAGGATCAGACATCAGTAATAAATAAGTAAAAACACGCGGAGTGGTGTGTTTTGGAGTCCCTGTACGGACACCACACGTCCCCCCCCCCACACACACACTCCGCCCCCCATCCTCCCCTCTGCCCTCCCCCGTCCCCCCCACACTCCGCCCCCACCCTCTCTGCACTCATGACCCCCACACTCCGCCCCGTCCCCCTCTGCCCACACGTCTCCCCCACTCCGCCCGTCCCCCCCCACTCCGCCCCCGTCCCCCCTCTGCCCCACGTCCCCCCACACTCCGCCCCGTCCCCCTCTGCCCCATGTCCCCCCACACTCCGTCCCGTCCCCCCACACTCTGCCCCGCCCCCTCTGCCCCCACGTCCCCCCACACTCCGCCCCCCCCTCCGCCCCCAGCAGTACGCGCGGCCGCTGGCGGAGACGGAGCCGCGGGTGCTGAGCGAGCGGAAGCTGCGGGTGGTGTTCCACCGGCTGCGGGAGGTGCTGCAGTGCCACCGCCTGTTCCAGATGGCGCTGGCCAGCCGCGTGGCCGAGTGGGACGCCGTGGAGATGATCGGCGATGTCTTCGTGGCCTCGGTGAGTGCCGGCCGCCCCCACGGTCGGCCGCCTGCTGCCCAGGGCGGGCGGGACCGGCAGGACGTCCACGCCTGCCCCTCCAGGCGGGCTGGTGCGGTGCTGGCTGTGCCCGTCACTGTGCTGGCGGGGGTGGTCGGGAGCCTGCGTGAGGCCCTCCCTCTCTGTAGCCCGTCTCCTCCTGGGCACGTGGAGAGCTGGCCGATACACCCGCCTCCCCTCAGCCCGTGCTCCGAGCCCGGAGCTCCTGTGCAGACGCTGGGCCCCTGGGGCCAGCAGGGCGGCAGGGAGGGGAGAGGGGAGGCAGGCTGCAATGGCTCCTGGGCACGGGCCCTCAGCCAGCTGCCTGGAGGTAGCTCATTATTGCAGATGGCATGATATTGTGCATAGAAAACCCTAAAGACTCCACCAAAAAAACCCCACAAAACAACTAGATTTAATAAGTGAATTCAGCAAAGTAGCAGGAACAGAATCCATGCCCAAAAATCTGTGACTTTCTTGTACACCGATAATGAATTCTCAGAAAGAGAAACTTACCATTGCATCCAAAATAACATACTTAGGAATATATTAACAAGGAGGTAAAAGACCTGCACTCAGAAAACCACAGGATGCTGACAGAAGAGGTAGAGGAAGAAAAACTAGTGGAAGAGTCTACCATGTTCATGGATCGGTAGCATCAACATCACTCAAATGTCCATACTACCCAAAGCAAGCTCCAGATTCAATGCAGCCCCTACTACAATACCAACGGCATATTTTATAGATCTAGAATGAATGCTCCAAAAATGTATGCGGGACCAAAAGAGACCCTGAAGAGCTGAAGCATCTTGAGAAAGTTGAGCGAAATGGGAGGAATCACAACACCGGATGCTAAGTTACACTACGAAGCCACTGCCCTCAAAGCAGCCTGGTCCTGGCACAAGGGCAGGCGTGTAGACCAACGGAACGGAACAGAGTCCCCAGAAACCGACCCAGAAAGTCCCACGTGGCGGAATGGAGTCTGTTTCGTGGCCGTGGCCGTGGCGGGGGTCACTCAGGTCGGGAGGCCCCTGGGCCCCATGTTCCTCACGTCTCCCACGTCCGATTTCAGTTCTCCAAGTCCATGGTGCTGGACGCCTACAGCGAGTACGTGAACAACTTCAGCGCGGCCGTGGCCGTGCTCAAGAAGGCCTGCGCCACGAAGCCCGCCTTCCTGGAGTTCCTCAAGGTAGGCCTCTTCCCCGTTCCGGTGGTATTACCATCATTATTGTTATTGTTATTGATTTTTACAGAGAGGACGGGAGAGGGATAGAGAGTCAGAAACATCGATGAGAGAGAAACATCGATCAGCTGCCTCCTGCACACCCCCTGCTGGGGATGTGCCCGCAACCAAGGTACAAGCCCTTGACCGGAATCGAACCCGGGACCTTTCAGTCTGCAGGCCGACGCTCTAGCCACTGAGCCAAACCGGTCAGGGTCCATTCCGGGTTCTGGGTTTTGACGCCTCTGATAACAGGCTCCACGTGGGAGACCTGATGATGAACCGGTGCACCCTCGCCTCCCAGTGCCCCATGCCGCTCTCGGTCGCCGCTTTGAACCAACAGCGCCCTGGGTGTTGGATCGTTGTGAGAAAGAGAGATGCATTTTTAGGGGTAACATAGCTTTTACTTTTAATAATTTATTTTGTTGTTGTTATTTTGTTAATCCTTGCCTGAGGATATTTTTCCCATTGATTTTTAGAGAGAGAGGAAGGGACGGGAGAGAGGGGAGAGAGAGAGAGAGGAGAGAGAGGGGAACATCGATGTGAGAGATATCCATTGGTGGCCTCCCCCTCACATCCCACCAGGGCTGGGGATCAAACCTGCAAATCAGGTACGTGCCCTTGACCAGGGACTGAACCTGAAATCCTTTGGTGTGCGGGCCAGTGCTCTAACCACTGAGCACACTGGTCAGGGCCTGAAGCCAGCCACGCTCGCTATAGGCCAGGGGCGGAGGGGTGGGCCTGAGGGACAGGTGGGGTAGGGGAGGAGGTGGGGGGACAGGCAGTGGAGGAAGTGTCTGCAGACACGGACGCAGGCCCTGCGTGGCCGTGGCCCCGCCCCGAGGCCGGTGCTGGGTGTGGACGGCGTGGACGGCCCGCTGCCCGCGGTGAGTGACCCTCTCCTCGCAGCAGAGCCAGGAGTCCAGCCCGGACCGCGTCTCGCTCTACAGCCTGATGACCAGGCCCATCCAGAGGTTCCCGCAGTTCATCCTGCTGCTCCAGGTACGGCCCCCGACCCCTGCTGACCCCCGTGACCCCTGTGACCCCTGAACCAGTCCTCCCTGTAGCCTCAGTCCCTCCTCTCCTCCGAGGGGCCCCCACCAGCCTGCGTCCTGTGTTCGCTCAGCTGACACTGTCCCCGAGCGTCAGCCCTCGGGCCCAGGCCCATCCACGTCAGCCGCCCAGCTCGGTCCCACTGGGCTGCCCAGCCAGTCCCCACGCCCCACAGGCTCAGGGAGGCACTGGCGTTCGCGGTTTATAACTTGGCTGCCAGATGGACGCCAAGGGGGAGGGGCCTGGGCTGCCAGGCGCTCACCGCCCTCCTGGCACCACGTCCCCGACCCCGACCCTCCCCGCCCTGCCTGTGGGTTTCCGTGGCGGCTCCCTGCGGAGGCAGACGGATGGCCTCACTGGCCAATGGGACCTCTCGTCCTGCAGGCCCCTCCCTGGAGGTCCAGCCTCCAACCCACCTGGAGCCACGGCCACGGGAGCCATGACTGCCTCCGCTCAGGCACCTGGACAGGCTCCTCCCTCCCCGTCACTCAGAGCCCCGAGTGTTAGGGCTCCGTGCCTGAGCCTGGCCTGGGACCAGGACCAAGTGTGTGGGTGTTAAAGTTTATCTTTATTGGTGTCAGAGAGGAAGGGAGAGGGAGATAGAGAGATGCATCCATGATGACAGAAACAGTGATGACAGAGTCATGGACCGGCTGCCTCCTGCACGCCCCACACTGGGGATGGAGCCCCAACCCGGCCTGTGCCCTGACCCGGAATCCAGTCATGACCTCCTGGTTCACCCCCTGAGCCACACCGGCCGGGCCAGGGTCTCTCCGTGAGCAGGGCCGTGGAGTGAGTTCACCTGGTTTTGGGGAAAGGTCCAGTCGAAGTGTCAGTCAGGCTATGACTCACCCGGTTTGCGTCCTTCCTGGTGGGTTTTTATTCTTCCCAGACAGCTGACCACGCGGCATCCACTGCGGGCAGCCTGGGTGCTGGCGCATCTGCAGGTGACCACGGCCCTGGGCCCCCACCCGGGCAGTCACACACATACACACACACATACACACATGTACTCTCCCCAAAAGGACATGCTGCGGAACACGCCCCGCGGGCACCCCGACCGGCTGCCCCTCCAGATGGCGCTGACGGAGCTGGAGACGCTGGCGGAGAAGCTGAACGAGAGGAAGCGCGAGGCGGACCGGCGCTGCGAGATGAGGCAGATCGCCAAGGCGGTGAACGAGCGCTACCTGAACAAGGTGGACACGCCGCCTCCGGGCCCGCTCTCACTGACCCCCGCTATCCGCCGCGGCCGCCGCCGCCACCACTAACCCGCCGCCTCCGGGCCCTCTGCTCTCTAACCACCACCTCCGCCGCCGCCACTAACCCGGGCCTCCCGCGGGCCCCCACGCCGCGGGCCCCCACGCCGCGGGCCCGGGCTCCTCGGAACGGGTGACGGGTTCAGCGGACCCGAGGGGACCCAGGACCGCGCACGGGAGAGGAGCTGCTCCGCTGAGTTCTGCTCTCCGACGTGGCTGTTAGTTTGGGTGCTCAGAGTTAAAGCTCTGCGGTGCAGTTTGTTTATGTTTTTTTCATTTCAAAGGTACATGTGTTGATTTCAGAGAGAGAGGAAGGGCGAGGGAGGGAGAGAGAAACATCAGTGAGGAGAGAGAACCATGGATCAGCTGCCTCCTGCTCATCCCCTGCTGAGGATCGAGTCCGCAAGCGGGGCCTGTGCCCTGAGCGGCGTCGAACCCTGACCTCCTGGTTCATGGGTCGATGTTGAGCCCCTGGGCGTGGCCGGGCGTGTCAGCGGCGCAGCCTCAGCAGCGTGTCCCAGGGACACGGTCCCTCCCGCGTGGGAGGACCTGAACCGGCCGGGAGCTTTGGGGAAAGCCGCTCTGAGCCCGGCGCTGGCCTGCGTGTGCGGGGTCCTCCCTGAAGCCGCGTCGGAGACCCGCGGTCCCTGCCCGCGGACGCTCCCCGCCTCCTGACCCCGGAGCGAGGTGGCGGCCGTGTCGAGCGTGACGCGAATGTCCAGCTTCTCAGCAGCGGGAGCCGGCACCTCATCCGCTCGGACGACGTGATTGAGACCGTGTACAACGAGCGCGGGGAGGTGCTCAAGACCAAGGAGCGGCGGCTGCTCATGCTCACCGACGTGCTCATGTGCGTCACCGTCAGCGCCCGGTAAGGACCGGCGTCCCCATCCCGCCCGGTAAGGACCGGCCGTCCGGCCGCCTGGTGCCACGCACAGTGACCGCCCATGGGGCGGGGGACGCGCTGCGAACCAGCCACAAACCAGGCGGTGCCCTGGAGCCGCCACGGCCATGCTGGCAGAAATTAGGGCGGACGGGGTCATTTCTCCTTACACACACGCACACGCACACGCACACGCGCGCGCTTTCATTCATGTGTTCTCCCGACCGTGCGTGTGTTCTGTGCATTTCTGCATGTTGGCTCCTCGTGTGACGAAGGAGAAAGCAATCTGTGTGGGCCATGAGATGTTTTGAATGTTTAATTGCTGTGTATGCGATAAAGGTGTCCTTAGCTGCTGTAATCCTCACCTGAGGATGTTTTTCCATAGATTTTTTTAAAGAGCGTGAAAGGAGCAGGGAGAGAGAGAAACATCGATGTGAGGGAGGCACATCCATTGGTTGCCTCTCACCCGTGACCCGGCTGGGGCCAGGCATCGAACTGAGACCCCGGTGCATGCCCTTGACCTTGACCGGGCTTCGAACCTGTGACCTTTCCATGCGGGGCCGATGCCCTAACCACTGAGCACACCAGCCAGGGCCTCAGTGCGTGTTTTGGTCCCGGGGACTGTGGTGTGATTGGACATTGTTGACGTGGTTATGCCGTGCCCGGGAGTGAAGGAGGAGTGAGCATGAACCCTGGGGTGGCAGTGAGAGGAGGGCTCCCTGCAGGAGGTTCCCGTTGGCAGTGTTCGGGCACCCTCAGCGCTGGGCTCCGTGTGAGGTTGCCCCGTCCCTCTCCTCCCCTGGACTCTGTGGGAGGGCGTCTGGTCGCTCCCCCGGGCTCTGCGGGGCAGACCACGGACGGAGCCCTCCGCTCACCTGCCGGGAAGCCTCGCCGAGCAGCAGGTGGTGCCGGCTCCCGAGAGCCCCAGGGGCTTGGGGGCACCGCTCCGGCCTCCCCCGGGGAGCCTGCGGGAGGGAGGGGTCGTGACCTCACGCCGTGGCTGTCGTGGCCTCACACGTGGCTTGTGGCCTCCGTGGCCTCACACGTGGCTCGTGGCTCTCGTTGCAGGCCGGGCCAGGACAGCCACGCGCTGCTGCTGCCGGCCGGCCAGCGGCACCTGCTGAAGTGGAGCGTGCCGCTGGGCCACGTGATGGTGGTGGAGTATGGCCACCCCGAGGGCGCCGCCGAGCACCCGCCCGAGCACCTGGCCGTGGCGGCCAACGCCAAGCCACGTAAGGGACCTGCTCGCGGTTGGCGTGGGCGGTGGGGGAGCTGTGTGGGTGACGGTGGCAGACAGGCTGGCCTGCTGGAATGGGTGCTGACCGTGGACTGGTCTCTGGGTGGCCGTGGGCACCCAGGTTCCTGGCCGGCTCTGTCCCCTGGGCTGGGACTTCCCAGGGAAGTGAGAGGACAGCATCACGTACTGTGGAAATGCTTCAGCTGCCGCATCTTGTTGACGCTTATTGTTTATGAACCAGAGGTCCGGGGCATGAGATTCATGCACGGGCAGGGTCCCTAGACCTGGTCGGCGATCAGGACCCATCTGGGGAGCAACCAGTGGGGTGATCAGAGGGTGAGAGGGGCACCCCTTGATCTTAGTGACTGGGTGTTCCGCTGTTTGGCTGATTTGCATATTAGGCTTTTATTATTTAGGACTAGAGGCTCGGTACCTGAAACTCATGCATGGGGGAGGGGGTGTCCCTCAGCCCAGCCTGCACCCTCTCCAAACTGGGACCCCTTGGGGGATGTCCAAAGCTGGTTTAGGTTCGATCCTCGGCTGGCCTGGTTGCCCACAACTACCCTCCCGTGCTGACTGCCTTGTGGTGGCATTCTTTCACCACATGGGGGCGGTCATCTTGTGTGAGGGCATAAGGGTCAGTTTGCATGTTACCTCTTTATTATATAGGATAGTCTTCAGACTACAGATTTTTTAAACTTACTTTTTAATGTATGTAATATATATTTTAATATATATTTTAGAGAGAGGGAGAGAGACAAACATCAATGATGAGAGCATCATTGATCGGCTGCCTCCTGCATGTGCCACACTGGGGATCAAGCCCACAACCCTGTATGTGCCGGGCTGTGCATTTCCACGGAAAGTGGCCAGGAGGCGGCCGTCTCTGTGCACGGACGGTCTGAGCTCAGGTGCCCCCGGTCCAGTCCCGTGGGGTGGTTTCCGTGGTGACGGAGGTGCTGAGGTTCTGAGAGTTTTTAACCTCGGGAGTGCCAGTCCTCTGTAAACCTGAAATCAGCCTAAATAATAAAAGGCGAATATGCAAATCAGCCAAACGGGGGAACGACTGGTCGCTGTGATGTGCGCTGACCTCCAGGCAGACGCTAATGCAGGAGGTGCCCCCTGGTGGTCAGGAGCTCCCACAGGGGGGCACCGCTCAGCCAGAAGCCAGTCTCATGGCTGGTGAGTGCAGGAGCCTCCCGCCTCTGAGGCAGCGGTAAGCACCCCTTGGGGGTGTCCGCCGAGGGGTCCCGGACTGCGAGAGGGCACTGGCCTGGCTGCGGGGCCCGCCTCAGTGCACGGAGGCCGTGCACCGGGCCTGTAGTTTGAAAATAAAAAGAAAGTCGGCATGTCCCGCTGCCTGAAGGAGCTCGCTGTTTAAAGACGGGAAGCGAGCGGCGTCCACCCTCGCCTCCCTCCGGCGGGCGGTGCGGCCGCAGCCCCGCCCCCGTGCGTGCTTTGCAGACAGAGTCCCCGCGGGGCCCGGGCAGCTGTACCAGGACCTGCAGAACCTGCTGCATGACCTCAGCGTGGTGGGGCAGATCGCCCAGCTCGTGGGGGACCTGCGGGGGCACTACCAGGTGAGGCCGGCCGGCGTGGGCTGTGCCCCGGCTGCCGTCGGCGGGGCCCCGGGTGGGGCCAGGCCAGGTTGCGACGAGACCAGAGTGGTCGTGTCTGCCTGGTTTGGGTGGGGTGGGCAGGGGTGGGGGGTAGACGATGTCCCTTTGCAGACCCCAGGGGTGAGCTGTCATGGAAACGCTCAGCACCTCCGCGCGGCCGCCTCCCGGGCTCTCTTTCTTGTTGACTGCCTTGCTCCCCCCAACACCCCCTCCGCCCCCGCCTGGCCCATCTCACTCTGAAATGCTCTGCGTCTCCCCCGATGCTCCCACCACAGCCGCCTCAGCTCAGGGAGATAAGCCGTCAGAGAAAGACAAGGCTCACATGGTCTCACTCATGCTGAACAGAAAATATCCAAGCCCTGGCCGGTGTGGCTCAGTGGATGGAGTGTCGGCCTGCGGACTGAGGGGTCCGGGTTTGATTCCGGTCAAGGGCACAGGCCCGGGTTGTGAGCTTGATCCCCAGTGTGGGGCGTGCAGGAGGCAGCTGACCAATAATTCCTTCTCATCGTTGATATTTCTCTCTTTCCCCTTCTCCCTTCCTCTCTGAATTAAATACAAATATGTTTTTAAAAAGTATTCAGAGATGCATGGAACAGGCTGCAAATCTCAGAGGAGAGACAGGGAGGGTGGGTGGGAGAGAGCAACGGAGACCTCTGCCTATGCACGGCCCACAGGCACGGGGACAGGGTGAGGGGCACAGGGCCGGGTGAGGGCCGGGAGGGGCACAGGGGTGGGGTGAGGGCCAGGAGGGGCACAGGGCCGGGTGAGGGCCTGGAGGGGCACAGGACCGGTGAGGGCTGGGAGGGGCGGGGGCAGGGGGCCTCTGTCGCACCTCCAGCAGAGAAAGTGAAGAGGGAACTGCCTGCGTGTCCGCCCAGAACCTGAACCAGGCCGTGGCCCGCGACTGGGCGTCGGGGCTGCAGAGGCTGGTCCTGCGGAAGGAGGAGGAGATCCGTGCGGCCGACTGCTGCCGGCTGCAGCTGCAGCTCCCGGGCAAGCAGGACAAGTGAGTGCCCGCGGCCGGGCACGGCAATGGCCCGGGGCGACAGGCACCGGGAGATGGGCACGGGGATGACGGGCACGGGGGGACGGGCACTGGATGATGGGCACGGGGGGACGGGCACGGGGGGACAGGTACGGGGGGACAGGCACGGGGGGACGGGCACGGGGATGATGGGCACCAGGAGATGGGCACGGGGATGACGGGCACGGGGGGGACGGGCACTGGATGACAGGCACGGGGACACAGGCACCGGGAGATGGGCACGGGGATGACGGGCACGGGGGGACGGGCACTGGATGATGGGCACGGGGGGATGGGCACGGGGACACAGGCACGGGGGGACGGGCACGGGGACACAGGCACGGGGGGACGGGCACGGGGGGATGGGCACGGGGGGACAGGTACGGGGGGACAGGCACGGGGGGACGGGCACTGGATGATGGGCACGGGGGGACGGGCACGGGGGGACAGGTACGGGGGATGGGCACGGGGGGACGGGCACGGGGGGACGGGTACGGGGGGACGGGCACGGGGGGACGGGCACTGGATGACGGGCACGGGGGGACAGGTACGGGGGGACGGGCCCGGGGGGACAGGCACGGGGAGATGGGCACGGGAGGACGGGCACGGGGGACGGGCACGGGGGGACGGGCACGGGGAGATGGACACGGGGGGACGGGCACGGGGGGACGGGCACGGGGAGATGGGCACGGGGGGACGGGCACGGGGGGACGGGCACGGGGATGATGGGCACGGGGAGACGGGCACGGGGAGACAGGGATGGGGATGATGGGCACGGGGGGACGGGCACGGGGGGACGGGCACGGAGACGGGCACGGGGAAACGGGGACGGGGATGATGGGCACGGGGGGACGGGCACGGGGATGATAGCATGGGGATGATGGGCACTGGGTGATGGGCACGGGGACGACAGGCACAGGGAGACGGGCACGGGGGGACGAGCACAGGGAGATGGGCACGGGGGCAATGGGCACGGGGAGTCGGACATGCGCTGAGGCCCTGAGACTGAGCCCTCGCCCCGCAGGTCCGGGCGACCCACCTTCTTCACGGCCGTGTTCAGCACCTTCTCGCCCGCCTGCAAGGAGTCCTGGCTCAGCAGCCTGCAGATGGCCAAGCTCGCGCTGGGTAAGGCGGCTCCCGGCCAGACGTGCCCCAGACAAGGCGTGTCCCCACACCAGACATGTCTCCTAGGAGAGGCGTGTCCCCAGGCCAGGCGTGCCCCGGACAAGGCGTGTCCCCAGGCCAGACATGTCTCCTAGACGGGGTGTGTCCCTAGACCAGGCGTGTCCCCTAGGTGAGGCGTGCCCCAGACCAGGTGGGTCCTAGCTCCCTGCTTCAGACAAAACAGGTGCCCGAGAGACTGTCAGGTGGGGGAGGAGGCCCTGGACCATGGCCACACATGCCCCTGAGAATGGCTTTTGTTTTGTTTTTTAAATATATGTTTTTATTGGTGTCGGGGGGGGGAGAGAGAGAGAGAGAGAGAGAGAGAGAGAGGAGAGGGAGGAGCATGGATTGGCTGCCTCCTGTGCGCCCCCCACTGGGGATGGAGCTCACAACCTGGGCCTGTGACCTTGACCAGGAATCGAACCCTGACCTCCTGGTTCCTAGGTCAACACTCACCCCTTGAGCCACGCCGGCCAGGCCCCCTAAGCAGGTGTTTAAGCGAAGGCTCGCCTGCGGGGGCTCACCCAGGGGGGGCGGCTCACCCAGCAGGGGCTCACCCAGCAGGGGGCGGCTCACCCAGCGGGGGCGCCCGGCGGAGGGGTCCCGCTCCGGAAGGGGGAGCCCTCACGCCCCCTCGCCCTCCCCGCACAGAGGAGGACAACCACCTGGGCTGGCTCTGCGTGGAGGACGACGGCAACCAGCTCACCAAGGACCGGCACCCGCTGCTCGTGGCGCACATGCCTGTGCCCGTGGCCAAGCAGCAGGAGCTCAAGGTGCCGCCGGGGCGCCGTCCCGCGGGGGGCGGTTCTCGCCCCGTTAGGGAGCGGATGGGGGCTCATCACCCCGCGGGGGGAGTGAGGGACGGGGCGGGGGAGTCCAGTGCTGAGTGCTGGGCCCCGGTCAGCGCGGTCACTTCCGCTCTGGGGTCAGCAGTAGGGCCCACGCGGGATCCCCTGGTCCGAAGCTGTGCCCGCCGTGTGTGGCACTGGGTGCGGGGGTGTGGAGCGGGGTGCACCCACCCGTGACGCTGTGCCACGCACGGCAGCACCCAGAGTCCACGTGGGACCACGGCCTGGTCTCTGGCTCGGGGAGCCTGCCTTCGTGAGGCCCGCCCCGCCCCCGGCTCACCGCCGCCTCTCCCTCAGATGGAGTGTGCCGTCTACAACCCCGAGCCCCACCCCGGCCGCGCGGGCCGGCCGGACCCCCCCGGCGCAGCCCGGGGCTTCCTCTGGGTAAGTGCCGCCGGGTCCACGCGGCGGGCGGCGTGCGGTGGGAGGGACCGTGGCTGCCGCCGTCCCGGCCGTGTCTGACCGTGGGCGTCACCGCGGGCCTGGCCCGGCCCTCCGGGCCTCCGGGCGCTGCGGGCTCTCGGGAGCCTGTAGCTGCGGTCACGCTCGGTGCGGCGACAGCCGCTTCACTCAGACCCTTAGACAGTCAGCGGCTTCACCCAGACCCGCCCGATCTCTCGTCCTCGGTGGTTCAGTGCGTGGGACCCCTCCCCGCCCCCCAGCCTGCCCGGTCCTTGCTGGCTCTCTGCTGGACACAGCAGTGGAAGGCCTTCGTGCCGGAGGAGACACGGCCCGTGGTTGTGCCGTGTGGCAGCAGCGGCGTTTCTGGTCGGTGCGTGGGAGGGTGCCTGTGCCCCGTGAGCACCCCGTGTCCCGCAGCGCCACCCAGAAGGCCCTCCGAGGGAGGACGGGAAGGCAGGCGTGGCCCTCGGGCGTGAGGGCTTTAGGAGGGATTCTCCGTGAGCGGGGCCTGCAGCTGAGGCCGCCTTCCTCTCCCGCCCCCTGGTCTCCTGTCCCCCGGCTCCCCGCCCCCGCCCCAGAGCAGGCCGGTGACCGTGCCTGTCCGGGAGGCTGTGGGGCGGGAAGCCATCTGTGGCAGGAAACGCAGGAAGCAGCGTGGGCGTCACTGTATCCCGGACCCGGAGAGGAAGCCGTCCGTGCAGCACAGCCCCCCCTCCCCTCCCTTTCCATCGCTCTTGTCCAACGAGGCCTGACTGTCCCGCTGAAAAGCAGCTGCATTTCCGTTCATGTGGGAGGGCCACGGGGTCGGGCAGCAGGCCAGCGTGGGCAGGGCCACGGCACCGTCAGGTAGACGCTGTGGCCACCTTCCCTTCCTTTTAAAAATCCTTTCACTGATGTCAGAGAGGAAGGGAGGGCGGAGAGAGAAGCAGCCCTGATGAGAGCACCATTGATCGGCTGCCTCCTGCACGCCCCCCACAGGGCATGGAGCCGGAATCGAACCGTGACCTCCTGGCTCATAGGTCGATGCTCAGCCCCTGAGCCACACCGGCCGGTGCTTCCCTCTCTGAGCAGCTTCCTAGTTAAAAGGCGGGTGAGATTCCCTAAAGTTGGAATCAATCTGCTTCATGTGACTTTACGCTGTGTGTGAACATCCTTGTTTAGAGTGAGGTGTGTGGTTTTCAAAGCATAGGAAATAGGTTTAAAACATAAAAACTCTGTCCTTGTTATCCACATTAAGAGGAAGATGACCTACTTTTTAAAAAACGAATCTTTATTGTTGAGCACATCAGGTATGCCCTCCATGTCCCCTCTGACCCCTCTGCCCGCGCCCGGCCCGGCCTGCCCGCTCGGTGGTGGAAAAACCAGCTCGTTAACACGGGAAAGGCGGGCTTTGTGAGCGGGCGGCTCCGGGCGCTGCCCTGGTCCCCGTGGCCAGTGCCGGTCCCGTGGGCTGTGGGAGCCTCACGCCCGTTTCTCCCCTCCCCCCAGATCGGCAGCTGTGCGGGCCAGATGGGCCAGGTTGCCATCGTCTCCCTCCACAACGCCACGCCCAAGGTCATCGAGTGCTTCAACGTGGAGTCCCGCATCCTGTGCATGGTGCACCCGCCCGCCGGGCACGGCCCCCCGCCCAGCCCCGCCCCCGAGCCCGGGGCCACGGCCGGCACCGCCGCGCTGGGCGTGCCCACCGTCTGCCTGGGCACCGAGGAAGGGAGGTGGGTGCCCCTGGGCCCCGGTCACGGTTCCCCTGCGGGTCCTCGTCCCGTCCCCGGGCCAGGGCGAGGCTGCCGTCACGCCCGTCGGTGAGGCGTGCGGGAAGCGGAGGCGGTGCGTGTCCCGCGTGTGTTTGGGGACGGACAGCCACGTCTGCGTGGTCACGGACGCCCACGGACGTGCCTCGGGGAAGGCTGACGTGGCTCCTGATGCGAATTCCCCACCCTCCTGGGAGGGACTGGTTTCTTTGTAGCCCAATATTTCTCCTCTACTTTATTTTTTGAAAGATATTTTTGTTGATTTCAGAGAGGAAACGAGAGATAGAGAGTTAGAAACATTAACGAAGAGAGAGAATAACTGATCAGCTGCCTCCCGCACGCCCCATCCTGGGGATGGAGCCCACAACCCAGGCCTGTGCCCCGACCGAGAACCGAACGGTGACCTCCTGGTTCATAGTTGATGCTCAACCCCTGAGCCACGCCGGCCGGGTTAAATTTCTCCTTTAAAATGCCAGAGAGAGGCCAGCGTGGCGGAGCCTTCAGACACGGCTCGCGTTTCCGGAGGGGGGGGGGGGGGCGTCCGTGGAGAGCTGGGCCCGGCGTGGGCTGCGTCTGCGCGGCCGGCAGGCGGCTCACGCTCGCCCCCTCCCCCAGCATCTCCGTCTACAAGAGCAGCCCGGGCGCCAAGAAGGTGCGGCTGCAGCAGTTCTCCGCGCCCGGCAAGGCGGCCGTGCTGAGCCTGGCCTGCTCGCCGCACAGCCTGTACGCCGGCCTGGTGGACGGGGCCGTGGCCGTCTACGCCAAGGCTCCAGGTACGGGCCACGCGGGCGGGCGGCTGCAGGGCCGATGCCACAGGCGGGCACGGGGTCCGGGGGCTGAGTGTCCGGGTCCGGCCGCTGCTGCCTGCAGAGGGCGCCGTCCCCCGTGGCTCGCAGCCCCTGGGGCTCCGGTCTCCTCCTGTTCCTGTAAGGCAGGGGAACGTCTGGCCCCCTGGAATCATTTGGTCTGGCCCTACCACGGCATCGGGGTGAGTTAATTAAATGTGTGACCACACAGAGCAGCTCATTTTTAAGCTGGTCACTCTGTATGGCCTGTGAATCTATACATTATTAAAAAGGGTAATACGCTAATTAGTCCCACCAGATGTCATTCGGACGGCCTTCCTGACAAAGCCAGGGCCCTGGCGAAGCCACTGGGAGTCCCAGGTGCCTGTGGCCGGCCAAAGGGAGGGAAGCCCAAGTCTGGGTGCCTGCGGCCGGCCAGAGGGAGGGAAGCCTGGGTTCCAGGTGCAGGGGCCAAGGCAGAGGCAGTTAGGGGCGATCAGGCCTGCAGGGGAGCAGTTAGGGGTGATCAGGCCTGAAGGGGGGCAGTTATGGGCGATCAGGCTAGCAGGTAGGGGTGATCAACCCTACAGGGAGGCAGTTGGGGCGATCAAGCCAGTAGGCAGGCAGAAGTGGTTAGGGGTGACCAGGCAGGTAGGCAGGTGAGTGGTTAGAAGCAAAAGGTTCCAGATTGCAAGAGGGATGTTCCACTACTGGTTTAGTCAGACATCACCTGAGGGGTTCTGGATTGGAGAGGGTGCAGGTTGGGCTGAGGGGACTCCCTCCCCCCCCTTACATGCACAAATTTCGTGCACTGGGACTCGGGTGATGTTATAAATATCCACATGGCCTTTAGCAGAACAAAGGTTCCCCCCTGCCTGGCTCAGTGGTTGAGTGCCGACCTAGCAACCAGAGGTCACAGTTGGATTCCAGGTCGGGCATGCTGCAGTTTTGGGCTCCATCCCCAGCAGGAGGCAGCCAATCAATGATACTGTTTCATCATTGCTGTTTCCATCCTTTGCTCCCTCTCCGCTCCTCTCTCTGAAATCAATAAATTATATTTTATTGAGGAAGGGAAAGGGAGCAAGAGATAGAAACATCCGTGATGAGAGAGACTTGATGGGCTGCCTCCTGCACGCCCCCGGCTGGGGATCGAACCCTGACCTCCTGGTTCCTGGGCCGACGCTGAACCCTGGAGCCACGCCAGCCGGCTGAAGGGATTTTTTATTGTTCTTCACGCTCTCACCACACCCGGGCAAGGCACCTCCTCATGGTCTCTGCAGTGTATGAAGCCGGAACACTCACTGTGTCCTGGGTTTCAGCCCTGAACATTTTCCATGGAGATGTGTTTTCTCCCCATAATACAGCCCACACCAATGCATATTTTTAAATAAAAGTAGGAACGGGGGTGTTTGAACATTTGCCGAATATGCTGGGTACAGTTCCCCTTACGATGACTGAGTCACGTCACACATATGTGATTATTGTGAACTAGAGGCCCAGTGCACGAAATTCCTGCACAGGCAGGGTCCCTAGGCCTGGCCAGCCATCAGGGCCGATCAGGACCAATCAGGTTCCCTGCCTCCTTGCCTCCCTCTACCCTCGCCACCGCTGGTCACCGCCATGTTCCGCACCGTCCACTGGTGGTCAGCGCAGGTCATAGTGAGCGATCGACAGACTCCCAGGGGACACTGCGTATCAGCCTTTACACACACAGCGATGGTTCCGTGGAACTCCTGTCTGCCAGGCACGGGGCTGGTTTTTTTATTTTTTATTTTTTAAATATTTTTTATTGATTTTTTAAAGAGAGGAAGGGAGAGGGATAGAGAGCTAGAAACATCAATGGAAGAGAAACATCGACCAGCTGCCTCTTGCACACCCCCCACCGGGGATGTGCCCATAACCAATGTGCCCTTGACCGGAATCGAACCTGGGACCCTTCAGTCCGCAGGCCGATGCTCTATGCACTGAGCCAAACCGGTTTCAGCCCGGCGGTGCTGGGCTTTTCATTGCATTATCGTCCCTTCTCACCACAGCCCTTCAGGCACATGGCAGCGCTGTCCCCCTTTGCTGAGGCAGAAACTGAGGCTGAGGGCGGGTAACGTGTCCCAGCTGTGCGGGGTGGGCACGGCCTGCTGCCCAGGTTGCCCTGACAACGGTGCCACCGGGGACTTGAGGACCCAGGGCTCCCCTGAGCGGCGGGCCAGGGCGGACACTTAGGCTCTGCTCATTAGGACCGTCCGGACCCTTCCCCCGCCCCGTGCACGCCGCCTGTGAGTGAAACCAGCAGCCACGCTTCCTTTTCAGACGGGTCCTGGGACCCGGAGCCCCGGAAGGTGATCAAGCTGGGCGTGCTGCCCGTGCGGAGCCTGCTGGCGGCCGAGGACACGCTGTGGGCGGCCTCGGGGGGCCAGGTGTCCGTCATCGGCGCGGAGACGCTCGCCGTGGAGGTGAGTGGTGGGAGGGCTGTGCCGAGGGGGTGCCCCCGGGCGGTCCCCCCTCCCGCAGCAGCACCCTCGCCCTGCCCGAGGCTCAGAGGAAGTCCCGATTCCTCGGGAGGAGGGCTGCCCAGGGAGTCCTCTGCCCTGGCCCAGCCACGGACCCCGAGCAGCTGTCCGCCGTGCCCCGTGGAGACCGGGTTCAGTGGGAACGGAATGGACGTCAGCTTTCCATGGGGGTGGTGGTGTGTTTCAAACCCTCAGCTAAGGATATTTTCCCAGTGATTATTGGAGAGAGGGGAGGGAGAGACAGTGCAAAACATCGATTTGAGAGACACATCAGCTGGTTGCTTCCTGCCCATTCTCCAACTGGGGCCGGGGATCCAGCCCACAGCGCACGTACGTGCCCTCGGCTGGGCGTCAAACTGGAGGCCCCATGCTCCAAGGGGCGGCGCTCTAACCACTGAGCAAACTGGCCAGGGCGGAAGTGGCGTTCCGAGCTGTGGGGCGAACGGGCCAAGGATGGGGACTCGGCCGCCGTGAGGGACGGAGCTGTGCCAGGCCCCATCCCTGCACTTCTAGACACGCCGGGCGAACGCGCGTGGAGGTGGAGACAGAACGTTATGGTGTCGGGGAGAAGGGTCTTGGCGCCGTGAATCGGGGAGACGTCCCAGGCAGGGCAGCCGCGCCGAGAAGCTGCCGGGAGGAAGGAAGCATTCACCGGGTAGTTTTAGGACCTTTTCCACACCTACTGTGTGTGTGCATCACATGTCTGTGAATTAAAGACTGGGGAAACTGCTCGTGTGCTGCCTCTGAGGCTGGGAGCGGATGTTCTCAGAATAGGAGTCTTCCTGAGCTGCAAACGGAGACCAGCTAACAGACCTGGTCACCGAGGCCTCTGATCGGATCTGTGCAGTGGGGACAAGCCTGCCTTCTCGGGTTTGTGGGTTAAGGAGGTTTTTAAAAAAGTCCCTACCAGCCAGCCCCTGAGGGGGTGCGGCCGGCTGTCCCCCGTCTCTGGCAGCACTGAGCGTCTCTGGCAGCACTGAGCGTCTCTGGCAGCACTGAGCGCCCACCCTGGTGCTGGGCCGTCAGGTTGTCCGAGCCCAGGGGCGGGCGGGGTCTCCTCTCCCACCTCCCGGGCTCCGCGGGCTCACGTGACGCCGCCCCTAAAACCACCCTGGGTGCGCCCGGCTCCGTGCTGACAGGCGCCTCTGGTCCCGGCCACTGTGGCCCCACAGCCGCCTGGAGCGGGCGGTCCCGGGGCCTCACCGGGCGGAGGGAGAGGGACGGAGGGAGGCGGACGGAGGGAGGCGGACGGAGGGAGGCAGACGGAGGGAGGCGGACGGAGGGAGACAGCACAGGACGGAGGGAGGCAGGACGGAGGGAGACAGGACAGAGGTCCCCGCTCTGCCCGGAGGGAGGTAGACGAGGTGAAGGAGCCACTGAGGCTGAGGAGGCAGAGTTCCCGATCCCAGGCCTCTTCCCCCTGAGAACTGAGTCCTCCAGCATGGACGGAGCCTGCCAGGCCCCAGGCAGACGGGCCCTCACAGGCACCCGGCCACGCCCGGCGCGCCCCAGGCCTCGGGCCATGGCTCAGGCGGCAGGACTGGGAGAGGCCGGCCCCACCCGCCCGCGATGCCCGCCCTCGGCCTCTCCCGCCCGCAGAGCCAGCTGGAGGCGCACCAGGAGGAGGGCATGGTGGTCGCGCACATGGCCATCGCCGGCGTGGGCATCTGGATCGCCTTCACCGCCGGGTCCACGCTGCGCCTCTTCCACACGGAGACCCTCAAGCACCTGCAGGACATCAACATCGCCACGCCCGTGCACCACCTGCTGCCAGGTACGGGGGGGGGGGGGGGTGGAGAGGAGGGGGGGGCAGACTGGGCTCGGCCTGTCTCGGTTTCGTGTGGGCCCCGTCCTGTCAGGGTAAGCTCCCTGCGTTGCTAGGCGGCCTCTGGATGGTGGAGTCGGATCCAGTGCTGCTGTGCAGCCGCCCATCCAGAGGGGACGCTCAGCTGGGCCCCGGGCAGGGCCTGCAGCGGAGCCAGAGGAGGGAGACTCCCGGGGGCCCTCGGGTCACAGGCAGCACCTCCCTCCCTGGGCGTGTGTGAACGTGCATGTGCGTGAGCCGTATGTGTTCATGCGTGTGTTCATATATGTCTGAGTGCATGGTGCCCACATGAATATGTGTGTGCACAAGGTATACGGATGTGTGCGTGTACAAGTGCGTGTGTGTATGAGTGTGTGTGTGCGCGTGCGTGTGTGCGCGCGCGCGTGTGTACGCCTCAGGACTCCTTGCTTGCTAACAGAGCACGCGGTGCAGATGACTGTGGCGTTTGCGTTGCCCGGAGGGTGCCAGCGCGAGGCGGAGGGCGGGGCCCAGCAGGCTGTGCGGAGGGGCTGCCGGACACGCTCCCAGGGCCGTGGACGGGGTGCGGGTGGTCAGAGCTCCCTCTCGGTGCCCCCGGAGGCTGGCGGTGCACACGGCTCCGGGGTCAGGCCCGTCACGGCTCACACTCCGGCCGCCCGGCCGCCCTCTCCGTCCTCTCCGCAGGGCACCAGCGGCTCTCGGTGACCAGCCTGCTCGTCGGCCACGGCCTGCTGATGGTGGGCACCAGCCTGGGGCTCGTGGTGGCGCTGCCCGTCCCCCGCCTGCAGGGCGTCCCCAAGGTGACAGGTGAGCCGCCGCCCCGCCCTCGCCCGCAGCTGCCCTCGCGTGCCCGGCTCGGTTCCAGACCTCGGTTCCCCTCCCGCCGCGAAGGAGCGTGGCGGCGACTGCGTGTTAGAGCGCGCAGGTCCTTACTCCGCCTGCACATGCCCCCACGCCACACGCTTCCCCGGCGGCCGGGCTCCTGAGCTGCGTCCCGTCCTGTCCCGCGTGTGGCTGGCCCTCGCTCAGTGCGGGGCGTTGTCAGGGACGCGGAGACAGGTGGGCCCCGCTCCCCCAGCCACAGCGCGCCCTCTCCCCCGCAGGCCGCGGCATGGTCTCCTACCACGCTCACCACGGCCCCGTCAAGTTCCTGGTCATGGCCGCCGCCGCGCCCAGCGCCGACAGGGACACGGCGGGGGACAGCCCGCCGCCCGGCCCGGAGCCCCCCGAGGAGGACCGGGGGGGCGCCGCCCCCAGCGAGGGCCCCGACGCGGCCGCCGTGTGGCTGGGGGGCTCGCCGGGCTCCGGGCCGCACCGGAGCCGCAGCACCCCGCCCGGCGGAGGGCGCCGCGCCTGCAGGCCCCGGGTCAGCTCGGTGCTGGTGGCCTGCGGGGGCCAGGGCCACCGGCGGGTGGGCAGGCGGCCCCGGCAGCAGCGGCCCGAGGAGCCGGCCTCCTCCCTCATGGTCTGGCAGATCCCCCTGCTGCTCGTGTGACGGGGCGGCCACGTCTGCGCTGACGGGACAGCTCACTGCGGCTTCGGGAGAAACGTGCAATATGGTGGGGAGGGGGCGTCCCGCCTTCTTCCTGCCGAGAGCCAGGCCGGCGAGAAGGCTGGGGAGGAGGCTCTGGGGGCTCCCCACGCTCCACCGCCCCCTCCCCGGCCGGCGCCTCCCTCCCCCCGCCCTTCCCATCGCCGGCTCCTGGACTCACAGCCTAGCCAGGCCTTCGTCCGTGTCCCTGCTTATTTATTCTGTGTCTTCCTTCCGGGGCGGAGCCTGTGATGGTGCCGGAAGCCGGGGGCGGGGTCACTGAGAGGCCTCCTTTGCCCGCTGTATGTGCTAACAAAGCAGTATTTTTATATTGCGTTTTTCTATTAAAGTTAACGGCTAATTCTCAGTGAACGTGTTACATGGAACGCTGCCTCGATGACGTTTGCTGTGGACCAAAACGCGCGATGCCTGTCCAATCCACAGTCCGGTGTCCGCGGCCCGTCTCTCGGCAGGCGCAGGGGACTCCCTCCCGCCCCCGTCTTCTCGGCGCGGGCCTCTGTCCACGGAGCCAGTGTGGCCATGGGTGCCCGGGGGCAGGACGCGGGCAGGGTCGTCCGCCTTCCCCCCGCCGGGCGGCCCGTCCTCCCCCACGACGCCACCTCCCTCTCCCTGCTCATGGCGGACGCCTTCCCTCGCCCGAACCCTCCCAGGGCCAGCTGTGTCCCCCGGACACCCTCTCTCGGCTGGGCACCGAGGCCTCCGTGCCGCCCGGCCTCGCAGCTGCGGGCCCGCCCAGCCGGGTCCCTGCCGCCTCCCGCCCGCGGCGGCCTGCTTGTCTGAGCACATGGCGACTCCAGTGCTCCCGAGACCCTGCCGGCCCAGCGGGGCGCCCCCGAACCTGAGCAGGGACGGCATCCTGGGGCTCAGTACAACCTAGGAAACAGCCCCCCCCCCGCCCCCAGCGCAGGGTGAGCCGTGCGGCCCCGCTCCCCGTGGGGGACAGCCGACCCCACCGGGGTGAGACAGCACCTGACACCGTCGGATGAGCTGGACACGGGTTTCCTGGGAACAGTGAGGTCGGGTCAGGATCCTCTTCCAGCGTCTGGTGGCCCAGCAGCCGCTGCGTTGACAGTTTGCTCTGAATACGGGGCCTGTGTTATGTGGTTCCAGGGTCCCCCCCCCCCCCACACACACACAATGGTGAGGCCACCGCTGTGCTCTGAGCTCTGTGTGAGGGACCTGGGGGCCTGTGGGAGCAGTGGGTGGATCACTGGGCAGGGGTGGGGAGGGGAGGGGCCTGCAGGGTGTGGGAGCGGCGGGCGGGCTCACGGGCCAGTGCATCCTGGTCCTGAGGGCCGCCGGGCAGGGCAGCCGCTCCCACCAGGAGCCGGACGCGGGGAACCCCCGGAGGCCGGGGCTGGGCCCTGGCCGGCTCGCCGCCCGGCTGGGATGGCTGTGCTTCCTCGGCTGTTTGTCCCCGGCTCCTGCTTCCTGTCCCGGAAGACGCCGAGCAGTGACCCCCTCCCCCCTCCCGGAGCCTCTGTGCACAGATGTCCCTCCTGCTGGTCACACGGCCCAGAGGGACAGGGCCTGCTGTCTCCTGCCTGCGGCAGACAGAGGCCCTTTCTCCCGCTGACCTCACCCTGGCCGGCCAGTTCCCCACGTTCCCGCCCCCGTGGCGGGCGAGGAGGGAGCGGGGAGCCCCCGGCGCCCTCTGCTGCCCAGCGAGGCCACTGCAGCGGGCAGAGGTGCCCGCCACTTCCTCCCGCGTCCTGGAGCAGCTGAAGGTCCCTCAGTGCTCGTGGTGTTCGCAGCAGCAGGTCTGGGCCAGCAACCGAGGGGAGACGCGTGTCTGGAACGGAGCCACACACCTCGCTGCCGTTGGACAGACACCTGGGCATCACGCCCAGCGCGGGCACGGACAACCACACACGTGCATGCACACACCTGGTTTTTGAACGTTTAAGAATAATTTAATTTTCTTCAATTAGAATGGAGGTACAGTGTAATCTCAGGTGCAAGCCCTGTGATGGGCGTTTACCCCCCCAGGACACTCTCCCATTGGCTTTGAGGGGCGTGGGGGAGAGAGGGAAAGTAGAGAGAAGCACCCACGTGAGAGAGGCACACGGATGGGTGCCTCCTGCCTGTGCCCGACAGGGCCGGGCACCGAGGACGTGCCCTGGACCAGAATCCAACCTGTGACCCTGCGGTCCGAGGGCTGAAGCTCTACCCACTGAGCCAAATGGGCTGGAGCACGTAGCTGTTCTTGCCGGCACAGTGCGTGGCCCCTCCGGGCTCGTGGGGTCCCGGCGGCACAGTGGCCGTGCCCTGGCCGCGCCGGGCTGTGCAGCCGTGGACCCACTGCCTGTCCTGCCGCCCGCTCAGCCTGGGGGGGCCGCCACAGCGGGGCTGAGGAGGATCCTCTAATCCAGCCACATTCACAGCCGGAGGCCGGCCGGGCCGGTGCCGCTCACAGCCTCGCCAGCCCAGCAGCTGAGCCTGGCCTGGCGGCGCTCGGGGACGCCGGGGAGATAAACCGCCGCTAATTGGGCCGGATCTGCCAGCGCAGCTGCAAACGGCGCCCAGGGCAAGGCCGTCCGCACAGGCACGCCCGGCCTCTGCTGCTGGTGCTGCCGCTCTGAGCGGGCACGGCGGCACCGGGCGCCACGCTGAGCCCGTCACGGCCACCGAAGGGCGTGGGAGAGCAGGCCACGGCGGGGGCAGGGCTCAGGTTCCACACACACACTCACACATTCACACACACACACACACACAATCACACACACACACACAATCACACAGACACACACACAGACACACTCACACACACACACACACACACACTCACACACAGTCACACACACACACACAGTCACACACACACACACAGTCACACACACAGTCACACACACACACACTCACACACACACACTCACACACACACACTCACACACACACACAATCACACACACACGCTCACACACAGCCACACACACACACACACACACACAACCACACACACACAATCACACACACAATTACACACACAATCACACACACAGTCACACACACACAATCACACACACACAATCACACACACACTCACTCACACACACACACACACTCACACACTCACACACACACAGTCACACAGTCACACACACACAGCCACACACACACTCACTCACACACACACACACACTCACACACTCACACACACACAGTCACACAGTCACACACACACAGCCACACACACACATAATCACACACACACACACACTCTCACACAATCGCACACGATCACACCGGGGAAGAGCAGGGTTCAGGTTCCACACACACAGTCACACTGGGGACACATTGCGCCCCACGTCCTCAGCGGGAGGAACCCGCGGCCTCTCCCCGGCCCCTCCTCCCACGCGGCCCCTGGCTTCCTCTCGGCGAAGACCCTCGACACCGCTCGCTCAGGTCCGATAAGCTGCGAGTCCAGAGGACCCCCTCCCCTGTGTGGCCCCGTGGCCCAGCACGTGGCTCCCAGCACCGGCCCTCGCTGAGCCCATGAGGCCGTGCCCACAGCACAGGGAGCCTGCCCGGCGAGCGGCCGCCGTGGCCGCGTGCCCGCATGGCCGCCGTGGCCACCAGGCTCCGGACGTGTTTGGAGTCACAGACCCTGGGAGCGCTCTGGCTCCGTCCAGACGCGCCGGGTGGCCGGGTACCGGGGTGTGTGGGGTAACAGTGCTCTCACCGCCCCGGCTCTCGCTGGCGGTCAGGGAGGCGAGGCTCAGGGCTTTGCTTTATTGGCTCAGAGAGATGTCAGCTGGGGGCGGTGGGAGCCCCTGGGGGTAGTTTGAATCCTCACCTGAGGATGTTCTTTCATTTATTTTTATTTTTATATTTAGAGAGAGTGGGAGGGAGGGAGGTGGGAGGAGAAAGAGAAACATCGATGTGAGGGACACACACTGAAGGGCTGCCTCCCGCACAGGAGCCGACGGGGCCAGGGTTTGAGTTTGCAACCGTGGTATGTGCCCTTGACTGGGAATCAAGGGTTGAAGTTTCTCTGGAGAGCCACATTTTTAAACTTAAACATCTTCCAATGCCACTTCTTCAAAACAGGCTCGCTCAGACCGTGGTCTTCTGTGGAAGAGCCACCCTCCAGGGGCCAGAGAGCCGCCTGTGGATCGCGAGCCGCAGTTTGCCGACCGCGGGTATAAGCGATTCACTCTTCGGCCTGCATTGCTGGCTCTGGCCGAGCTTCGGATGCTCACTCTACGGGCCCACGGCGGGGCGCGGGCTCCCAGGACCTAACAAGTTACTTCTCCAGCTCCGGCCACACACGCGCACGGGGCTGCTATTACAGAGGCTTTGCAGGTGAGCACGGAGCCGGAGGCGGCCAGCTGCCCTGCCCGGCCACAGGCCCGGGGCCAGCCGCGCCGGGCCGTGCCAGGGCGGTGTTATTTATATTCGCACATGTGCTGGGCAGGATGGACGCCCGGCCGCTGCGGGGGGCAGGGAGGGGTGAGGCGGTGCACAGCGCCCGTCTGAGGCAATAACTATAAATAAGACAGTGCTGCCCGGGCGTGGCTCCCTCGGGCCGGCCTCGCTAAGTCCCCGGAGGAAACCGGGCGGCTGTTGAAAGGAAAACAGACAAAACTCACTAGTAGCCACAGAGGCCCCCTCCCAGCCCTTGAGTCCCGGTGGCCCTGGTCACCATGGTGACCGAGCGAGCCTCTGGGTGTCCCTCTGTGTGTCTGTCCCCCTAGGGTCCCCCTGTGCCTGGGAGCCGTCCCTCGGCCGGACAGGAGGAGGCTGAGCTTACCTGGGAAGCGGGTGGAATGCCCTCTGGGTGCCAGCGGAGCCGCCCGTCCCGGGGGAGGGGAGCCCCTGGGAGGCCCCTTTTCCATGGATTTCCCTCCAGAACAGCCGTGTCCGCCCAGCCCGGCTGTGATTTACGTCCCTGTCATTGTGGGCGAGAAGCCCTGTGTCTATATATGGCAGGTCCTTGGCCATAAATGGGGTGGGACAGGCTCTGCCCAGATGCCAGGCACTGCTTCCTAAGCTGGGCACTGTGTCCTGAGCCGGGCACTGCCGTCCTGAGCCGGACTCTGCCGTCCTGAGCCGGGCACTGCTGTCCTGAGCCGGACTCTGCCGTCCTGAGCCGGGCACTGCCGTCCTGAGCCGGACTCTGCCGTCCTGAGCCGGGCACTGCTGTCCTGAGCCGGACTCTGCCGTCCTGAGCCGGGCACTGCCGTCCTGAGCCGGGCACTGCCGTCCTGAGCCGGACTGAGCCGGACTCTGCCGTCCTGAGCCGGACTCTCCTGAGCCGGGCGCTGCCGTCCTGAGCCGGGCGCTGCTTCCCCTTGCACCGTCCTACCCTCTCGGTGAGTTTCCTCCTTCCCGCTCCTGGTCTCGCCTTTCGGGGGACGGGGCCTCGTACCCAGGCTGGGTGCCCCAGCTCCCGGGACCGGGTTCCGGTGGAGACCAGTTAACCTGCCCGGCCCCGAGGCTGAGTTTCTGGGTCAGATGTTAACATCGCCCGTATTCCCCGTCTGGCTGTGTCTGCTGTTAGTGTGCCCGAGTCTCTCCCCGCACCCACGGGGGCCCGGATCTGGAGCACCCACGAGGTCCCCAGTCCGTGCACTGAGGTTGGAGGCTGGGGTCTCAGAAGGAAAGGGCCTGTGACGAGGGTGCAGGCGGGAAAAGAGGGGGCTGAAATCGGATGTTTTCCTAAGACCGTGGTCGGCAAACCATGGCTCATGAGCCACATGCGGCTCTTTGGCCCCTGGAGGGTGGCTCTTCCACAAAATGCCACGGCCTGGGTGAGTCTGTGTTGAAGAAGTGGCGTTAGGAGAAGTTTAAGTTTAAAAAATTTGGCTCTCAAAGGAATTTCAATTGTGCTGTTGCTATTCGGCTCTGTGGACTGAGTTTGCCGACCACGGGCCTAAGAGACCACGGAGCTGGGTGTCTGCCCGCCCAGACGGCAGCCAGCGGACGCGGGGCGGGACAGGTGCCGCCCTGGTGTGTCCGCGCCCGGAGCGACCGCTGGCAGCCAGCTCTGCTACGGGGTCACCACGGAGGTCAGCTCGGTGCTGGAGCCGGCTCCTGGTCACGCTCCGGAGCCGAGGGTGGGGTCCCTGCACCCGAGGGCTGGGGCAGCGAGGGTGGGAGTGGGGGGTGGATGGGGGGTATGGGGAGCAGCGAGGGTGGGAGTGGGGTGCGGGGAGTGGGGTGCGGGAGAGGGGTGTGGGGAGCGGCCAGGCCTCCGCCCTCCCTCCTGGCCTCGGTCCTCTGAGCAGCAGCCTGCCATCGAGGAACAGGGTGACGCAGGGGGACCTCAGGGGCGGATCTGGGCTCCGTTGCCAGGCCCTGCTGAAGCGGACGGTGCAGGAGGCTGCCTCTACCCGTGCCCCCACCCTCTCCCCACCACCCGGGGCCGTGGGAGGGGTCATAGAGCCCATCAGTCTGTGGGCCGCCTGGTCTGAGCGCCTGGTCTGAGCCGGGAGCGTGACAGCCTCCTGGGCAGGCGCCCGCTCCAAGGTGACTGGGGGGTGGGTGGGGGGGAATCGGAGTGGGGAGCTGCCAGAGCGCACAGCGCCCTCCCCGGGCGGCGCGGCCGAAGCTGTGAGAGCCATTCGCTCTGCCGGGCTCAGGAGGACAGCCACAGGTTGCAGGTTCGATTTTTGATGGTTCAGCCCCGGTCAGGGTGCATATGGGGGGCATCAGTCGGTGCCCCCCATATGCACCCCTCCCTCCCCAAACCAGTGAACACCTCTCCTGGTCACTCTGTGCTCCCTCCTCTGTCCTCGGGGGATTAGTCTGGAGAAGCTTGGGGGCAGCAGCTCCCATGAGTGACTGGAGGAGCTGGTGCTCGGACCCAGGGCCGGTTACCTGGGGCTGGTTACCCAGGGGTCTGGGTACCTGGTTACCTGGGGGCCTGGTTACCCGGGGGCCTGGTTACCTGGCGGTCTGGGGGCCTGGTTACCTGGGGGCCTGGTTACCCAGGGACCTGGTTACCTGGCGGTCTGGGGGTCTGGTTCCCCGGGGCCTAGTTCCCTGGAGGCCTGGTTACCTGGGGGTCTGGGGGCCTGGTTACCTGGGGGCCTGGGGGCTGGTTACCCAGGGGTCTGGGTACCCGGGGGCCTGGTTCCCTGGGGGCCTGGTTCCCTGGGGGCCTGGTTCCCCGGGGGCCTGGTTACCTGGAGGCCTGGTTACCTGGGGGCCTGGTTACCTGGAGGCCTGGTTACCTGGGGGCCTGGTTACCTGGAGGCCTGGTTACCTGGGGGCCTGGTTACCCGGGGGCCTGGTTACCCAGGGGTCTGGGGGCCTGGTTACCTGGGGGTCTGGTTACCCGGGGGCCTGGTAACCTGGGGGTCTGGGGGCCTGGTTCCCCGGGGACCTGGTTACCTGGTGGTCTGGGGGTCTGGTTCCCTGGGGCCTGGTTACCTGGAGGCCTGGTTACCCGGGGGCCTGGTTATCTGGGGGTCTGGGGGCCTGGTTACCCAGGGGCCTGGTTACCTGGGGGTCTGGGGGCCTGGTTACCTGGGGGTCTGGTTCCCTGGGGCCTAGTTCCCTGGAGGCCTGGTTACCTGGGGGTCTGGGGGTCTGGTTCCCCAGGGCCTGGTTCCCTGGAGGCCTGGTTACCTGGGGGCCGCCTGGTCTGAGCGCCTGGTCTGAGCCGGGAGCGTGACTGCCTCCTGGGCAGGCGCCCCGCTCCAAGGTGACTGGGGTGGGGGGGGCGGGAGGGACACGGGGCGGGAGGGACACAGGGGAGGGAGGGAGACGGGGGCCGGGAGGGAGGCGGGGGCCGGGAGGGAGGCGGGGGCCGGGAGGGAGGCGGAGGCTGGGGGGGGGGGAGGCGGGGGCGGGAGGGAGATGGGGGCGGGAGGGACCTGGGGCCTGGACGGACTGCTGGTCGGATTATTCAGGCGTGTACCCTCCATCCCTCCCGCCTCGTGGGTGTTGCTGATGGGCCTGATTCCCCTTTGCCGGGTGGCGGCGGCGCCGGGAGACGGCGGACTGCGCCCGGGAGGGGCTCACGTGCTGTCCCTCTCCGTCCGTTCGCAGGGACGCCAGGATGTCGCTGGTCACTCTGCCGTTCTACCAGCGGAGACACAAGCACTTCGACCAGGCGTACCGCCACGTGCAGACCCGGTACCTCATGAACGAATACGCAGCCAAGCTGTGAGCGGATTCCCGGATTGACGGGGGGGTGGGGGGGGGGACCCTTTCCTGCCGAGGCCAGGGGGTTTACGCCACCCCGGCCACACAGAATTACCCACTCAGAAACCACCTGCTCCCTTCGCCAAACACTGAACAGACTCGCCCCGTGCCTTGGCAGGGCCGGGCCCGAGGTCTCTGCAGCCTCATGTGGCCCTCGGCCTGGGCGTTCCCCACCCGCCTCAGACACGTAGAACTTGGATATGGGCGCCCCCGTTCAAAGGCAGGAGCTACGCCTGCTCCCTGGAGCCCGGAGGGACGTGACGGGAGGGTCACGGCGGCCATGATCCCCGAGGCCCATCTTCAGGGCCAGAGGGGGATGTGGCTCATCGCTGGGCAGCGAACGATGTGTGGAGTGCTGGCCTCTGGGTGGACCCTGCTAGAACTTGCTAGGTCTGCTAGATCCTGGTAGGTCCTGGTGGACCCTGTAGATCCTGGTGGAGCCTGTAGTTCCTGGTGGACCCTGTAGATCCTGGGGTAGGTCCTGGTGGAACCTGGTAGGTCCTGGTGGAACCTGGTAGTTCCTGGTGGACCCTGTGGATCCTGGTAGGTCCTGGTGGACCCTGGTAGATCCTGGTGGACTCTGTAGTTCCTGGTGGACCCTGTAGATCCTGGCGTAGGTCCTGGTAGAACCTGGTAGATCCTGATGGACCCTGTAGATCCTGGTGGACCCTGTAGATCCTGGTGGACCCTGTAGATCCTGGTAGGTCCTGGTGGACCCTGGTAGATCCTGGTGGACCCTATAGATCCTGGTGGACCCTGTAGATCCTGGTGGACCCTGTAGATCATGGTAGATTCTGGTGGATCCTGGTAGACCCTGGTAGACCCTAGTGGATCCTGGTAGATCCTGGTGGACCTTGTAGTTCCTGGTGGACCCTGTAGATCCTGGTAGATACCAGTGGACCCTGGTAGATCTCAGTGGACTCTGGTAGATCCTGGTAGACCTTGGTGAACCCTAGTGGATCTGATAGATCCCGATGGATCCTGGTGGTGCCTGGTAGATTCTAGTGGATCCTGGTATACTGGCTCTGACCCTGGGTTAGATCAGAAGCGGTGGGGACTTTTTAAGAAAGTGTTCATTGACTTTATCCTTCCTCATGCATCTTTCAGATCAGGAGTTTAAAAGCCACCAAAACCCAAGGGCAGCGGGAGGGAAGACAGTGGGAAGACCCAGCGGCAGAGAGATTATGGGATGGCAGAATGGTGATGGGTGGGAACTGCTGCACGAGCAGCAAATGGAACAAGCAGTGAAGTGATTGCGTCAGAGGCGGGGTCAGGCCCCAATGTCCTCTGGGAGTTTTTGAGGTCCAGCACCCTCCGGGGCCCAGCTCCCGCCCCGGGGCCGGCACGTGGGCAGCCGGGGCCCGGGTGGGAGGCTGGGCTGCGAGGAGAGCTGCTGGTGTTGGACATTCCTGGCGCGAGTCGCCCGCACCTATATTTAGAAACGCCTGGGGTCCTCGCGTCCCGCTGCCGTCCCCATAGCAAACAAAGGCAAACACCCGCCCCCGGCCGCCTCCGGGCCCGGCATGCCGCGGATATATATAATCCTGGTGCCCGGCCAGGCTGTGGCACAGGCGGCCCTGGCAGGGTGGTGGGGGGGAGGTCCGGGCCCTGAGTGGGGGAGCGGGTGCAGAGGGATGTAGGTGTGCGTGTGTGCGTACATTTATGTGCATGTGCACAGCACATGTGCACACGTGTACGTGTGAGTCTACGCACACAGTGTGTACGCATGTGCACACATCTGTGAGTGCACACACAAGGGTGTATGTATGTACACATGTGAGAATGCACACACATGCACACACTTGCATAACTCAACACACAAAGGTAATGTACAGGCACGCATGTTTGCGTGTGTACATTCCGTGTGTGTGTGCACGCGTGTGCATGGTGCGTGTGTCCAGCGTGGTGGTGGGCGGGAAGAGCGGTTCCTGACCCTCACTCTCCGCCTTCGCAGGCGCTCCTCCTCCCGCTCCTCCTCCCAGCAGGCCCTCAGCGAGCAGACCCAGGCGACCTCCCGGCAAGCGGCCGGCCAGCGGCTGCTGGCCCAGGGCGCCGTGTGCCGGCTCTGCGCCAAGAGGCTGAGCTCCGAGCAGGAGGAGAGCGAGCACGAGCATGAGAGCAAGAGGAGGTATGCGCTCCCTCAGGCCGGGCCGGGCGCAGGCCTCCGACGGGACAGTCCTCACCTCCCTGCCCGGACAGTCCTCACCTCCCGCAGGATAGTCCTCACCTCCTGCCCGGGACAGCCCTCACCTCCCCGTCCGGGACAGTCCGTCCCCTCCCCGCCTGGACAGTCCTCACCTCCCCGCCCGGACAGTCCTCACCTCCCGCAGGACAGTCCTCACCTCCTGCCCGGGACAGTCCGTCCCCTCCCCGCCTGGACAGTCCTCACCTCCCGCCCGGACAGTCCTCACCTCCCGCCCGGGACAGCCCTCACCTCCCCGTCCGGGACAGTCCGTCCCCTCCCCGCCTGGACAGTCCTCACCTCCCGCCCGGACAGTCCTCACCACCCGCCCGGGACAGTCCTCACCTCCCGCCCGGGACAGTCCTCACCTCCCGCTGGGACAGTCCTCACCTCCCGCCCGGACAGTCCTCACCTCCCGCCCGGGACAGTCCTCACCTCCCGCCCGGACAATCCTCACCTCCCGCCCGGGACAGTCCGTCCCCTCCCCGCCTGGACAGTCCTCACCTCCCCGCCCGGACAGTCCTCACCTCCCGCAGGACAGTCCTCACCTCCTGCCCGGGACAGCCCTCACCTCCCCGTCCGGGACAGTCCGTCCCCTCCCTGCCTGGACAGTCCTCACCTCCCGCCCGGACAGTCCTCACCTCCCGCCCGGACAGTCCTCACCTCCCGCCCGGGACAGTCCTCACCTCCCGCTGGGACAGTCCTCACCTCCCGCCCCAACAGGGCCCTCACCTCCCCGCCTGGCCCGGGACGGGCAGGAGAGGCAGGGCCGCTGACAGGAGCCGGAGAACAGCAGGCGGCTGGTGAAATCAAAGCTGCTCGATCCAGGTTCCTCTCGGCCCTGAGAATGGACACCCGGGGCCGGAGCCCACTCCCCCGCCCACCCTACCCCAGGCCCCACCCCCACCGCACCCCAGGCCCCACGCCTGGTGCCTCTGGCTTTGGTCTCAGGTCTGAGCCGCCCGCCCGGCACTCAGCCTCGCCAGCATGTCGGGAGGGTCACGCAGATGGCAGCAGGACTAAGGGTGTGGAGTTTAGTTGGAATTTCACCACCAGCTCGTGTCTTGGGAATCCTTCCCGTGAGGGTGGGGGCCCACAGCGGCCGGGGTCCGCCCCTCGGGGCGGGAAGGAGGGGACAGCGGGCAGCGGAGCGGTGGCTCCTCCACTCCCGCACGGTGGGTGTGAACTCGCCCTGAGGCCCCTGAAGGAAGACAGAGGGACTGGCTTTTCTGCTTCCCGCTCGGCAGCCCTGGACGGGCGAGCATCCGGTGGGCAGCCCGGTGTCCGGCGGCGGCTGAGCGTCCGTCCCTCCCCGCAGGTACGAGTCGCAGACGGCGCTGTACGGGGAGGCCAAGCGGGAGCGCTTCCTGCGGGAGCTGGCGGGGCTGGAGGACGGCGTGGCGCGGGCGCGGGCGCAGGCGCGGGCGCAGCTGGACCGACACGCCGTGCAGCAGGCCGACCGGGTCGACAGGCAGCAGGCGGTAGGTGGCGGGAGCGGCTCGGGCGGAGCCTCGGGGGGGGGGGGGTCCGGGGACTCACGCTCTCCCCGCGGACCGGCGCCCGCAGGCGGAGGACGCGCTGACCTGGGAGCGCCGTGTGTTCGAGGAGCGGATGCGGCGGGCGCCGGAGATCCTGGTGCGGCTGCGCTCGCACACGGTGTGGGAGCGCATGTCCGTGACGCTGTGCTTCACCGCCCAGGGCTTCCCCACGCCCGTGGTGCAGTGGTGAGTGGCCCCGCGTCCCCTGGGAGGCGGCGTGGGCACCTAGGAGGGCACCCGGCCCCTCGCATGGCACGTCTCCTCCTGCAGGTACAAAGACGGCGTCCTGATCAGCCAAGCCGCCGAGCCCGGCAAGTACAGGATCGAGAGCAAGTACGGAGTGCACACGCTGGAGATCCACAGGTGAGCCGTGTGCACACGCGGGAGACCCACAGGTGAGCCGTGTGCACACGCGGGAGACCCACAGGTGAGGGCCGTGTGCACACGCGGGAGACCCACAGGTGAGCCGTGTGCACACGCGGGAGACCCACAGGTGAGCCGTGTGCACACGCGGGAGACCCACAGGTGAGCCGTGTGCACACGCGGGAGACCCACAGGTGAGCCGTGTGCACACGCGGGAGACCCACAGGTGAGCCGTGTGCACACGCGGGAGACCCCGGGTCAGGGCCGTGTGCACACACGGGAGACCCACAGGTGAGCCGTGTGCACACGCGGGAGACCCACAGGTGAGCCGTGTGCACACGCGGGAGACCCCGGGTCAGGGCCGTGTGCACACGCCATGTGCACAGGAGGGCTGAGGTCGGCCAGTGTCCACACTCAGGCTGGGCCGCTCTCCGTGGACGGGCGTCCCAGCTTGTGTGGTCTCTGCGTCAGTGCCTGTGGCTCCGCCTCAGGGTCAGGCCGGAGGGGCCCCCTCACCAGCCCCTCGGGGCCCCGGGAACGGAGATGCGGGGCGGAAGGCGGAGCCACACCGCACACCGGACCCGGGAACGGTGGCTGCGCCTCGTGCCGGGCTCAGCGGGCTGAGCTCCCGCTCTTGGCAGAAGCACGGCCTCGGTGTTCTCCCCGCGGTGAGATGAGAGATGCAGGACCACAGCTCAGAAAGAGGAAGCAAAAGCGAGTCACATGCCCACCCAGTGGCTCGCGTTTCCCTGACACACACACAGGGTCCGGTCTTTTAAACCAACGTGAGCTTCTCTTGTTGTTGTTTTTTTTTACAGAGAGGAAGGGAGAGGGATAGAGAGTTAGAAACATCGCTGAGACAGAATGATTGATAAGCTGCCTCTTGCACACCCCCCACTGGGGATGTGCCTGCAACCAAGGTACATGCCCTTGACCGGAATTGAACCTGCGACCATTCAGTCTGCAGGCAGACGCTCTATCCACTGAGCCACACCGGTTTTGGCCCTTGTTCTTTTTTAAAAAATGTATTTTTATTGATTGCAGAGAGGAAGGGAGAGAGAGTTAGAAACATCAGTGATGAGAGTCAGGGATCGGCTGCCTTCTGCATACCCCCTGCTGGCAGAGGAGCCCACACCCAGGCCTGTGCCAGGACTGGGAATGGAACCGGGACCTCCTGGTTCACAGGGGGACACTCGGCCCCTGAGCACACAGGTGGGTGCCTGTGCTTGGTCTGGTCCTCTGTGAGCACAGTCTTTGTTTTTACAAAAAGGTCCTCACATGATGCCATCCACCCTTCCTCTCCCAACCCCATCCCTATCCTCCAAAACCTGACGCTCACCGTCCCGCAGTTCAGACAGCGCTGTGGCCTGGGCTGGGCCCGGGGACCGTGACCCCGGTCACTGTCTCAGCTCCTTCTGACTGAAAGTGATGACGGAGCTGGGTCATAAAAGTGTCAGCTTCTCCGTGTGCTCTTCTCACGGTGAGACTGACATAGAACACGCCTTTACACGTGTTCTATAAGCACATGGAAATCGCGTGCACAGGAAGTCCTGTCAGATCCTTTCCGGGAGAGGACGGGGCCGTGTAGATAATTCAGGAGCAGGGCCGAAGCCAAGACTCTGACTTGGACGTCTGTGAAAACGTTGTTTATTTTTAGATTTCAGAGAGGAAGGGAGTGGGAGAGGGAGAAGCACCAGGGCTGAGAGAGAATCCTCGACCAGCTGCCTCCTGCACGCCTCGCCCTGGGGATGGAGCCCGCAACCCGGGCCTGTGCCCTGACCGGGAATCGAACCCTGGCCTCCTGGCTCCTGGGCCCACGTCACCGGCCGAACTGTGTGAACAGTTGTTTTGAAGAGAAAAGCTGTTCCCTCTTGGTCTGAAAGGCGTGGCCCCCTGCAGAGGCCTGTGGGCCGGTGCCGGGCCGGCCGTGGGTGGCGGCTCGGACCTGGGCCCATGCACTAGGTTGTGCACGGCAGAGGAGCCCCGAGCCCAGCTCTCAGCAGCGCTCCTGCCTGAATTGGGGTGTAGGTGCAGAGCAGGATGGGGGGGGGGGGTGCACAGGGGTGGGGGGGAGGGGAGGAGGGTGCGTGGGCTGTGCTCAGCTGTCTCCCCAATGTGCTGAGTCCCCGACATCGGATCAGAGGGCCCGGCCGGGGGTGCGGCTGAGGGATGAGCCTCTGTGACAGGAGTGACAGGAGCTCCCAGGAATGTCCTGAGGCCGCGGCAGATTCCTGAGGCGCTGGGAGCAGTGTGGGGCCCTCGTCCCCGGCGCTCGGACTCTGGCCCCACACGGGCGCCTGGTGCTCAGACTCGCCCCGAGACTCCAGGGCGAGTCCCGTTTCCCACGGAATTCCAATCGCTCCTCACGCGGGCACCGGTGCGCCCCTAGCCCTTCCCTCCACTTCTCCCACCTCACCCCACTGCACCCCTACTCCTCCCTCCACCCCTCCCACCTCACTCCACCTCACCCCTACCCCTCCCTCCACCCCTACTCTACTCCCACCTCCACACGGGGACTCCGGGGCCCCCCGGGCCCCTGGGACGTCTGCCTGGCCCTGCCGTCCTGAACCGTCCAGACATGACCGTGGCTGTCACCGCCAGCTGCGTTCCTCCCCGCGGAGCTGGGCTGGGCGGCCTCGGAGGGGGAGCACAGGTCCCAGTGCGGGAGGCACCTGCCAGCACCCGTCCCCGGGTCACCCCAGGGCGAGCTGCTTAGTTAAGCAAAGTGCCCTCAACATCCGCCCGCCCTTCCCACTCCCGCCCCCCCGCAGCCCAGGGGCCGCCCTCCCGGCTCCCGCCCGCACAGGTGCGTTTATTTATAGCCGCCCCGACCGCTGCCGACGGGCCACACCGCGCACAGCCGTCACCAAACGCAGGGAGAGCAGGGCCACCAGAGCCTCCTGCCCCGGGGAGGGGCGAGGGAGTGGGGGGCGGAAGGCTTGGGGGGCTGGGGCCCGTGCACACGCCGGCGGGGGCCACGGCACAGGCGGCACAGGCCCTGCACGGAGGGGAGGCCGGCTCCCAGCTGCGGGCCCAGCTGCTCCTCACTCCGCCCGCCCGCGGGGCGCTAATTGGGAGCGCCGGTGCTAATTGGGGAGCTCTGGTGCTGAGTGCTAGGGCTCTCCCGTTAAGCAGAGCCGGGTGAAAAGCAGGTTAAACCCCCAGGAGCTGGGGCAGGGATTCCGGGAGCTTAGCAGGGCTCCTGCTGGCTCCCTGAGGCAGCTCTCCCCCACGGCCCTCCTCGTACACCCTGGGGGCGGGGGTGACAGGAGCAATGAATCCGGTCCTCAGAGCTCCGAGGCCCGCACCCCGGGCTGTGGAGGCCGTGGAGGGGACGGGGAGTTCAGTGGGTGCTTTCTATGAAGGACAGGCAAGAACCATACAGCCGGCCTGTGTGCTCAGTGGGTAGAGTGTCGGCCAGTGGACCAAAGGGTCCCGGGTTCAATTCTGGTCAAGGGCATGTACCTTGGTTGCAGGCTCCTCCCTGGCCTGGGCCCTGTCTGGCCTGTGCAGGAGACAACCAGTCAGTGTGTTTCTCTTACATCGGCGTTTCTCTGACTGCCCTTCTCTCTGCCAGTCTCCCTAGGAACCAATGGACAAGTATCCTCGGTGAGGATTAACACAAACACACACACATGAAAGATGCAGAGCATTTTCAAAGGCGTTGTTTTGTCTAATCACAGAGTCCCCTGAGTGAAGTGAGGGACTCAATGTATTCGAGCAGCTTTAGATACACACTGTTTAGTCCTGGCCAGCTTGCCCAGCGGTTAGCGCCCTGGCCGGCAGACCGAAGGATTCCAGGTTTGATTCTGGTCAAGGGCACGTACCTCGGTTGCAGGCTCCATCCCTGGCCCTGGTCCGGGTGCGTGTAGGAGGCAGCCAATCGCGGTGTCTCTCTCACATCCATATTTCTCTCTCTGTCTCTCCCCCTCCCTTCCACTCTCTCTACAAACAAATGGAGGAAATATCCTTGGGTGAGGGGAACAGAAGCAGCACCTACTGTGTAGCCTATAGAACAAAAGGCTAATATGCAATTGTCCCTTTGGGAGTTTGACCGGGAGAAGGGGAGGCATGGACCATGGCGGTGACCAGTGGTGGCCGCAGCAGGGCACTGAGGGAGTGAGGGAAGGAGGAGGCAGGGAGGCGGGGAACCTGATCGGCCCTGATCGCTGGCCAGCCTAGGCACCCTGCCTGCGCATGGATTTGTGCACCGGGCCTCTGGCTTGCTGTGAAGTCGGTACCTCACCGGTGTGGGCACAGACACATGGTCTCGGGACAGAGCTGGCGGTGTTCTGAGGCACGGCTTTCGGGAACGAGGACCAAGGCCGCCTGGGGGCTTTTGGGACGCCGTGTGCAGAGGCAGGGCCCTGCTCCTGGGGAATGGCCGACGCCGGCTCTTTCTCTCCCAGGGCCGACTTTGATGACACGGCCACGTACTCCGCCGTGGCCACCAACGTGCACGGGCAGGCGTCCACCAACGCGGCCGTGGTGGTGAAAAGTGAGCGAGTGCCCGGGGACGGGGAGGGGGACGGGGACAGGGATGGGGAGGGGGCCCGCCCCACATCCTCGGCCCTCTCTGCCCACCCCCGTTGCCTTGCAGGGTTCCGAGGGGAAGAGGAGCCGATCCGCTCGATGGGACTCCCAATCGGCTGTAAGTTGGCTTTTCCCCCTTTTAGGCAGAAAAGTATATCCTGACACAGGGCTTCATTAAAAATTTTATTATTATTTTTATTATTATTATTTTACTATATAGATTTGTGGTGATTTCAGAGAGGAAGGGAGAGGGAGAGAGAGAGAGAGAGAAGCATCAGTGATGAGAGAGAATCACGGGCCAGCTGCCTCCTGCACACCCCCTACTGGGGATGGAGTCTGCAACTGGGCCTGTGCCCTGACCGGGAATCGAACCGTGATCTCCTGGCCCATGGGTTGACGCTCAACCACCGAGCCACGCTGGCCGGGCTAGAGTTATTTCCTAAGGTCAGTTTTCCGGAAGGCTCTCCACGCCGCAGCGTCTGCTGGCGTGTGTGCAGTGCCGCCCGTGGGAACCACGGTGCTTTCCATCGGGAAAAGCTTGAACCCACATCCTTGTCCTGGACACAGGCCATGGCCGCCCTTTGGGAGGATAGTTTTCCTTTCCCCAGCCCGCTCACTGCCAGACGCGGCGGACGGCCCTGAGCCGCACCCAGCCTGCCTGGACGGTCCCGGGCCAGGCCCCCGCGTGGACACACCTGTGTCCGCCGCCTCCCGCCCATCGCTAACGCCACGTGGTTCCCTTTCCTCTGCAGCCATGTCCCAGGAGGACGTGGGCGTGTGTCCCCGTGTCCCAGGAGGACGTGGGCGTGTGTCCCCGTGTCCCAGGCGGACGTGGGCGTGTGCCCCCTTTTCCTCCTGTGGAAGTGAGTGTGTGTCCCGTGTCCCAGGAGGACGTGGGCGTGTGTCCCGTGTCCCAGGAGGACGTGGGCGTGTGTCCCGTGTCCCAGAAGGACGTGGGCGTGTGTCCCGTGTCCCAGGAGGACGTGGGCGTGTGTCCCCGTGTCCCAGGAGGACATGAGCGTGTGTCCCGTGTCCCAGGAGGACGTGGGCGTGTGTCCCCGTGTCCCAGGAGGACATGAGCGTGTGTCCCGTGTCCCAGGAGGACGTGGGCATGTGTCCCGTGTCCCAGGAGGACGTGGGCGTGTGTCCCGTGTCCCAGGAGGACGTGAGCGTGTGTCCCGTGTCCCAGGAGGACGTGGGCGTGTGTCCCGTGTCCCAGGAGGACGTGGGCGTGTGTCCCCGTGTCCCAGGAGGACATGAGCGTGTGTCCCGTGTCCCAGGAGGACGTGGGCGTGTGTCCCCGTGTCCCAGGAGGACATGAGCGTGTGTCCCGTGTCCCAGGAGGACGTGGGCATGTGTCCCGTGTCCCAGGAGGACGTGGGCGTGTGTCCCGTGTCCCAGGAGGACGTGAGCATGTGTCCCGTGTCCCAGGAGGACGTGGGCGTGTGTCCCGTGTCCCAGGAGGACGTGGGCATGTGTCCCGTGTCCCAGGAGGACGTGAGCGTGTGTCCCGTGTCCCAGGAGGACGTGAGCGTGTGTCCCGTGTCCCAGGAGGACGTGGGCGTGTGTCCCCGTGTCCCAGGAGGACATGAGCGTGTGTCCCGTGTCCCAGGAGGACGTGGGCATGTGTCCCCGTGTCCCAGGAGGACATGAGCGTGTGTCCCGTGTCCCAGGAGGACGTGGGCATGTGTCCCGTGTCCCAGGAGGACGTGGGCGTGTGTCCCGTATCCCAGGAGGACGTGGGCGTGTGTCCCGTGTCCCAGGAGGACGTGAGCGTGTGTCCCGTGTCCCAGGAGGACGTGAGCGTGTGTCCCGTGTCCCAGGAGGACATGGGCGTGTGTCCCGTGTCCAAGGAGGACGTGGGCATGTGTCCCCGTGTCCCAGGAGGATGTGGGCGTGTGTCCCGTGTCCCAGGAGGACGTGAGCGTGTGTCCCGTGTCCCAGGAGGATGTGGGCGTGTGTCCCGTGTCCCAGGAGGACGTGGGCGTGTGTCCCGTGTCCCAGGAGGACGTGGGCGTGTGTCCCCGTGTCCCAGGAGGACGTGGGCGTGTGTCCCGTGTCCCAGGAGGACGTGGGCGTGTGTCCCGTGTCCCAGGAGGACGTGGGCGTGTGTCCCCGTGTCCCAGGAGGACATAAGCGTGTGTCCCCGTGTCCCAGGAGGACATGAGCGTGTGTCCCGTGTCCCAGGAGGATGTGGGCGTGTGTCCCCGTGTCCCAGGAGAACGTGGGCGTGTGTCCCGTGTCCCAGGAGAACGTGGGCGTGTGTCCCGTGTCCCAGGAGGACGTGTGTCCCCGTGTCCCAGGAGGACGTGGGCCTTCCCGTGACCGTCCCCCCTCCGCAGTGCCCTTGCCGTCCGTGGTTCCGTACACGCACTTTGACGTCCAGTTCCTGGAGAAGTTCGGGGTGACCTTCCGGAGAGAGGGCGAGACGGTCACGCTGAAGTGCACGCTGCTGGTGACGCCGGACCTGAAGCGCGTGCAGCCGCGGGTCGAGTGGTTCCGGGACGGTGAGTCCGGCAGCCGGGGCCTGCCTGCACGGGGAGACCAGCACTCGTGTCGCTGTTAATCCTCAGCCGGTGATATTTCCCAGGGACTTAGAGAGAGCGGAGGGAGGGGGAGACAGACAGAGAAACACGGTGAGAGAGCCATCAGTTGGTGCCTCCCACACGCACCCGACCGGAGCCGGGGAGCCTGCCGCAGAGGTAGGTGCCCTTGTATGGAGTCGGGCCCAAGACCCTCCGGTCCACGGTCCGGGGCACTGTCCACTGAGCCACACCGGCCAGGGCTGGGGAACCACGTGGACAGGGGCCTCGCTCTTCTCGCCGGCGTGGCCCTCTGCCCATGCAGCGTCCCGCGAACCCACTGAGGCCTTGCTTCCCCATAGGCTCTGTGACCCGGCTCTCAGTCCGTAGAGCCTGGGGCGCCCCATGTGGGCACGGTGGGCACGGCGGGCAGGGGTTCAGGGGCACGGGGGCGGGGCCTGGTACAGGGGCGGGCCTGGTGCAGGTGCTCCTGGCTGACCTCCCCACCTTGTAGATGTGCTGCTGAGGGACGCGGGCAGGGGGACGCGGGCAGGGGGACGCGGGCAAGGGGACGCGGGCAGGGGGACGCGGGCAGGGGGATGTGGGCAGGGGGACGCGGGCAGGGGGACGCGGGCAGGGGGACGTGGGCACGGAGATGTGGGCAGGGGGACGTGGGCAGGGGGATGTGGGCACGGGGGCGGGGCCCGGTGTGGGCAGGGGGACGCGGGCAGGGGGATGTGGGCACAGGGATGTGGGCACGGGGATGTGGGCACGGGGGCGGGCCCGGTGTGGGCAGGGGGACGTGGGCACGGGGATGTGGGCACAGGGATGTGGGCACGGGGATGTGGGCACGGGGGCGGGCCCGGTGTGGGCAGGGGGACGTGGGCAGGGGGATGTGGGCAGGGGGACGTGGGCACGGGGATGTGGGCACGGGGGCGGGCCCGGTGTGGGCAGGGGGACGTGGGCACGGGGATGTGGGCACGGGGGCGGGCCCGGTGTGGGCAGGGGGACATGGGCACGGGGATGTGGGCAGGGGGACGTGGGCAGGGGGACGTGGGCACGGAGATGTGGGCAGGGGGACGTGGGCAGGGGGATGTGGGCACGGGGGCGGGCCCGGTGTGGGCAGGGGGACGTGGGCACGGGGATGTGGGCATGGGGGCGGGCCCGGTGTGGGCAGGGGGACGTGGGCACGGGGATGTGGGCACGGGGGCGGGCCTGGTGTGGGCAGGGGGATGTGGGCAGGGGGATGTGGGCACGGGGACGTGGGCACGGGGATGTGGGCACGGGGGCGGGCCCGGTGTGGGCAGGGGGACGTGGGCACGGGGGCGGGCCCGGTGTGGGCAGGGGGATGTGGGCACGGGGACGTGGGCACGGGGATGTGGGCACGGGGGCGGGCCTGGTGTGGGCAGGGGGATGTGGGCAGGGGGATGTGGGCACAGGGATGTGGGCACGGGGATGCGGGCACGGGGGCGGGGCCCGGTGTGGGCAGGGGGACGTGGGCACGGGGATGCGGGCACGGGGGCGGGCCCGGTGGGCGCTCGCAGGCTGACCCCCCCCCCCCCCCGCAGACGTGCTGCTGCGGGAGTCGCCGTGGACGCGGATGTTCTTCGGGGAGGGCCAGGCGGCGCTGTCCTTCAGCCAGCTCAGCAAGGACGACGAGGGCCTGTACACCCTGCGCGTGCTGTCCCGCGGCGGCGTGCGCGAGCACCGCGCCTTCCTCTTCGTCAGAGGTCCGGCCCCGGCGGGGCCCCGGGGGGCGGGGGGCCTGGGGAGCAAGGGGACTCCGGGGAGCGGCGGGCCGGGGCGGGGGGACCCCGGGGAGCAGGGGGACCCCAGGGAGCGGCGGGCCGGGGCGGGGGGACCCCGGGGAGCAGGGGGGTCCCAGGGAGCGGGGGGACCCCGGGGAGCGGCGGGCCGGCGGGCTCCAGGCCTGGGGGGGTGGCTCGGGGAGAGGCGGGCGGGCGGCAGCGGTGGTGACGGTTACCTGTCCCAGGCGCCCGGGAACTCTGAAAGGATGTGTTGGCTCCATGTCCAGAGCCTCAGCTTCCAGGCGCTGAGGACGGAGCAGGACCAGGAGGCTCAGGGTGGGGGGGGCACCCCAGGTCCCCAATTCCCATGGATTCAGGTCTCCATGGTTCCGGGGTCCCCAGCTGGTGTTCAGCTTCAGCGCGGGCGGCCTCCCTGCACAGGCACGCCCAGCGGGATGAGCGAGCGGAGGGCGGGGCCCACACGTGTGCTCAGCGGGTTCCTGTCCTCCAAGGACTCTGAAATAGCTGAGCTCCATGGTCACTCCCAGCTGCTGAAGAGGCCACATTTTTGCTATTGTTTCTTCTGTGAATCCCCCCATTTTCATTTTTGTTTTTTGAGAGAGAGTGGGAGAGGGAGAGACCGAGAGAAACATTGATGTGAGAGAAGCTCATCGATTGGTTGCCTCCTGCAGGCCCTGCACTGGGGATGGAGCCCACAACCCGGCGTGTGCCCTGACCGGGACTCAAACCGTGACCTCCTGGTTCAAAGGTCGACGCTCAGCCACGGCGCCATGGGGCCCAGCTCACCAGACTTTACGGTGTCCCATCCAGAGCCTCTCATCACAGCCCCCTCTCCACCCCCCCCAGATGCGGACCCGCTGGTCACGGGGGCTCCGGGCGCGCCCGTGGACGTGAGGTGCCACGACGCCAACCGCGATTATGTCATTGTCACCTGGAAGCCGCCCAACACCACCTCCGAGGGCGCCGTCATCGGCTACTTCGTCGACCGGTGAGTGCCTCGGCTCTCACGGCGGGTGTTCCTGAATGTTCCACGAGGTACACGGACACGGTACTGGACCAGACGTCCTACAATCGGCTCACGACACCATTCTCTAAATGGATTTGTAAATTGATGTCAGGGAGGAAGGGAGAGGGAGAGGGAGAGAAACATCCATGAGGAGAGAGAATCATTGATTGGCTGCTCTTGTACGCCCTCTACAGGGGATGGAGCCCACAGCCCGGGCCTGTGCCCTGACCAGAATCAATTAACCAAGCTCCTTGTTTAGCTAACATGCTCGTGTCAGGGTGTATTCCCATCCCTGGAGTCAGACCTGAAGCACAGCGGGGGTCGGTCAGGGTTTACTTGGAATTTGAAAAGCAGAAAACAAGAGCTGTTTTCGGTTTTCCTGTTTGATCATTTCCCCAACTCTCTGGCCAGGTGGCTCCATGCACCTTCCCGGGTAATAATCCCCCATTAGAAAGATAAAGACACAGCCCAGCTGGTGTGGCTCCGTGGCTAAGCATCGACCGATGAACCAGGAGGTCCAGTATCAATTTCTGGTCAGGGCACAGGCCCGGGTTGTGGGCTCAATCCCCAGTGGGGGCCGTGCAGGAGGCAACCAATCTAAGGTTCTCTCATCATGGATGTTTCCATCTCTCTTCCTCTCCTGCCCTCTCTCTGAAATCAGTAAAAACATATTTAAACCCCCTGATAAAAACACAGAGCTCGGTCGAAACTGGTTTGGCTCAGTGGATAGAGCATCTGTCTGCGGACTGAAGGGTCCCAGGTTCGATTCCGGTCAAGGGCATGGACCTTGGTTGCAGGCACATCCCCAGTGGGAGGTGTGCAGGAGGCAGCTGATGGATGTTTCTCTCTCATCGATGTTTCTAATTCTCTGTCCCTCTCTCCTCCTCTCTGTAAAAAATCAATCAAATATATTAAAAAAAAAAAAAAACCAACACCGAACTCGGCTGCAGCAGACTAGCATGTGTGGGTCAGAGGACTTTCATCAACAATTCTGCCTAATTAGGGAAAAGAGAATGGATTCTTTTAAAAAAAATACATTTTATATTGATCTTTTATGATGCAGCTGCTACTCTTGCCTCTCTTCTCTCCGAAGGTGTGAGGTGGGCACCAACAACTGGGTGCAGTGCAACGACGCCCCCGTCAAAGTCTGCAAGTACCCGGTGACGGGGCTGCTGGAGGGCCGGTCCTACGAGTTCCGCGTCCGCGCCATCAACAGCGCCGGCGTCAGCCGGCCGTCCCGCGCCTCGGAGGCCGTGGCCGCCCTCGACCCCGCCGACCTCCAGAGGTTACACGGTGGGTCCCTAAAGGGTCAGGTCCGGCTCGGACCGGGGCACAGGGGGCCGTGCTGTGTGAGTCTTCCTTTCTCCCTGCCCCGACGGCGCCTGAGCCTCAGGACATGGTCATGGGTGGGAGGGCCAGAGAGGGCCAAGGTGTCCCATGGCCTCCCGGCCTCCGTGGTCTCCCCGGTCCTCCTGTGGTCTCCGTGGCGTCCTGTGGCCTCCATGGTCTCCCGTGGCTCCTGTGAGTGCCCTGGGGGCATGGAAGCAGGCCACGATGTATTCCTCAGGGTACCTTCCTGCCACTCTCCACCGGAATCCGGTTCCCGGAGAACCGGGCTTTGCCAGGCCCACGGAGGGTGTAGTTACATCACACGAGGGGGAAGGGATGGAAACCTAGCCACTCTGTTCTGGAATTTCAGTTTTACACGATGCAGGCTCCCTAACGGGCTGGGACCCTAGTTATGCTCTTAAGGGAGCCCCTGCGTGTCCCTTACCTGCATGGCCTCTTGAGTCCACTGTAAAGAGCTGCAAGTGCTGCCCTGACCGGTGTGGCTCAGTGGATGGAGCATCTGCCTGCGGACTGAAAGGTCCCGGGTTCGATTCCGGTCAAGGGCATGTACCTCGGTTGCGGGCACATCCCCAGTGGGGGGTGTGCAGGAGGCAGCTGATTGATGACTCTCTCTCATTGATCTTTCTAACTTTCTATCCCTCTCTCTTCCTCTCTGTAAAAAATCGATAAAATATATTTTTAAAATAATAACAATAATAATAAAGAGCTGCAGGTGCTGGATGTTGTCAGAACCATTTCCCCCGAGGACCTCAGGGCAGCAGCATGCCGTCCTCATCGGAGGAAAGGCCACGTGTGCCTCCTAGCAGCGAGGGAGATGGTGCTTTTTAAATGTTTCTGTTGATGTCGGAGAGGAAGGGGAGGGAGAGAGAGAGAGAGAAACATCCGTGATGGGAGAGAATCACTGACCGGCTGCCTCCTGCACGCCCCCTTCTGGTGATTAATCCCGCAACCCGGGCCTGTACCCTGACCTGGAATCACACCGTGACCTCCTGGTTCATGGGTCGATGCTCAACCTCTGAGTCACACCCGGCGGGCGAAATAGTGCTTTTTTTCAAGGGACCTTTGGGTGTCAAACTTAGCATCACCCTTTCTCTCTGCAGCCGTCCGCCTGGGGGAAGACAAAGAGATTGTGATCTCTCAGGATGAGCTTGAAGGTAAGCCGCCCTCAGCCCCAGGGACTGAGGTCGCCATTGGAGGCAGGAGAGAGGGGGAACGTGCTTGTGTGGCAGGGACAGTCTTACAGGTGAATTAGCACCAGGGGCCCGGCCTGCAGGCTTAAGGCCCGGGAAGCTGGAAACCATGCCAGGCAGAAGGAGGGAGCGAGGGTGGGGGTCCATGTGGCCGCCGTGGGCACTCACTGCTGTGTTATGTGGGGTCCAGGGACGCATTCTTTTGGGGATGGGGAGAGAGGCTGGGGAAGGGCTGGAGCCTGCTCCCCTCTCGCTCCGTCCGTTCCTGGGCGAGGGCTCAGTGCTGTCTGGGCAGAAGCTTTTCTTCTAACATTTCCCTAAGCGGACTGGCCTTCCCCGGCAAATCACGTCCCTGTTGGCCTTCCACGCTTCTTCACAGTCCTCCCCCGGACGTCCAGAGAGGCCGACTGACCGAGAAGGAGCATCTGGCCTTATTGGTCCGAAACCCAAAGATTTCAGTTGGGCCCAGAGTCAGAGGACAAAGCATGACCGTCCTATATAATCAAAGCCTAACATGCTGAGGGTCCCGTTGTCATTGGCCGTTCAACCAATCAAAGTGACACAGGCTAATGATATGCTCAGGCCACTCCACCGCTTGCTATGACGTGCACTGCCCACATGGACGCTCGGCCCCTCCGGGCCTCACCTGGGCCAGACTCACCCGCGCTCGCCGCTGTCTCCCTGCAGGCGACGTGCTGATCCCGGGGCCGCCCACCAACGTGCACGCCTCCGAGGTCAGCAGGACCTACGTGGTCCTCAGCTGGGAGCCCCCCGCGCCCCGGGGCAGGGAGCCCCTGACCTACTTCATCGAGAAGGTACGCCCCATCCCGAGGCCTCCTGTCACCGGGCCACTCTGCCACGCGGGGGCCTCAGAGACGGGCCGCTCCTGAGTCCGTCACAGAGCCGTCCGTCCGATCTGGGAGGGAGGCTCCTGCCGGCACCTGTGGGCAGTGAGCGAGGTCCCGGGCTCGGGGACTGGCCCGGCTCTGCCCCCTGCCCCCCATTCCTCTCCTCCCCCCTCCCCAGCAAGCCCGTCCCGCCCCTCCCGTCAGGAGGCTGAGTCCCCACCTATAGGGCGGCCCCGGTCGTAGTCTTCCCCCAAACACCAGGCGGCGGGCCCGGGAGGGTTTGATCAGAAGCCGCGTGGCCATGGTGGTGGCCAGTAGAGGGTCCACACTCCCGTGGCCGTGGCCAGGCAGCCGCTCTGGTCAGACACAGACCAGCTGGGGCCCTGACCGGGCGTTCTCAGGGTTAGAGTGTCCACCCGGGGACCGGAGGGTTGTGGGTTTGATTCTGGTCAAGGGCGTGCACCTCATTGCAGGCTGGATTCCCCCTCTGGTTGGGGTGCCTGTGGGGAGGCAGCCAGTCGGTGTGTCTCTCTCACATCGATGTTTCTCTCCCCGCCCTTCCCTCACTCCCTAAAAAACAATGGAAAAATATCCTTGGGTGAAGACGAACAACAGCAGCAAAAAAAAAAACAAAAAAAGGAAAGAAATAGCCGGCCCTGGAACACACATATGACACACAGACACACATGCACATACACACAAATACACGCACACACACCCATACACACATACATACACATGCATGCACATACACACACAAACACACATATGCACACGTACCCACACACATACATACACATGCATGCACATACACATAGGTACACACATGCACACACACACACCCACCCAACAAACCTCACACCCTCTGCACATGCCGTGGACCGCCTCCCGCTGTCTGTCCTTGGCGCTCGAAGCGTGGTGTCAGCGGCTGGCATGGCCGCCCTGGCCGCAGGCGGAGCCGTGGCAGATCCCCTGTGGCCACGAGAAGCCGTGGGGAGCCAGAGTCACGTGACTCAATCATTTGCTCTCGAGCGAGAAGGCTGTTGGCCAACATTTTCCACTTTAAGTAATTCTCCCCTCTCACACCGGCTTCCCTTTCGTACACACCACAAAAGGTGTTTGAGGGCCCGGGGTCGGAGGAGGGGACGGGCACCCCACTGAAGGACAGGCAGTTCCTGGTTCCCTCTGACCAGCTGGGGGGGGCATCAAGACCCCGTCTCAGCCCCTCTCCCCGCGGTCCATGGTCACAGCCCCTCCACGGTCACACCCCTCCACGGTCACCCCCTCTCCCCGCAGTCCATGGTGGGCAGCGGCAGCTGGCAGCGGGTCAATGCCCAGACGGCGGTCCGGTCGCCGCGCTATGCCGTCTTCGACCTCGCCGAGGGGAAGCCCTACGTGTTCCGGGTTCTGTCTGCCAACAAGCACGGGCTGAGCGACCCGTCGGAGATCACGCCCCCCATCCAGGCCCAGGAGACCACGGGTGAGCGTGACCACGCGGCTGGGGTCAGGACGGGCCTGAGTGGGACGGGGCGGGGCCTGGGGTCAGGGGCCCTGAGCAGGACGGGGCGGGGCCCGGGGTCAGGATGGGTCAGAGGGGGACGGGGCAGGGCCCGGGCTCAGGGGCGGGTGTCCAGGGTTCAGGGGCCCTGAGGGGACGGGGCGGGGCCCGGGCTCAGGATGGCCTGAGTGGGACGGGGCGGGCCCGCGGCTCCGGGCGGTGAATACGCTAGCCCCGCCCCACAGGAGCTGCCATTCACGTGACCAGAGAGGAGCCCCCGGGCCTCACTTTGGCCCTTTCTCAGCCTTTCTCCCGAGCCTCATCGGGGGAACTGAGGAATGGGTGACACGTTTAGGCAGTGGTCACTTTAAAAAACCCAGTCCCACCGGCTGGCGTGGCTCTGGGGCTGAGCTCCTAGGAACCAGGAGGTCACGGTTGATACCCGGTCGGGGCACAGGCCCGGGCTGCGGGCTCCATCCTCAGTGGGAGGCGTGCAGGAGGCAGCTGGTCTGTGATTCCCTCTCATCATAGATGTTTCCCTCTCTCTCCCTCTCCTTTTCTCTCTGAAGCCAATAAAAATTATGTTTATAAATTCCGAGTCCCTGGATGGACTGGAGTATCTGTCTGTCTGGTTGAGGCCCCCACACGGTGGCTCGCTAGCCGTGGCTAGCCGCTCTGTGGGCTAGCGAGTTAGCCAACCGCCGTCCTGGTGAACTCGTGCTTTGAGTCTGAGTTCCGTCAGAGATGTCGGGACGGGTGGTGACAGGCTGCCTTGCCGTGGGCAGTCTTCTGTTTCAGCCAAGTTCCCTCCGCTCAGCCAAAGCGCCCGTGTTCCCGGAAGGTCCCTCACCGTCCGGGTGGAGGGATGGGAGATTCCATGATTGTCCCCCCTTTTCCGTGGGGTCAGGTAGGGTCCCCAGGGAGGATGGAGACACCCAGCAGGCACCCCTGGGCCCTTGGAGGGTTCGCCTGCCCTCGTGTTCCTCCTCGTTTTACCTAAAGGCCTGAACGTGGCCCGCCACGCCCCGTGGGCTGGGAGGCCGTGGCGCGTCTCCCGGAACCCCAGTATCCCTGACTGTGTCCCCGTCCGCCTCCCCCGCGCAGTCGCCCCCTCGGCGCCCGGCCGGGTCCTCGTCTCCCGGGACACGAAGACGTCGGTCGTGGTGGAGTGGGACCGGCCCAAGCACCACGAGGACCTGCTCGGCTACTACGTGGACTGCTGCGTGGCCGGCTCCAACGTGTGGGAGCCCTGCAACCACAAGCCCATCGGCTACAACAGGTGCGGCCCTCCCCGCCGTCCCGAGGCCCCGGCCGCTGCCTGCGGCAAAGTTCAAGGTGCAAAACCGAGTTAGGAGCCACCGGGCCCGCTGGCAGCGCGGCCCACGTGGACACGGCCCCGAGGAGGCTGCCCACGCCGAGCCCGGCTCGTTTCCACGGGGGGTGGGTTTGCAGCCCATGAGCTCGTTCCTAGCACCTGGCTTAGGGGGTTCCTGCTGACGACCTCACAGGCATTTCCGTTTTGCCCTTGACCTCACTGGGATGTCCGATTTGCCTTGAATGGAGAATTAGAACAGCAGCCGTGACGTGGAAGGGTTTTATTCTCCCATTTTAACTTTCTGAATGCTTGAAGTGGCTCCGTTCACATCCCTGGCCGTCCCTTCTCCAGCGGCAATCGGGACTGATCCTGGGGCCTGGCTCCTCCCACCGGGGGCACCGGCACCCCCATCTCCGCCCGCCATCCATTCCCCCCGCTTCTCAAGGAGCGGGCGGGGGCGTCCCAGTGAGGGAGGGCCCCCAGGGCACGCGGTCCACGTGGCCGAGTTACCAATTCTGGCTCAGCTGTCATTCCTTTCAAACACTTTGTGTTTTTACGGAGGCACTTGGGCGCGCTGAGGTTCACTGAGGAGGAGAACAGTTTTACTCCGTCCTTAGCTGGACCCCAGGAGGCTGTCTCAGAGCAAAGCCCTCCGCACAGTCCTCTGGCGGAGGGTTACCGATGGTTACCATGCTGCAGACTCCAGAGACCCATGGCACTTTATACATTGTAATTTAAATGACGAATTATACATTTACTGAGCTCTTACCGCAGGCAAAGCACCTGAGCTGAGGTCTTTAAAAAATATCACACACACACACACACACACACACACACACTTGTACACTGAGTGGCCACCTTATTATCTCTGAACACAAAATAATCTGGCCACTCAGAGTGTGTGTGTGTGTGTGTGAATTCATGCACTGGGCCTCTAATATGCTGAGGCCCGGTGCATGAATCCACGCATGGGTGGGGTCCAGCCAGCCTGCCCAGGGGGAGGGGACATGGGCGGTTGACTGGTATGCCTGCTGGTCAAACTCCTGGTCAAGGGACAATTTGAATCTAAACTTTTTATAGGATAAACACTGAGTGGCCAGATTATTATGTGTTCAGAGATCATCATCATCTGGCCACTCAGTGTATATATATTTTAAATATATTTTTATTGAGGGAGGGAGGGGATGGGTGGGAGGGAGGAAGGGGGGTAAAAAAAAAATCAATAAAATATGTAAAAAAAAAAATCAATAAAATATGAAAAAATAAAATAAAAAAAGAAAAAAAAATAAATATATTTTTATTGATTTCAGGGAGAGAGAGAGACAGAGACATCAGTGATGAGAGAGAATCACTAACTTATAAGACCCTCCCGAGCCCGTCTTGGTGAAGGGGGGAAGGCCACGCCGCTGCCACGCCCTGTCTCCCCAGGTTCGTGGTGCACGGCCTGACCACGGGCGAGCAGTACATGTTCCGCGTGAAGGCTGTGAACGCCGTGGGCACCAGCGAGAACTCGCAGGAGTCAGACCCCATCAAGGTCCAGGCCGCGCTCAGTGAGTCCGCCAGCTCCGTGTCCTCCTGCCGGGCGGGGGCGGGGCTTCTGCCGACACACACGTGGGCAGCGTGGGCAGCGTCACCGAGAGAGGGCGGCGTGAACCGCCCCCAGAGAACGTGGGCTCTGCGGGACCCGCTCACAGGCACCTGTGTGCAGATTAGGATAACAGTTTGCAGCCAGACAGCTCAGGGCATCCGGGGAGCCGAGGACCATGTTTATGTTCTCACCCTGTACCCTGGGAGCTGGGAGCTGAGGACCAGGGATTAGGTTCTTTTTTTAAAATTTTTATTTTATTTTTTTAAAACATATTTTATTGATTTTTTACAGAGAGGAAGAGGGAGGGATAGAGAGTTAGAAACATCAATGAGAGAGAATCATTAATCAGCTGCCTCTTGCACACCCCCTACTGGGGATGTGCCCGCAACCAAGGTACATGCCCTTGACCGGAATCGAACCCGGGACCTTTCAGTCCGCAGGCTGATGCTCTATCCATTGAGCCACACCGGTCTCGGTGGGGGTTAGGTTCTTGTCCTCTGATGAGAGGAGCTTGCTGGCAGCTCACCTGAGTCTCAGGGAGCAGAGGGCGCCCCATATAGCAACTCAGTGTTGGGTGAAGGGAGCAGAGACACCTCCTCTCCGCCCATGAGAGAAGAGGGTCCCCCCACAAGGCGGGGTTCACACAGGAGCCCCGACCTCCTTCTCCCCGGAAGCCGGAACCTGATGACCCTGCAGGACAGGGAGGTTCCCTGGGGCCTCTGGCCGAGGGCGGCTGCCGCACCTCACAGGGTTGAGGGGGAAGGGGATGGGGGAGAGGACTGGGGGAGGGGAGGGAGGGGCCAGCCCCCCGGCTTTACTCGTCGGCGGGAGAGTCCTGTTTCCATGCCCAGGCCACTCTGACGCCATCATCGCCCTGGAATCTTCCGAACAGTCGAGGGGAGGGTTGTTGGGAATATATGTGAGAGGACTTTATAGGTTTTATTGATTTCAGAGCGAAGGGAGAGGGAGAGAGATACACCATGGATGAAGGCAATCATGGATCAGCTGCCCCCTGCACATCGATACTAGGGACCGAGCCCGCTACCCAGGCCTGTGCCCTGACTGGGAACCGAACCCTGACCTCCTGGGTCATAGGTCACACTCATCCCCTGAGCACGCCGGCTCTGAGAGCATTTCCCAACTTTCCCGGAAAAGAGAGAAACAGAGATGGTGACGAGGTCGCCGGGAGAGGGGCGGGGGCCGCGCCCAGGGCCACGTCCCGTGGCTGGCCGTGGCCGCAGTGGATGGTGACGGGCCGTGGCCGTGGTAACGTGGCGTCCCCACAGCCGTGCCCTCCCACCCGGTCGGGATCACGCTGCTGAGCTGCGACGGCCGCTCCATGACGCTGGGCTGGAAGGAGCCGCGGTTCAGCGGGGGCACACCCGTGCTGGGCTACTTCGTGGACAAGCGCGAGGCCCAGCACCACAGCTGGCACGAGGTCAACGCCGCGCCAGTGCGAGAGCGGCTCCTGACGGTGCGTGCGGGCATCCGGCTCCGCGGGGCGCATGGGAGCCGGCGACAACCCGGTCACACACCGCCACTTCCCGGGCCTGGGGCCGGGGCCGTGGGGTTGGGACTGTGGGGCCAAGGCTGTGGGACTGGGGCCCTGGGGCTGTGGCTGTGGGGCTGGGGCTAGGGGGCCATGGGGACATGGCCTGGGGATGGGGGGCCCTGGGGCTGGGACTGTGGGTCTGGGGCCGTGGGGCTGGGACTGTGGGTCTGGGGCCGTGGGGCTGTGGCTGTGGGTCTGGGGCCGTGGGGTTGGGACTGTGGGGCCGGGTTGTGGGACTGGGGCCCTGGGGCTGTGGCTGTGGGGCTGGGGCCGTGGGGCTGGGACTGTGGGGCCGGGTTGTGGGGCTGGGACTGTGGGTCTGGGGCCGTGGGGCTGGGACTGTGGGTCTGGGGCCGTGGGGCTGGGGCTGTGGGTGTGGGGCCGTGGGGCTGTGGCTGTGGGGCCAGGTTGTGGGACTGGGGCCCTGGGGCCGGGGCCGTGGGGCTGGGGCTGTGGGTGTGGGGCCGTGGGGTTGGGACTGTGGGGCCGGGTTGTGGGGCTGGGACTGTGGGTCTGGGGCCGTGGGGCTGGGGCTGTGGGTCTGGGGCCGTGGGGTTGGGACTGTGGGGCTGGGGCTAGGGGGCCATGGGGACATGGCCTGGGGATGGGGGGCCGTGGGGCTGGGGCTGTGGGTCTGGGGCCGTGGGGCTGGGGCTGTGGGTCTGGGGCCGTGGGGCTGGGACTGTGGGTCTGGGGCCGTGGGGCGGGGCTGTGGGGCCGGGTTGTGGGGCTGGGGATCTGTGGGGCCGGGGCCATGGGGCTGGGCTGTGGGGCCGGGAGGGTCTCGGGCGTTTTCCTTTCTCTCTGAGAAGCAGCGCGAGAAGGACAGGCAGGTGAGTGAGTGGCGGGCGGCCCGGTGGTGACGCCGAGGATGGTGATGGGTGCCCAGGCCCCGGCGGGGCCCCGGCAGGTGCCTGATCCCCGGACGGGCCAGTCAGACAGCTGGCAGCCCCGCCTTGCGGTCGCTGTCTCCGTGTCCAGGCCAGCGGCCGGCGCCTGCCCCGCGGTGGCTGACTCTCCCCACCTGACAGGTGGAGGGCTTGACCGAGGGCGCGTCCTACGAGTTCAAGATCGCCGCCTCCAACCTGGTGGGCATCGGGCAGCCCTCGGACCCCAGCGAGCACTTCCTGTGCGAGGCCTGGACAGCGCCCGAGCCGGGTAGGGCTGCTCCCTCGACCGTCCCCCCACCCCACCTCGCACCTGGGACGGCCAGGGGGACGGCCAGGGGGACGGCCAGGGGGACAGTCAGGGGAATGGCCATAGGGACGGCCAGGGGGACGGCCAGAGGGGACAGAGGGGACAGTCAGGGGGACGGCCAGAGGGACGGCCAGGGGGATGGCCGGAGGGACAGCCAGAGGGACAGCCAGGGGGACGGCCAGGGGGACGGCCAGAGGGACGGCCAGGGGGACAGTCAGGGGGACGGCCAGAGGGACAGTCAGGGGGACGGCCAGAGGGGACAGAGGGGACAGCCAGGGGGACGGCCAGGGGGGACGGCCAGGGGGGACGGCCAGAGGGACGGCCAGAGGGACGGCCAGGGGGACAGTCAGGGGGACGGCCAGAGGGGACAGAGGGGACGGCCAGGGGGACGGCCAGGGGGGACGGCCAGGGGGGACTGCCAGGGGGGACGGCCAGAGGGACGGCCAGAGGAACAGCCAGAGGGGACAGTCAGGGGGATGGCCAGAGGGGACAGAGGGGACGTCCGGAGGGGACGGCCAGAGGAACGTCCTGCATGCAGGGGGCTGACTGGTCCCCCCTCCTCCAGGCCCCACCTACGACCTGACCTTCTGCGAGGTCCGGGACACCTCGCTGGTGCTGCTGTGGAAGGCGCCCGTGTACACGGGCAGCGGCCCGGTGACCGGCTACTTCGTGGACTACCGGGAGGAGGGCTCCGAGGAGTGGACCCCCGTCAGCGAGGCGCCCACGGCTAACCGCTACCTGAAGGTGAGGCGCCTGAGCAACTGCCTCCGGGAGCGGGCTCCGTCCCATGGCCACAGCGGCCGGACCGGGGGTGCCCGGGGGACCCTCAACGCCGAGGCCCTGGGGACGGTGTGCGAGCTTCCTTCCTGCCCCGAGCACGGCCTGGGCGCCGGGCGGCACTGAGCGAGGAAGGGCTCAGACCTGCCTGTGTGTGGGCGCCGACCACGCCGTCCACGCCGTCCACACTGTCCACACTGTCCACGGGGCGTGGGTATCGATCGTTCTCCCCGCCCAAGCCCTGCACTGACTGCTTAGCTCACGGGTTGCTAATAAAGGCTTTGAAGAAAATGTTTTTATTGATGTCAGAGAGGAAGGGAGAGGGAGAAACACCAATGATGAGAGAGGATCATGGACCAGACCAGCTGCCTCCTGCACGCCCCTCTACTGGGAATGGAGCCCGCAGCCCAGGCCTGTGCCCTGACCAGGAATCGAACCCTGGCCTCCTGATTCCCGGGTCGATGATCAACCCCCGGCCATGCCGGCCGGGCAGGAACACATTTATTATTATTTTTTTTTGAGAAAGCATGTTCACCACAAGTTGCGGAAAACAGCACAGCTCCCTTCTTTTCTCTCTCGGGCGGCGCCCCGCCCTGCAGGTGTGTGAACTGCAGCAGGGCCACAGCTACGTCTTCCGCGTGCGGGCAGCCAACGCCAGCGGCGTGGGGAGGCCGTCCGAGCCCTCGGAGCCCGTGCTGCTGGAGGCCCGGCCGGGTGAGCGGGGGCGGGCCGCAGGCTTCCGGAGGGACCCCGAGTCACCCTGAGTTACCCGGGTTACGGCGTGAGTGTGGACGAGCCCCCGCTCAGGCCCGGTCAGGCCCCGTCAGGCCCCATCAGGCCCGGTCAGGCCTGGTCAGGCCCCGACAGGCCCGGTCAGGGCTCTGCGAGGAGGCCCACAGGAGAGAGTGCCCCCGTCCGCGTGGTCACCGGGGTCCTCGCCCCGCAGGCACGAAGGAGGTCAGCGCGGGGGTGGACGAGGAGGGCAACATCTACCTGAGCTTCGACTGCCCCGAGATGACCGACGCCTCCCGCTTCACCTGGTGCAAGGCCTACGAGGAGCTCGCCGACCAGGACCGGTTCCAGGTGGAGACCGCCGGCGACCAGTGAGTCCACCGGGCGGCCGGCCCCGCAGACACGGACGGATGGGCCCCGATCCCGCAGACACGGACGGGCCCTGACTCCGCAGACACGGAGGGCCCCGATCCCGCAGACACGGACGGACGGGCCCTGGCCCCGCAGACACGGATGGACGGGCCCCGGCCCCGCAGACACGGACGGGCGGGCCCTAGCCCCGCAGACACGGACGGGCCCCGGCCCCGCAGACACGGACGGACGGGCCCCGGCCCCGCAGACACGGACGGACGGGCCCCGATCCTGCAGACACGGACGGGCCCCGGCCCCGCAGACACGGACGGGCCCCGGCCCCGCAGACACGGACGGGCGGGCCCTGGCCCCGCAGACACGGACGGGCCCCGGCCCCGCAGACACGGACGGACGGGCCCCGATCCTGCAGACACGGACGGGCCCCGGCCCCGCAGACACGGACGGGCCCCGGCCCCGCAGACACGGACGGGCGGGCCCTGGCCCCGCAGACACGGACGGGCCCCGGCCCCGCAGACACGGACGGGCCCCGGCCCCGCAGACACGGACGGGCGGGCCCTGGCCCCGCAGACACGGACGGGCCCCGGCCCCGCAGACACGGACGGACGGGCCCCGGCCCCGCAGACACGGACGGGCGGGCCCTGGCCCCGCAGACACGGACGGGCCCCGGCCCCGCAGACACGGACGGACGGGCCCCGGCCCCGCAGACACGGACGGACGGGCCCTGGCCCCGCAGACACGGACGGGCGGCCCCTGACGCCGTCTGGTCGGCTTCCCGCAGCTCCAAGCTGATCTTCAAGAACCCGGAGAAGGGGGACCTGGGCACCTACTCGGTGTCCGTGAGCGACACGGACGGGGTGTCCTCCAGCTTCGTGCTGGACGAGGCAGGTAGGCGTGCGGGCGGGAGCGGGGCTCTGAGGCCAAGGCTGGTTTCCCGGGGACAGGGGTGTTTGTGGGGGGGGACCGTGCGGAGAAATGACGCCAGCTCCCAGGTGTCCTCGTCCTGACTTGGCGGCCTGGGCAGCGGGGGGCGCACTAGCCGCACATCCTCACACGGATGCCAGGCCCACGGGGAGCCAGGGGGACTCACAGTGCCCCACCTCACGCCCCACCCACGTGCCCCGCCCCGTCCGGCCCCACCCAATGCCCCGCCCAGTCCGGTCCCACCCACGTGCCCCGCCCAGTCCGGCCCCACCCAATGCCCCGCCCCGTCCGGCCCCACCCAATGCCCCGCCCAGTCCGGTCCCACCCACGTGCCCCGCCCAGTCCGGCCCCACCCACGTGCCCCGCCCAGTCCGGCCCCACCCACGTGCCCCATCCAGTCCGGCCCCACCCAATGCCCCGCCCAGTCCGGCCCCACCCACGTGCCCCGCCCAGTCCGGCCCCACCCAATGCCCCGCCCCGTCCGGCCCCACCCAATGCCCCGCCCAGTCCGGCCCCACCCACGTGCCCTGCACCACGTGCCCCGCCCACAAGCAGGGCCCTGGCAGGTGTGCGCGGTCCCTGGTCAGTGGGCACTGGCTCCTGGGGCCGCCCGCCTCCTCTCCCTTCTGGGTCAGTGTGGGGCGCCCCCTGCTGGGCAGCCTCCTAACCGGGGGCACGTCTGGGCCGGAGTCCATGTCCACGCGCTCTCTTCCTGCAGAGCTCGACCGTCTGATGGCGCTGAGCAACGAGATAAAGAACCCCAGTACGTGAGCTGGCGGACACGGCTGCGCGGGCGGGTGGGGCGGGGCGGGGCGGGGCGGGGTGCCCGGCTTGGTTTGGGGAGAGCCCTTTCCGCTCAGCCCCCAGCTGGCCACCTGCTCACTTACACCAACGCCAGCTTCGACTGTAGCTCGTAGGAACCTTCACGACATTGCGAGTTTTGAGTTTGGGGTTCGGGTGGCTGCTGGGCTGAGGGGATCCTCGGTTACTGAATCCACGGGACGCAGAGGGACCCCGGGAAGGCTGCCCGCCTGGAGCAGGGTCCCTCGTGGTGGGCTTGGCGCGGGACCGTCTGTTTCTGAGTGCCCCCCCCCCCCCCCCCCCCCCCGGCTCTCTGCTGGGGCCTCCCGGCCGCAGGGCCTCCCGCTGAGCCTCCCCCCCCCCCCCCACAGCCGTGCCGCTCAAGTCCGAGCTGGCCTACGAGGTGTTCGAGCACGGCCAGGTGCGCTTCTGGCTGCAGGCCGAGCAGCTGTCCCCCGACGCCAGCTTCCGCTTCGTCATCAACGACCGGGAGGTGTCCGACAGCCCGGTGAGTGTGCGTGTGAGTGCATGTGTGTGTGCGTGTGAGTGTGCACAGGTCCGTGTGTGTGTGCCTGTGAGTGTGCACAGGTCCCTGTGTGTGTGTGCCTGTGAGTGTGCACAGGTCCCTGTGTGTGCATGTGTGTGCACACGTGTGTGTGTGCCTGTGAGTGTGCACAGGTCCCTGTGTGTGTGTGTGCCTGTGAGTGTGCACAGGTCCGTGTGTGTGTGTGCCTGTGTGTGCACAGGTCCGTGTGTGTGTGCCTGTGAGTGTGCACAGGTCCGTGTGTGTGTGTGCCTGTGAGTGTGCACAGGTCCGTGTGTGTGTGTGCCTGTGAGTGTGCACAGGTCCGTGTGTGTGTGTGTGCCTGTGAGTGTGCACAGGTCCGTGTGTGTGTGTGCCTGTGAGTGTGCACAGGTCCCTGTGTGTGTGTGTGCCTCTGAGTGTGCACAGGTCCCTGTGTGTGTGTGCCTGTGAGTGTGCACAGGTCCGTGTGTGTGTGTGCCTGTGAGTGTGCACAGGTCCGTGTGTGTGTGTGCCTGTGAGTGTGCACAGGTCCCTGTGTGTGTGTGCCTGTGAGTGTGCACAGGTGTGTGTGTGTGTGTGTGTGTGTGTGTGCGCATGCATGCGCGCACACAGGTGCCTGTGTGTGTGAATGTGTGAGTGTATATGTGAGTGCATATGAGTGTGAGCACGGTGCCTGTTTGTGTGTGTGTGTGTGAATGAGTGTGTCTATGTGTGAGTGTATATGTGAGTGAATGTGAGTGCGCACACACAGGTGTATGTGTGTGTAGGAGTGAGCATGTGTGAGTGGTGTCAGGTTTGGCGAGTGTCTGGAACGTGTGTCCGCAGGCCGCCCCCCACCCCCATACACACAGGCCTAGGTCCCCCGGGGGCACACTGTGTCCGGTTTGGTGCCAGTGGCTCAGTGGATCCATCCCACCGTGTTTCCGCGTGTCCGGCCCCCCCGGGCGGAGGGGCGGAGTCTCACTGCGGGTCCTGTCTCCCTCGTGGCCTCCAGACACACAAGATCAAGTGCGACAAGGCGACGGGCGTCATCGAGATGGTGATGGACCAGTTCACGGCCGAGAACGAGGGCACCTACACGGTGCAGATCCACGACGGGAAGGCCAAGAACCAGTCCTCCCTGGTCCTCATCGGGGACGGTAGGCACCGGTGCCCGCGGGGGTCCCAGGCCCGTCCCGCTGGCGGGAAACGTGTCTCACGTCCCCCCTCTCCTGTCGAATGCAGCGTTCAAGGCCGTCCTGGACGAGGCAGAGTTCCAGAGGAAAGAGTTTATCCGGAAACAAGGTGGGTGTCAGCCTGCCCGCCCGCGGGTGGCACGGAGCCCAGGGTGAGGGCTGGAGGGTTCAGTTAGGCCCGTGGTCGGCAAACCGCGGCTCGAGAGCCATAGGCAGCTCTTTGGCCCCTTGAGTGTGGCTCTTCCACAAAACACCACGGCCTGGGCGAGTCTACTTTGAAGAAGTGGCGTTAGAAGAAGTTTAGGTTTAAAAACTGTGGCTCTCCAAAGACATGTCAATTGTTTTCCTGTTGGTATTTGGCTCCAACACTCTGCTCTGGACACGTGGGGCCTTTTCTGTCCTTCGCCCTTTTCCTGGGAACCTGCTGTTTTACTTAAAACCGGGGGAGCGTTTTGACTTTCACATGTTTTAGCTGCAAACAGTCCGTGTTGTGTTAAATGCATTTTTAAAAACATGCGTGCCCACCAGATACAAAGTAAAATGGATGCATTTTAGAGCCTGAACACACACATGTACACACATGCACACGCGTTACTATATACAAAAGGGCTTACTTTTCCAATGGGGTTTTTATGTGCGGTTTCTCTGCCTGTTGAAAAACATTAAAACATGGATAATGAAATATACCATCAAGACTTTTTTTTAAGTTCGTTGTTTTTGGTTATTTTTATTTTAAAAAATATTTTTATTGATTTTTCACAGAGAGGAAGGGAGAAGAATAGAGAGTTAGAAACATTGATGAGAGAGAATCATCGATCAGCTGCCTCTTGCACACCCCCTACTGGGGATGTGCCCGCAACCAAGGCACATGCCCTTGACCGGAATCAAACCTGGGATCTTTCAGTCCGCAGGCCAATGCTCTATCCACTGAGCCAAACCGGTTTCGGCCATTTTTATTTTTAATAGTCAAACATACTTTATTGTACCCCTTTCTGCAGTATGAACTTTTTAACTTTCTGGGATATGTTTATTGGAGGAATTCAGTAAATACTTTGTGTATCTGCCTCGCATGTGTGTGTTGAATGGGCTAATGGCATTGCTGTTAGGGTGTAAATTATTTCTAAGTTTCCTTTAAACAAACACACCATTTAAAAAGACAGATAATCACGTTTGAATTGAGAACATGATGTGTTGACGCTGTGGCTGGGCCAGGCTGCGTTCTCGTCGCCTCACCTCCGCTCACCTCCGTGGTGAGGGTTTTGCCGTGGCCGTGGTCGCAGTGGGCAGGGGCCTGGGGAGGACGTAGGATTCTGCCTGCTTTCCGAGGAGCAGAGGAGGCGGGAGGGCGGCAGGAGAGGGATCGCGCTGTGCCCACGTCCATGTCAAAGCCTGGAAACGGGCTTTTCCGGTTCATGTGGAACAGCTGCCTCCTTCGGCCTTAAATGCACACAAGATGCACAAACATGTGCACCCAGACACATGCACACACATGTACACAAACACCACACACAGAGACGCACACACACGAATCACATACAACCCCCATACCTACACACGAAACACACGTTTATACATGTGCACCCACACACCCACACACCCACACACAAACACACACATGCATCACACACACACAACCACACACACAAAACACACGTTTATACACACACATACGTATGCATACTCACGCACACACATATGTACACACATGCACACGTGTCGCTATATAATGTGATTCCTCTCGCTCTGCCCCCAGGCCCGCACTTTGCCGAGTACCTGCACTGGGACGTCACCGAGGAGTGTGAGGTCCGCCTGGTCTGCAGGGTGAGCGGCCGGAGGAGCGGCTCTCGGGGCCGGCGCCGGCGGGGCTGGGGTGAGCGCTGGGGGCGGGCAGGCAGAGCAGGTGGCAGCCCTGGGCCCTCGAACGCTCGGTTCCAAGGCCGTCTGTGTGGCCGTCTGTGTGGCCTGGGACGCAGACCCTGCACGGGGCCGACTGGGGGACGTGCCTCCCCCCGTGGCGACGTGTCGGGATGTCACTGCCCAGGAGCACTGCAGCCAGGGTCCTAGCCTTGGAGAATGTTCCACACTGTGAACCACTTACCACGCACTGCCACGGCTCGTCCCATCCCAGCATCGCTGTCACCGCAGGCCGTCTCCCCAGGGCTCCCTCCGCTCCAGAGGCCCGTTTGCCACCATTCGGACCCACGGCCTTCCTCCCTGCAGGGCTTTCCCCTGATTTTAGAGAGAGAGTGGGGAGTGGGGAGGGAGGGAACAGGGAGGGAGAGAAACGTCTGTGTGAGAGGGCACCGGACCAGGGACCTGCCCTGACCGGGAAGTGAACCCTGACCTTCGGGGGCCGGGCTGGTGCTCTGACCGGGGCACACAGCCACAGGCCTGAGCACCCGCCACCTCCATCGAGTGTCTGATCACACGGGGTCCCCTGAGGCCAGGCCGGGATGGAGAGCCTCTCGCCCGCGAGCCTCGGGCTCCACCTGACCCGGCTCTGCCTCCAGGTCGCCAACACCAAGAAGGAGACGGTGTTCCGGTGGCTGAAGGACGATGCCCTGTACGAGACGGAGAGCCCGCCGGACCTGGAGCGGGGCGTCTGCGAGCTACTGCTCCCCAAGGTGCGTGGCCCCGCCCCGCTCACGTGGCCCCCCACGTGGCCCCTCCCCACGTGGCCCCCCTCACGTGGCTCCCCCTCACGTGGCTCCCCCTCACGTGGGTCAGAACGGGCTCTCGGGCCGGTGGGCCCTGCCTTGTCCCTGGGTTGCAGCCTGGTTCCCGTGGTTTGGTTTGCAAAGGAAACCTGTCAGCAGGGGTTCCATTTCATTTCATTTTAAAAACATGTTTTTATTGATGTCAGAGGGGAGTGGAGAGGGAGAGAGAGAGAAACATTAATGATGAGAGAGCACCTTCCATCGGCTGCCTCTTCCTCTCCCTGCCCCGCCGTGTCCCACACTGGGGATGGAGCCCACAACCCGGGCCTGTGCCCAGCAGGCATCCCCTGTGACCTCCCGGCTCAGCGGTGGACGCTCAGCCCTGAGCCGCCGGCCGGGCAGCAGGTGGCCTGCACCTCACCACGCTGTGCTTCCTCGCAGCTGTCCAAGAAGGACCATGGGGAGTACAAGGCGACCCTGAAGGACGACAGAGGCCAGGACGTGTCCACCCTGGAGATCGCCGGCAAAGGTACGGGCGCCCGCCGTCCACCGAGGAGAGACCATCACCTCCGGGCGGCCCCTCCTGCGGCCGGAGCAGCATGGCCGTCAGCGGCCGCTGGGAGAGGAACAGGCCTGTCCTGCCGCTGCGTGGGGGGCGGGGCCACGTGTGGAGTAACGCTTGGCCGTCCTGTGGGCGGCTGCCGTGTCACCGCGGTCCCGCCCCGGACAGCGAGGCTCACCCCGCCTGGCGTGGCCGTGACGGTCTGCGGGAGGCGGTCCCATTCCGGCCGGACGCAGGGAGCGAGCGAGCCTGTCCTTGTGTACAAAGTGGACAGGGCGGGGGGGCTACCCCACACCCGCCGTGGTGACACATCTTTCCACACGCACGTGGCCATGTCTCCTGGCCATGTAATGACACGTGAGAGGGCCACACCGATCCGATGCCGTGCAGTAACCGTGCGTCTGCTCTCCCGCAGTGTACGAGGACATGATCCTGGCGATGAGCAGAGTCTGCGGTGAGTCAGTGCCGCCTGGCGTTGGGGTCGTTTGGGTGGGAGTGTCACTGAGGGGGGACAGGATGGGGTCAGGATGGGGGGAGACCCAGGTGCCCGCCCTGCTGGGGCCCCGGCACAGTGGCAGCGCAGCCAGCGGGCGGCGTCCGAGGGCTCCTCGGCCTTAACTCCCTGGAGCGGAGTGTCGCCACGCTCTGTGCTCTCCGTGGGAGCTGACGGAGAAGGGGACGAGGGGCCGCGAAGCAGGAGGCGCCCCCTGAACTAGAGCTGGTGAGTGGGATGGGGGAGCCCACTGGTGTCAATTATTATTTTCTCCCCTTTTCGTTAAGTGGACTGGGGAGATATCGGTCAGTCCGCCCATGCAGGTGTGGGTTCTGTTATGGGATCTATTACCCCCTGTGCTCCACCCCTGTGGTCGGCAAACTGCGGCTCGCGAGCCACATGCGGCTCTTTGGCCCCTGGAGTGAGGCTCTTCCACAAAAGACCACGGCCTGGGCGAGTCTATGCTGAAGAAGTGGCGTTGGAGACGTTTACGTTTAAAACATGTGGCTCTCCAAAGAAGTGTCAATCGTTGTGCTGTTGGTGTTTGTCTCTGCGGACTGAGGAGTTTGCCGACCGCTGGCCCACCCCAGAGGCCCATGGACTGTGCAGAGTCTTAGGAGCGACCACGGGAGTGTCCAGTCACAGGCCGTGTCCCTGGGACAGGCAGTGGCTCTCCGTCATCCCGGGAGCTCCCAGCGTCGAGGGCACCTGCTGCCTGGCCCCTCGGACGCTCGGTCCCGGTAACTCACGTGGACTCTCTCCTCTCCGCCCACCGGCATCCTGACGGCATCACTCTCCGCCCTCGGCCTCGGCAGCCGCCCCGGTGCACAGGGTTCCCCAGAGCGCGCTGAGGGGCCAGGCGCACGGGCACGCCGTGGTTCTGAGTGCAGGTGGGACTCGGGATATCTAACCGAGAGCACAGAAACTGCTGACGCAGCGGGTGCCGTGGCCCCAGGATGGGTGTGGACTTCCTCCCGTGGTGGCGTGGACGATGGTCTCCTGGCGGCATGCTGGTTGGGAAGAGCAGACGTGCCCCGTGCCCCCGGACGAAGGCGCACAGGGTGCCGTGGACGTGGAACCGGTCTGGTGGGCAGCGTTCCGGGCTTGGGCTCCTGTGGTTCGTCCGCTGGCGGATGTCCGGCTGGCTGGGCTCTGGATCAGTGAGCACAGCACTTCCCTGGTCACAGCTCAATCCACATCCTTCCCCCGGTCAAACGCTGAGCTAAAGGCAGGCAGGACTCTCTCGGTACTGTGTTCAGTGACTCGGGCGTGGCAGGTGCTGGTTTGACGAATGGCTGTGGCAGGGGACAGTGTGAGGGTCTGAGGCTGACAGGCAGATGCACAGGCGTGGGAGCTCATCTGCGCTGCTGGGCGAGGACCTACCTGCAGCACTGTCCCCCCTGACTCAGTTCCCACGTGGTTCCCGCTCACGTGGCTCGTACTCATGTGGCTCCCGCTCTCGTGGCCTCCTATCACGTGGCTCCATCTCACGTGGCAGGGTGTGTTTGAGGTCTGAGTGTGACCCGCTCTCTGCAGGCTTGTCTGCGTCTCCTCTGAAGATACTCTGCACCCCAGACGGGATCAGGCTGCAGTGTTTCATGAAATACTTCACTGAGGAGATGCGTGTGAACTGGTACCACAAGTGAGTCCCAGAGCTGAGGACTGGCCGTCTGAGGCGAGGACCAGGGCAGTGCCCTCGCCCTCAGCCCCTGGAGTGCTGAACAGTGTCAGGCCTGGAGGGGTGGAGGGGGTGGGGGAAGGGAAGAGGCAGGAGGCAGGTGCAGAAATGCCTGTCGGGGTCAGAAGCCGGTTCCTCACCCTCTCGATGTGGACAAGGGTGGTTCCCGGGTGGCGCATGGCGTGGGCACTCAGCGGAGGGCTGGTCCGGGACCACATGCCCAGTGTCCACCGGCTGCCTTGCGGGAGGCAGCCTGTGGAGAGAGGACCACGTCAGCCTGGGCTTACGCCAGAGAAGGACAGCTGGAGCCTGTGGGCGGGGCAGGCATTCCTGCCCGGGCCCCCAGCCTCCCCCAGTGGGGTGTCTCCCGGGAAACCCCCCTGACCTTCCTGACGGTGACAGCACCCGCCCAGGCTGCCGCCCCACCTGTGGGGGCCGCTCTTTCCCGCCAGCCCAGCTCAGAGCTCCAGGAGAGGGCGGCGGGCACGGGCCCGGGCACCCGCTGGGGGGAGGTGGCACGTGCCTTCCCCCTGGTCTGACCAAGGACATGGTGACATCGTCAGCTCCGCTGTCAGCGGGGTCCACGCACCAACTGTTCCGCTCCTCCCAGATCCAGCCCGGTGCCTCCTCGTGCCTTTATTTAATTTTAACATACTTTTATTGATGTCAGAGAGAGAGGGAGAGGGGACAGAGACATCACTGATGAGAGAGAATCTTGGATCGGCTGCCTCCTGCATGACTGAGATTGAGCCCACAACCCGGGCCTGTGCCCTGACTGGGAATTGAACCGTGACCGCCTGGCTCCTAGGTCGACGCTCAGCCATGGAGCCTGCTGGCTGGGCCGCATAGAGTATTTCAGAGTCCATTATGCCCTGGCCCGTAGCAACCCGTCTTGACACGCTAAGCGTTGGGTTTAACCTCAGAAGGCGTTTGGGTCTGAGCGACGGACGTGGAGGATACGCTAATAACACCCTGAAGAGCCCGTCCCGACACAGGCGCTGGCCAGCCTTGCACGCTCCCGCCCCGCCGGCCGCCCCGGGGACCTGCAGGGGTTGGGGTCCGGACTCACACGGTCCCGCTGCCTTTGCTGTCAGAGACGCCAAGATCGCATCCAGTGAGCACATGCGGGCGGGCGGCAGCGAGGAGATGGCCTGGCTGCAGATCTGCGAGCCCACGGAGAAGGACAAGGGCAAGTTCACCTTCGAGATCTCGGACGGCACCGACAACCACCAGCGCTCGCTCGACCTGTCCGGCCAAGGTCAGCGTCCCCCGAGGCTCGGGCTCGGTGTGTGGAGCCACGTGGAGACATGTGGAAACATGTGGAGGCGTGTGTAGACGTGTGGAGGCACGTGGAGATGCGTGGAGACATGTGGAGGAGCGTGGAGGCGCGTGGAGGCGTGTGGAGACATGTGGAAACATGTGGAGGCATGTGTAGACTTGTGGAGGCATGTGGAGATGCGTGGAGACATGTGGAGGAGCGTGGAGGCACGTGGAGGCGTGTGGAGACATGTGGAAACATGTGGAGGCATGTGTAGACGTGTGGATACACGTGGAAACATGTGGAGGCGTGTGTAGACGTGTGGAGGCATGTGGAGATGCGTGGAGACATGTGGAGGAGCGTGGAGGCATGTGGAGGCGTGTGAAAATGTGTGGAGCCGTGTGGTAGCGTGTGGAGGCGTGTGGCCCGCGGGTGGGCAGCCCTCGGCGTGGGGATCCCGTGGGGGGCGGGGGAGGTTTCTGAGTCACCGGCCCGGGCGCGTGCTGCCGGCCGCGTTGCCGGGCCGCGGGCAGGAGCCGTGGGTGACGCTGCCATGTTTCCTCGCAGCCTTCGACGACGCGCTGGCCGAGTTCCAGCAGCTCAAGTAAGACTCGCTTGCGGGCGAAGGCGCCGTCCGGGGTCAGGCTCGGGGTTATTTCGACCGCGGGGCCGAGGCCGTCCCTCTGGCTCCGGGTGCGAGGGCAGCGTGAGCCGAGTCTGTGCAGACGCAGGCGCTCTCCGCACGGGAGCGGGTGGGCAGCCGCTGCTGAGGCATGGGCACCCCGTGTGGTTTCAGCGAGGAAAGCGATGGATTTGTTTTCTTTTTTAATATATATTTTCACGGATTTCAGAAAGGAAGGTAAATGGAGAGAGAGACTTCAGTGATGAGAGAACCATGGATGGGCTGCCTCCCGCACGCCCCACACTAGGGATGGAGCCTGCAGCCCGGGCCTGTGCCCTGAGTTATCGAACCCGGGACCTCCTGGTTCCGGGCCAGCGCCCCACCACGGAGCCACGCGGGCGGGCGGTAACGTCAGCGCGGACTTCAGAGCCTCCCGCACTCCGGCACGGCAGCACGGCCCGCGCAGGGCCTGCCTGTGATGGGTGAGGGGCACGAGATGGTTAGGACCAGCGTGCCCCAAGCGCTGAACGCTCCGGGGCATCCGAGGGACCAGCCGGAGAGGGTTCCTTCCTGTGCCTGAGTCTGAACGAACCTGGGCATCCGGCAGCCGAGAGACAGCCGGGCGCCCCGCTCAGGGGGGCGGGGCACCGGGAAAGGCGTGTCCTCCAGGGAAAGCAGGCTCCCCTCCCCCCAGCCGCCCCTCCCCTGCAGCCGGCGCCCCCTCCCCCGGCCCCCCAGCCGCCCCTCCCCTGCGGGATGTGTGGGCGTTTCCTCACCACCCTCTTCTGCTCTCTCTCCTCCCCATCGACCTCCAGGGCGGCTGCGTTTGCAGAGAAGAGTAAGTACTGGGGGCGCCAGGAACATTGGGCACCCTCCATGCCGCCCCCCTGCCCCCTCACCCCTGCCCCCTCACCCTCGCCCCCCTCACCCCTGTCCCCCTCACCCTCGCCCCCCTCACCCCTGCCCCCTCACCCCTGCCCCCTCACATCTGCCCTCTCACACCTTTCCCCCTCACCCCTGCCCCCTCACCCCTGCCCCCTCACCCCTGCCCTCTTCACCCCTGACCCCCTGAGGCCTCCAGCACCCCTGGCCACCTGTCCTGCCACCACCACCTGTTCTAGTTGTTCCATGAGGTGGTTGGCAGGGGGGCTGCAGGAGGAGACAGGCTAGGACACAGGTGCTAGGACAGGCCGGTGTGAGGAGCACAGGGTGGGGTCCGGAGAGGAAGGCAGGATGGGGGAGCGGACAGGCCTCGCCCTTGCTGGGTTTCCCTGGGCAGCGGGCGGCGGGGACACTGGGGCGGCTGGATCGCACCATTTGGGGCTGTGGGCTGTGGGCGTGGTCCCTGGTGGCCTAGACCCCAGACCTGGGCTCAGGCTCTGTGGCTGGTGGTGAATCGCAGGCCCCCCCAGGCCCCCGGGCCCCCCGCGTCCAGACCCCTTCCCTGAGAGACTGAGTGACAGCCGGCCGCTCCCCTAGCTCAGCCCCAGGGGCCCCTCCTGTGCCCTAGTTCCCACCCAGGCCCTCCCGGCCTCCAGCCTGCCCTCGGTGCCGCCCCCCGCGCGTGGCTGAGCACCTGTGTGCACCTGCGTACAGCCGGGCGCAGCGGGGCGGAGGAGGGAGACACCCGCTGAGGGTTCTCAGCCCAGTCCCTCCATTGCAGACCGCGGCAAGGTGATCGGCGGCCTCCCCGACGTGGTGACCATAATGGAAGGCAAGGTGAGGCGGGCAGGGCCCGGGCTCGCCGCTCAGCCGTGGCGTCCGCCCGCAGAGAGCCACGCGGGGCTGGGCGCGGGCCTGTCACTCCGCCTCCGGCACCGGCTCCCCACCCCCCCTGGGCCCACTGCCCCCGGTGACCCTGTGCTAATACCTGGGTCCTCCAAGGCTGGGCCCTGGTCCTGGGTTTGGGGGGAGGAGGGTGACGGGTTGGGGAGGCCACCCCCACGCCACGGGACGTGCCTGCCCGGAAGGCGGGCCGCCCTCAGGCTCCGGCCTTTTGGAACGTGAGCGGCGCCGTTGCCTCGCGGGGGCGGGTCCCTGTCGGCGGGACTGCTGCGTGACGCCGCCCCTGTTTGCGTCCTGCTGCCCGGGCCCCCCGGGGCCTGGCGCGTGCTCACGTGTGTGAAGAGCACGCCGACTCAGTGGCTGATGTACAGGACCACGAGGAGGGTCAGGCCATTCCCAGGGGGTCTGACCTTCGTCTCCCTACCTCTGCCCGCCCCCCTCCCTCCCGCAGACCCTGAACCTGACCTGCACGGTGTTCGGGAACCCCGACCCCGAGGTGGTGTGGTTCAAGAACGACAAGGACATCGAGCTCAGCGACCACTTCTCGGTGAAGGTGGAGCAGGCCAAGCACGTGAGCATGAGCATCAAGGGCGTGACGGCCGAGGACTCGGGCAAGTACAGCATCAGCGTCAAGAACAAGTACGGGGGCGAGAAGATCGACGTGACGGTCAGCGTGTACCAGCACGGCGAGACCATCCCCGACGTGCCGCCGCCCCAGCAGGCCACGCCCAAGCTCATCCCCGCCTCCGCCTCCGGCCCGGCCCCCTGAGGCGGCGCCGCGGGCGGTGCCGTGTGCCGTGTGCCGTGCCCAGTGCGTGTCGCCAGCTGAGTGACCCCACGCGTGGCCAGCGAGTGGGCCTGCACCACGCGTGTTTGGCTTTGGCGTTTGTTCTATCTAGTTTAGGGCCCTCGAGGCGGGAAGCCGGGGTTGTGTGGGGTGTCCTGTCCTCCACCCCGGGGTGGACCCCTGTGCCAATGTGACCCCTCACCCTGGCTCCTGGCTGGAGCCCTGTGTGCGTGCTCCTGCCACTGTGTGTTCTCTTGCTTCCGACAAATAAAGCTTTACGAGGCGACTCGTTGTGGTTCTGTGCACCTGGTCACCCTCACCGCCTCCCTTCCGCCTTCCATCACGATGGTCAGGCAGGATGCAGCCCACAGGGACCCTGCACTCTGAGCACCTGGGGGGAGGGCCCTCCCACGCTGAGCCGGTTATTGGAGGGATTTTAGGAAGATCGAAAGCACGAGCCAGGATAGGCTGTTTGTATGGATGAGCTTGGGTGGGCCTGCACGTGGGTGGGACAGGGCCTCAGGGAGTCACTAGGGCGGGGAAAACGGTGCGAGCCAGGCTGGTGGCGGCTCGAATTGGGTGCCCACCTGCGGGCTCTGTGTGTGTGTGTGTGTGTGTGTGTGTGTGTGTGAGGCTCATGGAGGAACACAGCGCTGCCGCCCTTCTGTCTGGGAGAGAACCGCCCCAGCCTCACCCCGATGCCAGGTAACTCAGCATCTCCCCACGTGTCCCCTGCGAGCTGCTGTCCCGATGCTGGAGCTCAGAGGGTGTGAGTCCACGCTCCGTCCCTTTAAGAGGAACACCTGGGACTCCAGCTGCCTCGCCTCCCTCAGCTTCACCCCTGCTGGGTTTCACAGCCGGAAGTCAAGGGACTTCTCTCCCTGACACCGGAACCGGGCTGGGAGGACTGGCGTGGGGCTGGGGCCCCTCGTCCTGCAGGGGCCCCTCTGCCGCCGAGATGCCCTCCCCATGTTCACACGCGGCCTGGGACCCGCCGCTCCCCCTCCCGCCTCCGGCCCGCGTCCCGGTGGCTGCTGTCTGTTCTCTTTGTAACCCTCACCTGAGGATGTTTCCCGCTGAGTCCTAGAGAGAGCGGGAGAGGAACTTCCACTCGGGAGACAGTGCCTCCCACGCGCCCCAGGCCCGAGGAGCCTGCCGCCAGGTACGTGCCTGGGTCTGGGAGCCCAATCCGTGGTCTTGCTGCCACGGGCTTGTTTTTCGTTTAGTCACCCAGGGAACAGAGGCTGTGCCCGGCGTGTTTGAGAGCCCTGCGGCTGGCGGCAGTCGCTGGTTTGGGATATTTTCTAGGTCCTCAAGGCCCATTCACGCTCGGCGGGCGGGATGGTGCTGTGTTACCCCGGTAACCAAGGGGACCACGAAACTGAGCCTGTTCCTGGAGGCCAGCCAGCTGGCAGGAGAGAGACAGGGGAGAGACAGAGAGGGGCAGGGGAGGGGCAGGGAGGGCTGGAGAAGGCAGGGGAGGGGCAGGGAAGGGCGGGGAGGGACAAGGAGAGACAGGGAGGGGCGGGGAGAGACAGGGAGGGGCAGGGAGGGGCAGGAAGGACAGGGAGGGGCGGGGAGGGGTAGGGAGGGACAGGGAGGGACAAGGAGAGACAGGGAGGGGTGGGAGGGATAGGAGAGGGGCTGGGGAAGGACGGGGAGGGGCGGGGAGGGACAGGGAGGGACAGGAGAGGGGCAGGGAGGGACGGGAGGAGCGGGGGAAGGACGGGGAGGGGCGGGGAGGGGTCGGCGATCCGGTTTGGAAAGACTTGCACGCTCTCTGGGGCCCGGGCCCAGGTGCGGGCTGGCCGGCTGCTCGCTCTGGGCGGGGCGGCTCCCTTGCCTGGGCAGCCAAGGCTGGCATTTGTGATCTGACTATTGCGCTAGAGCAGAGCGCCTGCTTCCGTGGACGTGGCCCCTTTGCGTGGCACGGGAAGAACGGAGCGGCTTTGCATTTCTTTGTCAGGATATTTGAGCAGGTTTCAGTTTCTGAGCAGCGTGAGGGCCACACTGAGAGGGAGGCAGATTTCACACACACCTCCTGCCCCCCCCCCCCCCCCCCCCGGCACAGCCTCCCGCCATCACCCCGCCCCCCAGGCGATGGCCTGTCTGAGCATGGTCACCCCCAGTCCACAGCTCACCCCGGGACGCGGGGCTGCACAGCCGGGGGCGCTGTGACCCCTGCCACCTCTAGGTGGCGCCGAGAGAACAGGGATGAGCAGGCGGGTCCGGCTCCCTCCTCCTTCCTGGTTACCAAAGGCTCCTGCTGACCTGGCTCCTGCTGACCCGGCTCCTGCTGACCCGCCGTGAGGACAGGCCCGTGTTGTCGGATGTGGTTTCTGCTCTGCAGGGGGCCGGCCGAGCCTGTGAGAGGCGTGGCCTTGCCAGCCGGTGACGCCTGGGAGCTGCCTTTTCCCTCGGAGCCGCTAGAACAGCCCAGCGGCGCGGGAGGAGCCCGCCGGCCTGTGCCGGGGCCTGGACCGCGGGCCGTGTCCCGCCCGGCTGGGGGCGAAGGTGCTGGGCCGCGCCGTTTGGAAGAAGCAGGTTCCCGGGCCTCGGTGCCCCTGGGGGTCTGCGTGCCCGTGTCGGCCTTGGGGACAATGCCGTGAGCTCTGTGGTGCCCTCGGCGACTGGCAGCCCCGGCTTCTCAGAATCGCTGCTGCTTTCAGGCAAATGCCCGGAGGCCGCAGCACTGCCCCCTGCCTGTGGGGGCGCGTGGCCCAGGGTCCACGTGTGTGTGTGTGTGTGTGTGTGTGTGTGTGTGTGTGGAGGGGGGGTGCAGCAGGGCGCCGCCCGCAGGCTGCCCGGCGAGGGGCTGCCCCGAGGGCCAGGTCGCCTGGCCGGTCCCTGAGGCGGGTGGAGGGCGGCGGGCTGTTCCTGGGGCCAGGCTGGCGAAGGAGGGTCCCCTGTCGATGCCCGGGTTCGAGTGCCGGGGAGCGGGCGCTCTGGTCGGAGAGAGGGAGGGTCAGCTCCCGGCAGACGCCGGAGGGACCCACAGGCGGCGGAGGGCGGTGACCGCTCACCCCCAGGGACAGAGCACGGGGACGGAGACAGATGCCCCTCACCGGTCAGGCAGCGCCGTGGCCTCGGTGGCCAGACCGTGGCCGTGGGCCTTCGTCACCGAGGCGCTGCGTGGACGGGAAGGTGGTGGGAGCCGGGCCGCCAGGCTGGCCTACGGGGCGCTCCAGGCCCGCCCGGAGGCAGTTAGGACAACGCACGCTCTGGCCGCCGGGAGTGAGGCACGCCGTGGCGGGCGGCGGCGTGGCAGCGGGGCGTAGTTCAGAGGTTGCAGAGCGGTCAGCCTGGGGCACTGGTGGTATCGCTGTGGGTGGAGGGCTGTTTGGCCAGGGCTTGCCATCCCAGCCTGCAGAGAACTCGGCACAACCTTCACTGCAACCAGGCCACCGCCGGTCCCACCACTAGAGGGCGCTGTGGCCCCACATTTCATGGCCATGGTCATGGCCAAGGGCTCAGTCTTAAGGCAGGGACTTCAGCTGGGATTTAGACTTTTCTTCCCTCCCTCCCTCCCTCCCTCCCTCCCTCCCTCCCTCCCTCCCTCCCTCCCTCCCTCCCTCCCTTCCTCCCTTCTTCCCTCCCTCCCTCCCTCCCTCCCTCCCTCCTTCTCTTCCTTCCTCCCTTCCTCCCTCCCTCCCTCCCTCCCTCCTTCTCTTCCTCCTTCTGTTCCTCCTTCCCTCCCCAGGGCCTGTGCCCTGATGGGGAATCGAACCCTGACCTCCTGGTTCAGAGGTCAGCCAAGGAGCCACGCGGCCGGCCCTGGTCGCTGCTGATATGAGGTGGTGAGGGGTGCCATCGGGTGTTTCCACGCCTTCCTCCGCGTTTCTAACCAACACGAAATCGAGAGGCAAAGCTTAACTGGTGTTGCTCAGTGGATAGAGCGTCAGCCTGTGGACTGAAGGATCCCAGGTCCGATTACGGTCAAGGGCATGTACCTTGGTTGCAGGAGGCAGTTGATCCATGTTTCTAACTCTCTATCCCTCTTCCTTCCTCTCTGATATATATATATATATATATATATATATATATATATATATATATATATATATATATATTTTTTTTTTTTTTTTTTTTTTTTTTTTTTTTTTTAAAGAAAGGCAAAACTTGCAGGTTCCTGCAGAGGCTGGCGGTGGGGAGTCAGATGAAGGGGCGGCACAGTCAGTTTGTGTGGGTAAGTCATGCTGCCTGAGAGCGGTCTGTGTGTTCCTGATACGCCACGACAGTGTGTGGCCGCGGACAGAGGACTCTGCTTCCGTGGGGGGCGGGGCCACGGCCTCTCTCTCGCCTCCGGCCGTGGGTGACCGGGATGGTGGCTGTGGTGTCTGGCGTGGTGTCGTTTCCCTCTGCCACGGTGAGCCTCACGCCTGTCTGACTGTGAACAGGCTGTAATGGAGTAATTACGTGGCCCGGGCTCTGGCTCGTCATTAGAGAGGATTTTTATTTATCTCTGTCCGCCGCTGTTTGCTGCGGGGAGTCAGCCAGTGTTTGCAGAATTACTCTGTCCATGTCCGCATTCTGTCAGCCCTGGGATAGGAGTTTCTCGGGGAATGGGGACCTGGTGGGAGGAAGGTCATTCCCCACGACCCTTCCAGGCTCCTGGCTGAGAGCCCGGAGTGACAGACAGACCAGCGAGGGGACAGACAGAGAAACAGACAGACAGACACACAGACACACAGACAGACAGACAGACAAAGGAGCCAGAGTCTCCGGAAGGTTAAACAAATGAGCAGCGCACCTGTTCCCTCTGGGACTACAGTTTTACTCACTCATTGACTTTCAATTCCTCAGCAAAGTGTGACTGTCTTATGTTTCAATTAAAAAAATATTTTTATTGATTTCAGAGAGAGAGAGGAACATCCATGATGAGAGAGAATCATGGATCGGCTGCCTGCTGCACGCTCCCTACTGGGGATCGAGACCGCCACCTGGGCCTGTGCCCTGACCGGGAATTGAACCGTGACCTCCTGGTTCATATTTTAATGCTCAACCCCTGAGCCACGCCAGCCAGGCATCCATTTTAATTAGAATTTCACCATAATCCTGACTCCATTGGAGTGTGGAGCTGTTGTCGGGGTGCAGCCGCAGAGCGAGGGCGGTCAGGGGGCCAGGGCTCAGTGCCGCTTTGGCCCGATCGGAGCAGCCTCTGTGTCCGGCTCAGGAAGCTGGACCCCTCGCCTCGATGGGAGGGAGCTCGCCCTGTGAAATCTGGGCAGGCAGCCTCCCCGGGGACACGGGCTGTGACAGGCCAATGGCCGTCTTCCTGGCGTTTGTACCAGAAAGAATGAGGGTGTGAGGGCGGAGCTGCACGCTGGCTCATGAAATGTGTGACCGTGAGGCCAGCTGTGAATGATCCCGACCCAGGGGGCACTGCGGGCAGCGTGCTGTCCTTCCTGGCGCGGCCTGAGGCGGGGCTGTGTGACTCACATCGGCCTAAAGGGCGCCCAGCGTCCTCCTCCCCACGCCCCCACGCCCCCACGCCCGCGGGCCAGCGCTGTGTTTAGCTGATTCATGGGCCCCGGGAGGCGCCTCCTGCACGCCCCACGCCGGGGATGGAACCCGCACCCCGGCCATGGCGGGGACCTTTCAGTTCCGGGGTCGATGCTCCACCCTGAGCACACCGTCTGGGCATTCGCATCGCTTTGCCCGAGGCATGCCAGTGCTCAAACATCCGCTCTCCTCCCCTCAGGTGCAGTGTGACGCCGCCTCCCCACAGGCCAGCCCTGTGACCACCACAGCGGTGACACCTGCGGACACATCGCTAAGGTGCCTGGTGGGCGTCCCTGCCTCTGCCCTCTCCCCTCCTCCAGGCCAGGGAGCAGCTTCTGTGACTGGAGGACAGTGCGGGGGCGGGGGGGGGGGGGGAGGGCGCTCTTAACATACCGTATTTTCCGGCGTACAAGACGACCCCCTAATTTTACAGTTAAAACACAGGTGTAGGCCTATATTCGCTGTACAAGACCACACCCCACTTCAAAGAAAAGACTGACTTTGCCGTCAAGATCTGCAGGTAACTTTTGTGCCATTTTGGTCTTTTGTCCCCGATTTTCGGTTGGCTTTTTTCCGGTTCAAAGGTCGTCTTATACGCCGGAAAACACTTTTTTTTTTTTTTTTTTAATTTCATTAAGAATTTATAGTCCCCCTTGGTAAAACATAGATAATAATGAACATTAACTCAGTGTCTCACAGGAAAGATCAATTACCTCATCTCCAACAGAAGTTCCCATAGAGACACAAAGAATTTTAGTATCGCCTATAGATACTAAATTTGAAGACATCAATATGTATACTTCAAGTGCTAACCGAGATTTGCAGACTTCTTTGTCAAATATCTCTTTCCATGGGGTAAGGTCTTGTACCATATTTCTGCAAAGTTCACATTTCTTTTTTTTTTTTTTTTTTTTTTTTAAATCAATCTTTATTGTTCATATTATTACTAAGGTTCCTCATTTCTTCCCCCCTCCACCAGGTTCCCACCCCACCTTCCGTCCCCCCCCCCCATCCCCCATTGTCCTCATCCATAGGTGCAGTTTATGTTCAGTCTCTTCTTCCCTCAATTTCCCCAATAGTAAATCCCTTTTCAGATAGTAAATCAGTTACTTAGCATTTTCTCATATCAATAATACCTCCACATGCCCAATGATACACTTCACACAAAAGACATTTCCCAATAGGTCAACTAGCCTCATCCAGGCCCCACCCAAGGCACTCACAGATCAACACCCCAGTCCTAAACTAACTCAACACATCCAGATCTAAGCCTTCATCACTTGATTCAGCAGCCCCTCAAGTTCCCACGAAAGTTTCCAGCCATGTCTGAGAAGCAGCCGTGGGGCAGGGGCAGGCAAGGAGCGAGCTGTTCTGGGCCTGGCTGCTCAGGGCCTGGCCTCTGTTGCTCTGGTTCATTCCACAACCAGCTGCTCCGGGTCTGGTCACTGCCACTCCCGACCTAGTTGCTCTGGACTTGGCTGCTGCTGCTCCGGGCCTGGCCGCTCCCAGCCTGGCCGCTGCTGCTCCGGGCCTGGCCGCACCCGACCCGGCTGCTCCCCCGGGCCTGGCCGCTCCCAGCCTGGCAGCCGCTGCTCCGGGCCTGGCCGCACCTGACCCGCCTGCTCCCCCGGGCCTGGCCGCTCCCAGCCTGGCAGCCGCTGCTCCGGGCCTGGCCGCACCCGACCCGGCTGCTCCCCCGGGCCTGGCCGCTCCCAGCCTGGCAGCCGCTGCTCCGGGCCTGGCCGCACCTGACCCGGCTGCTCTGGGCCCGGCTGCCCCGGGCCTGGCCGCTCCGAGCCTGGCCACTCCCGACCTGGATGCTCTGGGCTTGGCTACTGCTGTTCTGGGTCTGGCTGCTCCCACCCCGGCTGCTCTGGGCCCGGCTTCTTCGGGCCCGGCCACTCCGGGTCTGGGTGTTCCTGGACTGGCCACCCTGGACTTGGCCGCCTCCGCCTCATGCCTGGCTGCCACTGCCCCAGGTCTGGCTACTCCAGTGCTGGCTGTTGATGCTCTGGTTCTGGCTGCTGTTGTTCTGGGGCCTGGCCGTTGCTGCTCTGGGTCTGGCTGCCACTGCCTTGTGCCTGGCCACTCTAGGCCTGGCCGTCGCTGTTCCAGCATTCTGTCCTTTTTTTTTCTTTTTAAAACGCATTTATGTTGCAATGTTGGCTGGTGAGTTGAGTTCTGACTTAGTCTTTGATTTTTCAAGATCTTCTTTGTATTCTTTCTTAAGTAATTTTACTATTTTTTTGCTCTCACTTGATTTCTTCACATTGAGAACTTCTTTGGTTTCTTCCTCCTTGTCCTGGGAGCTCAGCAGGTTGGCCTGTGGCACCCCTTTGTTCTCCTCGGGCTCCTGTGCTGCTTCAGCCTGTTGCCGGGACGGCGCCGCCCAGGAAGCAGCCCCCGGCCTTGGCTCCATTGCCCGAGCTCAGTGGTCAAAGGCTCAGGGGCACCCACGCCCCCAGGGGCCTCGTGGCCCGCCTCTTTGCTGGTGCCCGGTTGGCTGGAGTCCGGCAGGGGCTTCCGCTCCCCTCCGCGTTCCCCCAGCCTAGAGCTTTTTTTTTTCTCCTTCCCGCTAGGGAAGTCCAGCATCAGAGTCAACAGACTGTCCTCTGCGCGCAGTTTGCGCGAGTCCCACAGACTGTCCTCTGCGCGCAGTTTGCGCGAGTCCCGGGGGCCCGGCCTTTCGCAGCTCTTCCCGGACTCCACCTCACAGCCCCGTCTCCCTCTGCCTGAGCCTGGGTCCCCAGGGATTGGCCCAGAACTGGGGTTCGGAGCAGTCCGGACTGAGGCTCAGCGCTGCCGGAGGCCTTGTTTCTTCCGGCTAGGGCAACCCAGCATCAGAGTCAACATTCAGTCCTCTGCGCGCATTGCGTGCGACTCCCGGGGCCCTGCCTTTCGCCGTTTTTCCGCCTCACGGCCCTGTCTCCTCCCGCCGGAGCCTGGGTCCCCAGGGTCTGGCCCATAACTGGGGCTCAGCGCTGCCGGTTCGGGGGGGCTCAGCGCTGCCGGTTCGGGGGTTCAGCCCAGGCTGGAGGTTTTATTTCCTTCCTGCTAGGGAAGGAAAGGCCCGGAAAACACTTTCAACCCAATTATAACTTTCAATCCGAGGATCGCAATGTTTTAACCAGAGGGGCTGACGTGACTTTGATTTTAAATCCTAACAGATCCTCCTCACTTGTTTTGTTCCTTATCGTGTTAGAGAGATAAATGCAGACATGGTGCTTTCTGTTAGAAACCACATGCTCAGAGAGCTCATTGTTTAAATCTCACCGAGGACATTTTAAAAACATGTTTTGAGGGAGAAGCCCCTGTGAATGAGGGAAGTGCAGGCCTCGTGCGTGGAGTCATGTTCCTGACGGGGGTCCCCAAACACATCACGCTCAGGACCGTCCTGGAAGTGTCAGCTCAGGGACAGAGAGCAGCTTGCTCAACGGAGGGAAATTCCAACGCCCCCGCCAGCGCCTGACAGACACCACACAGCGGCTCCTTCCCTCCCCCCTCCCCTCTCTCCCCCCCCCGCCGGCCGCTAATCCCCCCCACTCCCCCCTCCCCCCAGCCACATGCCCACGAAGCCACGCTCCGAACATGTGCGACTGAAGATACGGACATTTCAACAGCGAGCACACGCTTTCAGAGGAGCCAAACCCTCTTTGTTCCGAGCGGGGCTGAGGAGGGGGGTTCTGTGTGCTTCACGGATGGGCACGGGGCTGAGCCGCACCTATTCCCCCTCCTCGGACAGAGCAGTGTGACACGCGGGCTTCCTGAGGCCGCTGTCCCCTCCCCCGAGTGCCGGTGCCCGTCAGCTGGCCCCGCGGCCCCGTCCCTGCAGGCTCAGTCTGCGGCTCGTCCCCATCTCGCTCCGAGCCCGAGGGGCGGGAGGCTCTCTGTGCCCCAGGAGCCGGGAGAAGAGAAAGCCGCTGCTGTCAGGGCCCGGAGATGGACGCCTCCGGGAGGTGCCTGTGGGTAAGGGAGCCTCTGACCCTCTGCTGGGAGCGGGTCTCAGCCAGACCCCGGTCCTCACCATCGAGGTGTGGCCTCTGCTCCTGGGCTCTCGTTCCCCTCGCTCCTGGGAAATGACACTTAATACCGAGGCAGGTCCCCGAGGGAGACCCCGAGGGAGACCCAGGGAGACCCGGGGGGAGACCCGGAGGGAGACCCGGGGAGACCCTGAGGGAGACCCCAGAGGGAGACCAGGGGGAGACCCTGAGGGAGACCCAGGGGAGACCCAGGGGAGACCCGGGGGAGACCAGAGGGAGACCAGAGGGAGACCAGAGGGAGACCCGGGGGAGACCCGGGGGGGAGGAGGCGGAGCTCTGCCCCGGGAGGGCGTTGGGCAGGGGGCGCTGACAGTGCGGAAGGCGAAGCATCGCGCCTCCCGGACGCCAGGGGCCTGTGGTCGCCACACGGCGAGTCTCCGTCTTCCTGAGGCAGGGGGAAGGACCACCGCCTGGGGGGCGTGGACAGCGGGAGGACGAGGCTCAGGTGTCCTTCGCTGCACAGGGCCTGTGCTTCGTCCAAACGCTGGTCCAGGTGTTGCTGGGAAGACTTTTTTATTTTTTATTTTATTAATTCTGCTTTAAAAAATCTCTTTATTGATTTCAGAGAGGAAGGGAGAGAGAGTTAGAAAGATCAACAATGGGAGAGAATCACGGATGGGCTGCCTCCTGCATGCCCCACACTGGGGACCACAAGAGCAGCTATTGACGGTTCTCTCTCATCACTGAGGGAGATGGGGAAGGCAGCTGAGCGCCAGACTCATCGGACAGACAGACCTCAGTGAAGGCCGGAGGCCTCGTCACGGTGCTCCAGGGATGGACCCAACGAGAGGCCGTGACCGCGGAGGGAAGGCGGGGGCAGGGGTCCTGATTAACCCAAGACCTTAATGCCCCTAAGTGTACCCCATGGACGCAGGCAATAGGGGCTGAGGGCTGGGGGCGGGGGTAGGGGTAGGGGGTAAAAGGTGGGGGCTAGGGGATAGAAGGCAGGGTTTAGCCAGGATAGGCAATGGCGAGGGGGAAAGGGCACAGAGGGAATACTTCCAACAATGAAGAATTTAAAACAATACTACCAGCTGCCTGGGAGCAGCTGCAGCCCGCTGATGAGCGTTCGGTGAAATAGGGACAAGGGGTCAGGCCGCTCGGCGTGGCCATGGAAAAGGCCGGGCCAGGCTGGCACGGAGGCCTGGCTGTGTCGTCGGCGCTCACCCGGCCCGGGGTGTGGGGAGCGGTCTATCAATAATGGATACGCAAGCGGAGTGCTCGCCGAGGGTTATTTATGAGCTGCCTTGGCGATCAATCTCATAAACCGGTGTCTGAGCGACTCGCCGTGTTAGTCAATGTCAAAGACAGATTAAATCACTTAGGCGATTACAGGACAAAATGACTGAAATAAGTTGGAATTACGTCTAAGTGAGAGGGGAATTGGATAAAGTTCATTTCCCGGTAAGTGCAGCGGCAACATGACATGATTTCAGGGGAATTCTTTGCAGAAAACATGCATTGTCTTAAAAAAAAAAATCGTTCACAATCTGTACACGAGGCCCTGGCGACTGTGCCCATTTTTTTCAGGTGTAAACCATGCCCCGGAAGGTTGTAGGATGGGCAAATCATGATATGCACCCCAACCCCAGGCCTCCTGCCTGCAAACCGGTCTGTGCACAGCTCCCCGTACTGTGTGGTCTGTCTGTGCTCACGCCTTGCTACAGTCTTTCCATGGCTAGGGTTCAGGAATCTGGAGAAGGGCTGTGCATAAATGAAGAGAGACCCGACAAGAAATATGAATTTGGAAGGTGTTTGGGGGAGCCAGACAAAGACTTAGCTCTAGAGACTAAGCTCTCCCAATCTCCAGACCCACGGCTTTTTATTTGCTGGAAAACACATTGGCCCTTTAGGAAAGCAGATTTACATATCAAAGGTAAAGTCTGATAAGAAGGAAAAGATGATGGATTAGGGGAATTGCCTTCGGCTGTTTCAGCAACAGGTAGCAATATGCAGATTTTCGGCCCTGCCGGAGCCCCAAGGTCCATCAGCTTCTGAGGAACTTCTTGCATAAGGATGGCCTGCTGGAATGTGAAAGCTGACAGGAGTGGAGCACGTGCTGAACTAAATGTTCTCGGGCCATGTATACACCTACGGCCCCCGGGGAAGTCCTGTGTGAGATCGCGGTTTCTCAGACAAGCGGGCTCCTGCCTTCCAGGAGAGAAACCCCCTCCGTCTAATCAGAGGGTGCCTCCCTGCAGTGAATCAGCCCCGCCCCCATCCCCTGCCTCCTAGGGCCGCCCTGGAGGTGGACTCACGTGTGTGTGTGTGTGTGTGTGTGTGTGTGTGTGTCCAGCCACAGCCCGTCACAGCCAGCGATCCATAAGGCGGCGTGAGCCTGCAAGTCCTAGGAGGTGGTCAGAGTGAGAATGAGGAAGTGGGCTCCCCAGGCTCCACGGGAGTCCGGACACAGAGGAGAAGGCATGGCTTAGAGAGATTGTGGCCGACACAGCGCGGCGAGGCTGCGTCCTCGTTTTCCTGTTTCCCTGACGACCAGGGCGGGTGTGAAACGGGAGGCCGTGCCCGCAGCAGCCTCTCTGGCTGGCGGCGTGCTGTTCCCGAGCGCGGGGGCTCGTCCACGGTCAGGCGGCGGCTGGCGAGTGTCTCCTCCGTCTGTGACCGGCTTCGCCCGTGCCCAGGGCTTCGGAGAGGAAAGGCGTCCGGTCTTGTGAAGTTCACTGTCTTTTCCTTCATCTGCTGAGCTCTCGGTGTCCAGGCTAAGAACACTTTGCTGACTCCTAGGTCCTAGGTTCCCCCCAGGTTTGTGGGGTGACACTTGCAGTGAGATCTGTGATCCGCGTTGGATTGACCCTGCGTGAGGCCAAGGCCGAGGCGAGGGCAGGCAGACGCGGTCCGGAGCGTCCACCATCCCAGCAGCGTCCATGGGGAGGCGGGAAGGGCGGTCCCCCCTCCATCAGCCGCTTTGTCGCGTCGGAGGAAACCACGGGCCTGTCTGTGCGGACGTGTCTGTGCGTCTCCGTTCTGCCCCTCACTGCGGGCCAGCTCCTTGGTGGACCCCGCAGGCGGACCCGTGGCTCCTGAGTAATCCGACCTGAAGCACAGCAGCTGTTTTACTCCTTGTCCCATTTTCTTCTTTTCCAAAGCCGTTCGGTCCTGTCTTCCCGTGTGTGCTATTGGGAACTCGCAGCTAAGTTCCCGGCCTGTCAGCCACTGTTAGACATGCCGAGTGAAAGTATTTGGTGACACGGATGGCAGCGCCCGTGGGGAGAGGAGGCGGGCTGAGGGGCTGGAGGTCCAATCGGGATTCTTGCTCTGGTTTCCGCACTTGGGGCTGCTCACCCGGCTCCCGGTGACACCACAGGCCGAGCCGCGGATGGGACGTGGTCTCAGGGATTCACGCCGAGGCTAGCCCAGACACTTCCCGTTGGGCTGTCCGTGCTCTGTCCTGCTCCTGATTGGCTGCAGTGTTGACAGACCCCGTGGTTACCATGGGGGGACCACCTGGTGCAGGCTGAGCCTAGACCTGCAAACTGGGGGGCACAGTGCCACCCCATCAGGGACACGCCCTGTGGAGGCTGGATCCCAGGGCAGGCGTGCAGGAGACCCGGGACTCTCTCTTCATCGATGTTTCTCTCTTTCCCTCCGCCTTCCTCTCCGAGGTCATAAATGCAGGAGAGAGAAGGCGCCTGATGGCAGAGCCCGGGCCAGCCTCGGTTTGGAGTCAGGAGGCTCCCGGGCTTCACGGCTTCCACACGGGCATCCCGTCTCCACACGTATGTGCGGCCATCCGTCTTCCCGGTCCACACGCAGCCCGCTGAGTGCTCCCGGCGGACTCCGCTTGAGCTTTAAGTAAGCAGTGGGGCTTGTTATCGATTAGGGACGTGAACAGAGAACCTGTCACTGGGATGAAGACACACGGGCAAGGCCAGTCTGGGTCAGAGTGCCACGGAGTCCGGACAGCCACCCCTCCCCCGGAGAGACGGGTTGGCCAGAAACGGCGACTGAGGCCGAGGAGGACACAGCCATCGCCACAGACTGGTCCACATCGCACGGTCAGTGGGAGGGCGCGGCGTGGGCTGCGGGTGGCCCTGGGCACGCACCCCTGTGCTGGTCGGGGGCGGTCTCTGCAGCAGTGCTGCCTGGGACGGTCATGGCATGAAGTGTTCAGGCTCGGAACTGATGAATTTGGGGGAAAAGATAAGCCCTTGGCACAGTGCTTTGTTGTAGAGAGAAAGCATAATGCTCTGCAAACCTGGCTCCAGCAGGTGTGAGGGAGCTCGGAGAGCCGGGGCCGGGCATCGGAAGTCAGGGGGCAGAAGGGGGGGCAATTCCCTGCCAGCTCAGAGGAGGCTCTCCATCAAAACAGAAGCTGACTGTGCGCCAAGTGCTGTGCCCTCTTTGGAAAGGAAAGGGCACCGTTCCCTGTAACGCGTACGCCAGGGAGGCGGGAGGGGCGGCCTCTGTGTCTGTCGATGGGACAGAAACTCCGGGGGAGGCCCCTGCTCCGCAGAACTCCACGCCTTCACCGCGCTGCCGCCCTGTGAGAAGCCGTGGCTGGCCCAGGCCTTACCAGGACACATAATGAGATGATGGTGGGCTAGGATGGCTCTGTCCTCCCTGCACCCTGTCTGCTCAGAGCCTGCAGACCTTCAGTTCCTGTGGAAAATCCCGTGCCCGGGGGCCCAGCGCGACGCCCAGGTCCTGGCGGAGGGAGGTGGACGTAGGACCCTCAGTTTCAGGCCGAATGCATTTAGAGCCAAACTGGCAAGGTCCCTTCACCTTGTTGATGCAGCGACCCACCCCTGCCCTCCGGCCCCGCCAGCGAGGTGTCTATTGATATCCAGATCCATGTAGACCTCTAGTCTCTATCATCTATCTCTCTATCTATATATCAGCTATCTACACCTACCTACCTGTCATCATCTATATATCTACCTAGGTTTATTTATTTTTATATATATATTATACTTTATTGATTTTTCACAGAGAGGAAGAGAGAGGGATAGAGAGTCAGAAACATTGATGAGAGAGAACCATCAATCAGCTGCCTCTTGCACACCCTTTACTGGGGATGTGCCCGCAACCAAGGTACATGCCCTTGACCAGAATCGAACCTGGGACCTTTCAGTCTGCAGGCCAAAGCTTTATCCATTGAGCCGAACCAGTTTCAGCTAAATATATTTTTTATTGTTGATAGTATTACAGATGTCTCCCATTCTTTCCCTACTCCCCTTCCTCCCCCTCCTCCCAGTCCCTCACTAGGTCTTTACCACCCTGTTGCCCACGCCCATGGGCTAGGTATATCCTATGTAATAAAAGGGTAATATGCAAATGGACCAAATGGCAGAATGATCCGTCGCTATGCTGCACACTGACCAAAGGGGACAGATGCTCAACGCAGGAGCTGCCCCTGGTGGTCAGTGCGCTCCTACAGGGGGCAGCTCAGTCAGAAGCCGGGCTCATGGCCGGCGAGTGCAGTGGTGGTGGTGGGAGTCTCTCCCGCCTCTGTGGCAGTGCTAAGGGTGTCCGACTGCCGGATGTCCAACGGGGAGTGGGCCTAAGTTGTCAGTTGGACATCCCCCGAGGAGTCCCGGACTGTGAGGGGGTGCAGGCTGGGCTGAGGGACCTCCCTTCAGTGCGTGAATCTCGTGCTCGAGTCCTCTAGTAAGCACATACGTTCTTTGGTTCTACCAGGCCTAGGTGTCTGCAGAGAACCTCTCTCCAGATGTGCCTCCATCTGGACACCTCGCTGCAGACTGCCCTCAGTGGAGCGCCAGACCCAGAGCTCTGGGTATCGGCTCTCGCTCCTTTGTATGGAAAGTTTAAAGTCTTTTTGGGTCTCTCTTCTCCCTCTCTGTCTTTTCCAGTTTAATGCTGACCTTTGAAGCAACATGACCTTTTGGAACAGGAGTGATTCCTGATTTTCTCTCCGGCTTTGCGGATGCTGAGATGTATCACTGCCCTGTCACACACTCTCCCTTCCTGCACCCCGGAGGGGAGGAGTCCGGGCAGCCTGCGTACGCGGGGGAGCCCGCCGCCTCCTCAGCATTGTGATCACGCCGCGGCTGTGGTGCCGGGCGTTTGGTTTCTGGAGACGTGACCCCGGCCGCCCTCCACGCCGCGATGAATAATTAAAGAGCAGCTCACCTGCCCGGGTGGCAATGCTGCTTTTTGTTGGTTCCGTGAGGGTGTGAGACGCACCCTGAATTTAGAGCGTTTAGTGCAAACGGTCATGTCGGAGTGTGCAGATTGGAATGATGGTTTCTGGACAAATTAGCTTAACTAGCAATATTATTAGAGTTATTGGTTCTGTTTCCTTTTTAATTGGTTACTGGATAATTTCCAACCTGTGTGGCTCCCGTTCCATTCTCCGGGGGCAGCCCTGTCTGTGGGTGCCTTAGCCCAGACGGGAACCCGCTCCCCGCTCCCCACTCCCCTACCTTTGATTCCGAATGAGATGGCAGATGGAGGGGTTTCCTAAGAGGGCGCTGTAGGAAGGTGCTGTGCAGGGGGTGCTGTGTGGGGGGCCGTGGGGGGCCCCATGGAGGCCCGGGGCAGAGGGAGGGGGAAGGAGTTTTCTTCTTGTGAATGAAAGAGCTGCTAGGGTTGGCGAGGGGAGGGCTGATGCATCCCGAGAATCCACGAGATCCTGAGACAGGTGGATGGTGTCTGGGGAAGGATTTAGCATTTCTGTGGAGCTTCACATTTGCAAAATATTTCCCATAGATTTTATTCTCTTTTTAAAGAAATACTTTTATAGATTTCAGAGAGAGGAAAAGAGAGGGGGAGAGAGAGGCACACTGATGTGAGAGAGAAACTGACTCCTGTACACACCGCAGCTGTGGATGGAACCCAGACCTGAGTGTGTGCCCTGACTGGGAACCGAACCGAGAGAGACCTTTCCGTGCACCGGGAAGGTGCTCAACCAAACGCTTTGGCTGGTGGGCACACAATGCAATCAACAGGTCTGCCAGGGCAAAAACAGTGACTTCGAAGTGGGGAATTTATTGTCCTACCATTCCGAAACTGAAGTAAAGTTTGCTTATCAGAGAAGCTGGCTAATCAATACAAATTCATTTCAAATATTTCTGCCAGCCAAAGCAATGTTCAGTATTAAATTACATGGGAATCAAATGGTGAATTAGAGAGAGAGGCAGGTGCCAGAGGGCCGGGAACTGCGTCTATCCGGGAAAGAGGCCTGTGGCAGCGCGGATTCGTGAATTGGTTTGCTCATTAAGAACGCACCTCGGAGGAAAGCTACCATTATCGCCTTAATTAGAAGAAAACGGATTTTTTTGGAGATATCGAAGCCAAACCACTGTGAAAGGTTTGATGGGAGGGCTGAATTTCTGTGCAAAAGAAAGAGATTTGGATAATTGATATCTCATTGACTTCACTCAGTCGCTTCTCTCGGTACGATTAGAAAGTATATTTGTACATATTTGATTGACAGAGGCTTCTGCGTGTCACCCACCCAGGAGGCTCCTTGACTGAAGGCACGAAGGGCCACCTCCAGGAGCACGTGCACAGGGCGTGGGGTTCCTGGTCGGCCCAGGTCAGGCCATGGGGACAGGAGCCATCTCCACAGTAGACGTGGGGACCCAGGCCTGGCAGCTGCTCTCATTGTTCCCAGGAAACCCCCTGGTGGGCTCGGGCTGTGTGCCGCTGTGTCCAATCACGAAGGCAGAGTTGCATCCTATAAGGTGTTTGCTGAGGAGGCCAGCCCACCAAGAAGGCCTGGCATGTACAGGTATCCAATCCAGCCTCCCAGCAGGTGCAGGGGACAGGACTACGAAGGGGATGGTCACAGTAATGAATGTCAGCTATAGTCCTTAGTCATCAGGTGATGAGATGATGTGATGAGCTGATGGTGAGGAGATGATGTGGATGAGGTGATGGTGAGGAGATGATGGTGAGATGATATGGATGAGAAGATGGTGAGAAGATAATGTGGATGAGGTGATGTTGCAGAGATGATGTGGATGAGATGATGGTGAGGAGATGATGTAGATGAGATGATGTTTTGATTCCTGGTGGGTTGGTCTGACCCTGCATATTGGTTCTGCTTCCTTCCGTCTACCTGTGTGGGGAGCATGTGAGTATGAACCAGGACAACACACATTGTCTCTGCCAGCAGCACAGACGGGATGGAAAAGTCAGAGTGGGCTTGTTGGGCACCTACACCTTTATTTCTAGGAGGATGAGGGGCTCCTGTTGTAAGTGAGACTCGTACTCCAGTCCTAGAGCTGCGGAGCTGTGGCTCAGTACCCCTCGGGTCTTCCCACTCCCTCCCACACACTCCGATGCCCACGCAGACCTGGGGGAGTGGCTGGCCACTTTTTCGGATCAAAAGGCTGCCTAGATGGGTAACAATAAAAAAGGGGAGGCGAGCCTCCTAGCAGAAGTGCCTGGGAAATGCAGATCACTCTCAGCAATGAGGTCTCAGCCCCTCCTCCCATGAACATTTTACCACAAAATAAAGGAAATCAGGGGCTCTGAGAGTGGGAGGTCTGCTTTCTCCCAGAAGGAGGGAGAGAAGGGGGGAAAGGGGAATTCCATTGTGGTTGAGCAGATATCTGGGGTTGTTCAAAGTTCGTTTGCAGATGTCCTAAGGAGGTGTCTCATCAGTGTTCTTCCCAAGCCTGAACCACGATCAGCGCAGAAGTTACAGAGAATTCGCAAAGGGGAAGTTTGGGTAGAAAGGGACGGGGAAGAGCACTTTCTGCTACCTAGACACTCCTTAGTGTGAGGAGTCAGGGCACATGCCTGAGCTGTGGAAACAGCAGGGAGGAGGGGCATGCGGAATGTAGCCTTGAGAGTAGCTCACCTTGCGGTCTGGACAGAGGCTGTTGGAATCAGAGGAGCCAACAATCTTGGGGTTTCATGGCCAGGGGTTTCTCATAAATCGTGGAAGGCTACAGCAAGGGAAAAAAAAAAGACCCTTTTCCTGCCTTTACACGTAGGATTCTGGAGTGAAAATCTGAGGGACACTAAGTTTGAAAAGTTAGTTTAAATGCCCAGATCCAACCGCGGCCCCAGACGAGAGGAGACTTAGAGGTGAGTGATGCGTTTCCTGTACCGAGGCCTTACACTTCCTGTGGCACACACTGTCAGAAGGAAGGGGGAAGCCACGTTAGTACTGCCTATCCCTTGTAAACACTAACCTGTGGTATTTACTAACATAATTAGAACAAGTCCTTCAATAGAGTAAGTCTATCTCAGCCCCTTCTCTCCCAGTGACCCCGGGGATTAAAGGTCACAGAGGCGGGTCCTGGGCCTGTGCTGCTCCGAGCAGCTGCCTCAGGCACCTGCTGCCAACCTCCAGGCCAGCCGGATCTGTACGGCTCTGCGTCTGCCACTCCGCACACCCAGTGTGGGTGATCTCAGCTCCCACGGAGCCAGTTGCCTCTGGGATCACACACATGAGAATCCCTGGCATTGCTTTAATTTGGCCAAAGAGAAGGGAAGTGGGTAAATACATGGTCATGTTTATTTTCCTGTGTGAACTCCCTCTTCCAGCGTGTGAATTTGGGGCTTTGTCCTGGTCACCACAGTCGCTGTGTTTGCAGGTGCATGTTCCTCTGAGAGTAATGTAATTTTAGAAACGAGTGAGGGGGTGCAGGACAGTGTATGTATGTGTGTGTGTGTGTGTGTGTCTGTGTGTGTGGGGGTTGGCTGCATCGGGCTGCACAGGGGGTATTGGCCAGCGTGGGGGGGGTGGCTGGATTGGGCTGCACAGGGGGTGTCGGGGGGTCTTCGGGCTGCATGTGAACACGGCAGGATGGAGCGGAGCAGAGGCGGTGCTGTCACTGAGGCTGCGTGCCTGTGCTCTGATGGCACACAGGGGGCAGGTGAGTGGCATGATGAGGGCTGCGCTGAGGAGGAGCAGGTGGGGCCGTATTTAGGCTTCGGGTGCAGGGACCAGGAGAGGGCTCTGCGAGCCGCCAGCAAGGCCGAGGGCAGCGATGAAGCCGAGGCTGCTGGTGAGTTCCTGCTTCTCGGTGCAGGTCGCTGATTCTGTTTATTTTTTATTTCATTTTATTTTTATTTATTTTATTTTTATTTTTATTGATTGATTGTTTACAGAGAGGAAGGGAGAGGGATAGAAAGAAACATCGATAAGAGAGAAACATCCATCAGCTGCCTCCTGCACCCCCCGCACTGGGGATGTGCCCGCAACCAAGGTCCATGCCCTTGACCGGAATCGAACCTGGGACTCTTCAGTCCGCAGGCCGACGCTCTATCCACTGAGCCAAACCCGTTAGGGCTATTTTTTTTTTCTAATAAAAAAGACACCCTCCCCCATTTAGGAGGGTTTCATTGTGACGTTCAGAGAGGCCCTGCACTCAGAGCCCGGGGAGAGTCAGTCACCAGGGACCACCAGCCTGTCAGCTCCGGGGGAGGAGTCCCTGAGGTGGGGCCTGGCTGTGAGGTCAGCACTCTGACCTGGGCCTGCGGGAGGGAGGGCTTCGGCTCTCTGTCTGCTTCCTCCTCTGTAAGGGGCAGAGGAGGGGTGGGAGCCGTGGGGTTTATTGGGCTCCATTTCCCCCGGGGTCCAGCAGAGTAGGGGGTGGTTGGGGAGGGGGGTCCAGAAGGTTCCTCTGATCGGTGGGAAGGGAGAGGAGAAGGTCCAGCCCTCAGATGTTCTCAGGGACTTGCTCCCCAGTCCCAGACCTGAAAACTAAGGAAGGGCCGCCCGCACGGAGCCGACAGAGAGCCGGAGGGACTGGGCCTCCTGGACTGAGGAAGGTGGGGCTCAGGGGGTGGGGGCTGAAACAGGAACTCCTGTTTTTGTTCTCACAAAACCACTGTTTGCAAACATTCCGTGCTAACTGTGGCGTCTCTGTGCTTTCAAACTCCACATGGAGAGGTTACACTGTGCCTCCTGACACGTTCTATTGGTTAAGATGAAGCCGTGTTATTTTCCACCGTAAGGTTTGATAGAAGGGTAATTTTCCTGGCTTTTGGTTGCTCTGAATCAGAATTGGTCAATTGGATGGAAGAATAATTTAGTGAAATGAAGCGCGGCCCTGTGGTCTGACAGCACCGTGAATAATGTGCCTTTAGCGCTGTCAGTTAGGGGTGCCGTCTCCTCAGACACACGGCTGATCGCACCGGGCGGCATGCGAATCGCCACGGGGACAGACAGGCCCGGGACACGTGGAGTCCCCCTGGCCGCCTGCGCCCCGTGTCCCACAGCTTCACCCCGAATCCCAGGGCCGAGTCACAGCCCCTCAGAGGCGAAGGCGCCGCAGGGACCCTCACCTCCGGCCGCCTCGCCACCAGGCGCCTGCAGCTCCGGGCGCTGCTCACACAGAGGCCAGAGCCGGCAGCACCCGACCGCCTCCGGGACCCACGAACAAAGGTACTAAGAACGCATCAGGAAGCACGACGTAACCCCGCCTCACCGCAGACGGAGCTCAGAAGGTGCAACTCAGCGTGAATGTTCTGTGCCGGGACTACACTAGTTAATCCCATGCCCCCACCCAGGGCCCCCCCCCCCCCAGGAACCCCTCTCCCACTCAGGGGCCCCTCCCCCACACAGGGATCCCTCTGCCACCCAGGGACCCTCCCCCTCCCAGGAACCCTCTGCTTCCCAGGGACCCCCCCCCCCCCCCCCCCAGGGATGCCCGTCTTCCCCAGTGCATGGGAGACATCACCGGGCCTGGACGCTGCTCTGAGTCCGCCGGGGAGAGCTGAGTGCCCTGTGGACAAACACCAACAGGCTGTTCTCTCCGGGCTCTCTGGGCTCTAGAATTACCTCCTCACCGGCACACGGGCACACTGCCTTACCGGCACACTGGCACCCCAGCACACTGCCTCGCCGGCACTCTGGCAGCTTCGCAAGCCACATCCTTTGTTGGAGTTACTTGGTGAATAAATTGAATGACCACCTCTGTGGGATCTATCATTCAAAGGAGCTGTTATTCTAGGTAAATGGGAGAAATGATACCGCGTGTGAGTGTGTGTGTGTGTGTGTGTGTGTGTGTGTGTAGCTGGAATGATAGAACCATTTAATTCTTCATATTGCCAAAAAAAAAGTTTTAAAATTTTAAAGTAAATCAGAAATGCTTGAATCTAGGAAGAAATCAAACACAGCGCCCCCAGGGAACCAGGAGAGGGGAGTGAGGGGTCGGTCCTAGCAGACCCGGGTCTTTGCTGTCGCTTTATAGTCCTGGCTGGTGTCTCTTAGCATACTGTCTGTAAGGTGCGTGCGTGTGGGTGTGTGTGTGAGTGAGTGTGTGTGCATGTGTGTGTGAGTGTGTGTGAGTGTGTGTGCATGTGTGTGTGCGTGTGTGCGTGAGTGTGTGTGTGTGCATGTGTGTGTGAGTGTGCGTGCGTGTGTGTGTGTGTGTGTGTGTGCGTGTGTGTGTGTGTGTGTGTGTGTGTGTGAATAGGTTTTCCAAAAAGCCTTTTATTTTTTTTTATTTTTTTATTTTTTTTTTAAATTTTTATTGATTTTATACAGAGAGGAAGGGAGAGAGATAGAGAGTTAGAAACATCGATGAGAGAGAGTCATCGATCAGCTGCCTCTTGCACACCCCCTACTGGGGATATGCCCGCAACCAAGGTACATGCCCTTGACCGGAATCGAACCCGGGACCCCTCAGTCCCCAAGCCGACGCTCTATCCATTGAGCCAAACCGGTCCCGGCCCAAAAAGCCTTTTAATGCCCATATTCATTTAACAAATGGGCACTTTTGTATCAAAGAGTCAATAATAATTCACATTTTGGGCACTTTCATTAGGAAGTACCTTGTACATCAAAGAAAGAAATACTTAAATTCCTTACAGTTCTGTTCAACTTACCATTCAGCATGACTTATCAATATACAATAAACCAACATGTTTGTTGTTTAGAGAAACAAGACTGACCAGAATATTCATTGAACCCAGATGGCACCATCTTTCAGAAGTGAGTAGACAGCTCCTCTGATCAGCATTGACCTTTAGTCCAAGGCCTGACTAGGCTTTCCTTTAAGAAAGTTAAAACCTCCCCAGTTGGAGTGGGAGGAGAGAATGCAGAACTCTCTCATTATTTCACCATGAGAGGCTGGTGCATGGGTGGGGTCTCTAGGCCTGGCTAGCAATCAGGGCCGACTGGGGCCTTCGGGCTGCCAGCAGGGGCCTTCCTTAATTTCATGCTGCCCCTGGTGGTCAGTGCATGGCAGAGCGAGTGAGAGAACTGTGGGACAATTCGCATATTAGGCTTTTATATATACCATAGTCTGCCTTATTCTTGATGGGCCACTTAGTGCTTTATTTCATACTAGAGGCCTGGTGGGGTCCTTTGGCTTGGCTGGTGATTGAGGCCTATGGGGGAAGGGGTGCTGGTCGGCTGAGGGGAGTGAACTCGGAGGTTGGCCGGCTGGCCCTCCCCCAATCAGAGCCATTGGGGGGCCACCTGGCAGGGGGGAGGGACTGTGAGAGGTTGGCCTGCTGGAGAGTGGTTAGGGGCAATCAGCCAGAGGCAGGCAAGCGGTTGGGAGCCAGAAGTCCTGGATTGTGAGATGGATGTCTGACTGGCTATGGGGATCGGGCTTAAACAGGCAGTCAGACATCCCCCGAGGGGTCCCAGATTGGAGAGGGTACACGTTGGGCTGAGGGACACCCTCCCCCAGTGCACAAATTTTGTGTGGACTTCTAGTCTACACTAATAAAAGAGAAAGATGCAAATTAACCCTAACTTCACAATGCCCACCAGCCAATCTGTAAAGAATATGCAAATTAATTCAACAAAGATGGAGGGTTAATTTGAATACAGAAGTGCTGAGCGGCTGGGGGCAGGATGCTTGTTGTTGCCATGATGATGACACAGGCCTTCTGCACCACCTCAGCTGCTCCGGGCCTCTGGGCAGACAGAAAGGCGGCTCCAGGCCTGAGTGTAGGTGGTGCCGGCAGCCGGGGGAAGGAAGGCTCATTCTTGCCCGAATCTTCGTGCATCGGGCCTCTAGTAATGAATAATTAGCTACAGCTAAGTGACCGGAATCTGCAGAATCTGAAGAGGTCCCTTCTCAGGGTTTCCATTTACGTAACCACAGGTCACGGTGCCATGCTCCGGCAATTCTCTGCAAGGAGAACTGTTTCCAGTGTCAGGCGTTTTCTGAAAAACAAGAATAACTTCTAGAGCACCGTATTTAGACACAGTTATAAACGAATGCCAATGACCTCCTCTGCTCACTGTGCGAGCTGCGAGGGACGTTTAGGAATAAAAAGAAAGTGCTGGAGCTGAGCTGGGGATGGGCCGGCTTCCAGGATGCCCCCCCTCCTCTCCCCCCAGGATCCCCAACCCCATTCAGGACCACTGCCTCCCGCTCTGCGTTCAGCCTCGCCCCGCTCGCTGTGGGACGGACGCCCTGCTGAGGAAGGTAGCGGAAAATGGAATCTTCGCAGCGGCAGGAATCCAGAAACACCAAGACAAACGAGTGACAGGCTTAGGAGGTCCCGGTGCGACTGTAGAGGAAAGCCTGTTTGAAACCGCCTGGCTGAGCGGCCGCAGGAGGGGGAAGAGGAAGGCCGCCCAGCTGTCTCCCGGGAGATAAGGAGATTTGGGCGCCGTTCCGGCGGAGGAAGGCTGGTGCTTACTGCCTGCCTCGGAACGGCCTGTTATCGCCGAGCAGGGGGCCAGCTCTGAGACGCCTTTGACGTCGGGAAAATGATTTCCGTGCTGAACCCACAGCAGCAGGGGAGGAGTCCTCGTGTTCCTGTCCGCACTCCCGTGTTCGACAGAGCCGGCCGGCCCTCCCTCCCGCGGCCCGTCCTGCAGGGAGAGGCAGAGCCGCGTGTCCTTCGGGAACACGCCTGGGCCTGGCGGCCCCACCGCAGCCCCGTCCGCTCCTGAGTGCTGTTAGACGCCGGCCACGTGGGGCCACGGGACTGGGGGTCCACGATGCACATCTAAGTGGGCTCACAGGTCAGCGAACCAGACGTGGACCGGACACTTTCACTCCCGGCTGCCTAACAACCGGTGTCCCGCAATCCACACGCACAGTCTCAGCAGGTGCGTGGCATGGACACCGTCCTCCTGCTGATGCTGAATGCGGCAGCAGGAAGCCCCAACGGACAGGTGTGGACGTGCCTGGAAGCCAGGGGCAGGGCCACCAGAATACAAAGCATAGGAAGTCAGCCTTCTCTGTGGGCTCGGACACTTCATTCACTCCCCTCACGCGCGGGTAGGGGAGTGAATGAAGTGGGCCCGAGGGAGGGGGCCGAGGGAGGGGCGTCCCCCACCCCTGAGAGCGAAGGGTGGGTGCCGACACCTCGGAGCCCTCAGACACGGTCTGCAGGGCCGAGTACCCCCGGCCGGGGTGGCCGGGGGGAGCATCGCTGTCCGGCCGCAGCCGCCAGCTGGGGACGCTGTTTCCTGCCGTCCTTTCCTCGGGAACCCAGCCTCTGTCTGTGCCTCCGCTTCCCTCTTCCCCCAAATGCCTTACTGTCCCATCAGCATCCTCACTCACGTCGGTTAGTGAGAAATCCTGCCTGGACGGGGTCAGCACACGGCAACGGGAGCAGATAACGGCACCATTTCAAAAGCGTGTCTCTGAGACGAGAGGGCGTTCCTGCAGGGAGCGGTTGCCAACCTTTCGGACCTCACGGACCCCAGTGGCCCGTGGACGCCCGGTGGGTGACCGCTGCCCTAACTAACCCCGTGTCCTCAGGACTGGGGTGCATGGGCCACACACCGGGGCACACGCCTGCTCTGAGATGGAAAGCTGGCAGCGCTGCCCCTGCTGTCCATGGGCGTGCTGGCTGTGAGGACCTCTCGCGGTGAGTGCCGGGGGTGCACGGGGGCTGCAGCTGGCCCCTGCACTGGTCACCGCATGTTGGACGCCACCTCTGCCCCCTGCAAAGGTGTCTGGGGGTGGAGGGGGTGCTTCTGCTGCATTTCACCTCCAGGAAGACCGTCCTCACGGGGGACGCTCTGAGACGTGGCCAGTTTCCCCAGAAGCCTGTGAGGACAGGGCCGGGGGCTGGGTGCCGATCCGAAATGCTGATAGGCTGGGGTCACGTGGAGCACAGCGTGAGAGGGGGCGCTCCGGGGAAGGGGAGCTGCCGGGGAGCAGCCCTGATCCGTGGGGAGGGGGAGGGGGAGGGGGAGGTTGTCCAGGTTTGCCAGAGAAACGAAGCGCACGTATGCGGTCAAACTGGAACAGATCTTTTCTTTGGAAAGAGAAAGAGCAGTAAACCTAGGAGTTTTTGAGAACAACTAAGCAAAACCGAGCAGGAGCTGTCCTGCTTTTAAATTAAGTGATAGCAGGGCCTCCACATTGTTTTATGAAGCAATAACCCAGTTCCTGGTGGATGGTGTCTGAGTCCGAGGCCCAGGTCTGTGTCCTGAGAGTAAAAGTGGGTTATTTCCTCATAAAACTGCTCCTCAGAGCCATCACTGCTGTAATGTTTTGTGCTGGCAAATCCTTTTGTTCTTTTCCAAAGACCCAGGAAAAAGGCGCTGTCTATGAACAGTATATCATTGTCGCCCTTCTCAGCGCCCCGTGACCACACTGAGTGAGGAGGATGGATGGGACATAACACAGGCGGTGAGTGGCAGTTTCCTAATGCCTGGTTTTATTTTTATCAGCACAGAAAAGCCATAGGAACAGCAAGAGCCTCTGTATCAGGAACTGCCTTCCTTCCTGGGAACTAGAGAAATTGAGTGCTTGGTTTTCGGTTCAGCCATACAATATTTAGTTGAATTCAGGCCCAGTTTAATACTTGGTACCAATGCTTTATGTTATAAATGATTAAATGGAAAGAAAAATGATAGTGTACCCTTCATTTATGACTGTTCCTTTTATATAGGGAATCAATGGTAGGGTAGAGGATGCCAAGAATCAAATCAGTGATTTGGAATATGAGGAAGCCAAAAGCACCCAATTAGAAGAGCAAAAAGAAAAAAGAATCCAAAAATATGAATACAGTGTAAGGAGTCTCTGGGACAACTTCAAGTAGGCCAACGTTCGCATCATGGGAGTGCCAGAGAAGTGAGGGAGCAAGATACTGAAAACCTGTTTGAAGAAATGACAGAAAACTTGCCCCACCTGGTGAAAGAAATAGACTTACAAGTCCAGGAAGCACAGAGAACCCCAACCAAGAGGAACCCAAAGAGGACCACACTAAGACACATCATAATTCAAATGCCAAGGGTTAAACATAGAATCTTAAAAGCAGCAAGAGAAAAGCAGTTCATTACTTACAAGGGAGTGCCCATACGATTGTCAGCTGATTTTTTAACCAACAGAAACTATGCAGGCCAGAAGGTATCAGCATGAAATATTCAAAGTGATGAGCAGTAAAGGAGAGACGTTCATCAGCACCAAACCAGGATCACATGAAAGTTGAAGGGTATTCTTTAAGAAGCAGAAGAAAAATAAAAAATATGAATCATAAAATGGGAATAAGTACATATCTATCCACAACTGAATCAAAATAATGAAAATAAATGAATAAGGAACCAAATGAACAAAATAAACTAATGAATAAAATAGAACCAGAGGCCTGGCCGGTTTGGCTCAGTGGAAGAGCATCTGCATGTGGACTGAAAGGTCCCAGGTTCAATTCCGGTCAAGGTCATGTACCTTGGTTGTGGGCACAACCCCGGTGGGGGATGTGCAGGAGGCAGCTGACTGGTGTTTCTAACTCTATTTCTCTGACTCTCCCTTCCTCTCTGTTAAAAAAGTGATAAAATATATAAAAAAAATAAAATGAAAATAAACATTCCAGAAGACTCAACACATTTAACTAATTGTCATAATTTATGAACAGTGAAAATATAATTTATAGTTATATAAATAATTTATAGACAGTGAAAATACAGATTGCCATTTCAGGATTTCGGAAGAGGGACTAACGGGAGTGAGAAAAGATAGGACGTAAAAATGCACTCGGCGTTGTGATAGATTCTCCACTTGGAGCGGCCGGGGTAATCTGGTTATAAACACGGGATTCTCATTAGTCGGGCGGCTGCTCAGGGAAGACCCCATCCAGGCCCGAGGCGAGCCCTCGGATGGATGGATAACGCTACCCTCTCGGAACACGCTCGTTTTCATGATAGGCTCAATAGCAATGTGATTAAAAAACAAAATTGCATTCAGATTGTGATGCTGCAGCTTCTGTTCTGCATTCCGGGGGAGAGCATTGTCCCCGCGGCGTCTCCGAGTCCTTCGGGGCTCGGTGGGCGCTGCACCTCACCCAGGAAAGGAGCTCGTGCCTGGAATGATGACACCGTTTCCACGCATTGATCATAACGAGGACAGCACGGCGCCCCGTGCGAGGGGCTGCGCTGGCAGCGCTCTGTGCCTGTAGGCGTCCGGCGGGCCAGCAGGCACCGTCCACAGAGGGAACTGCAGCTCAGAACCTCCCTGCAGAGAAAAATAAAGACAAAAAATAAAACCTCCGCTCGGGTCATTTCCAGGAAAGGCAATGCCAGACCCCAATGCAGAGCTCACACGGGTCACACAATCAGCTGAAATGAAAGACGAGCTTTCTAATTCCATGACTAATACACGTCACCAGAAGCAGAAATCAACACTGTTAAACATAATTAGTATTTCAGAGGTATTGTCACAAATAAAAGCAGTGCTTATCCGAGTGGATCAGGGCTTTGCCGTTTGTATGTATTTACACACGAGAGGCCTGGGGCACGGATTGGTGCTGGGGGGGGGTCCCTCGGGGAGGCCAGAACCCGCAGCCCAAGGTTGCCTGCCGGGCAGCTCCCACAGAAAACGTGCGAGGGGCGTGGTGTGCTGCTTCAGCTCGAACCCTACGCTGGCTCTGTCACGGCATCACAAAGCCCAGGCAGCAAGCGGTCAGCGTGGGGGCTGGTGTTCGACCACCTCAATATATTAAGTCATTATTCCTGTATTTAGATATTAGATCTATAATTGGGTCAATGGGAATACTTATATTTTAAGAACGATTGCCTATATAACCTATGTTTTTATACATAATGTATGAGTTTGCAAATAAATGTGACAAGAAGATAGCATAGTCAATAGCATAGAAACGGGTAATCATCCACATGGATGCAAGAAGATCTATAGATAAAGTGTGATGTGGCCACAGGCACACACACACATTGTCAAAGGTAATGCCTCACGCACTTCCTGGGTTTACTTCATAAACTAGTAAATGGGTGGGGCCAGAGGGAAGTTCAGGCGAGAGAGGGGGGTCATGAGGCCCGGAGAAGATTTCTCTGACGGAGCTGAGCACGGTGTCCGAGGACCTGCCTGGATGGAGACCGGCCTGCTTTCTTTCCTACTCAAAGCCCAGTGTACGACATTCATGCACTGGGGTGGGGGATCCCTTTAGCAGGCCGGGAGCCCTTGGGGGATGTCTGACTGACTGGGGAACAGACCTAAGCCAAAGGAGGGTTAGGGTTAGGGTTAGGGTTCTGAGCCTGGCTTCTGGCTGAGCAGTACCCCCCTGTAGGAGCGCACTGACCACTAGGGGGCAGCTTCTGCATTGAGGACCTGCCCCCTGGCGGTCAGTGCCCATCATAGCGACCGGCTGTTCCACCTTTCTAGGAATGGAGCAAAAATATGTTGATTTGCATATTAGCCTTTTATTATAGAGGATTATTATTATATTTTTAATTCTCACCTGAGAAGTGAGGACATTTTTCCCATTAATTTTCAGAGAGAATGGAAAGAAAGGGGGAGAGAGAGAGAGAGAGAGAGAGAGAGAGAGAGAGAGATTGGCTTCCTCCTGCTCGGGCCTAGACCAGGACTGGGGATTGAACCTACAACTGAAGTGCATGCCCTTGACCGGGAGTCGAACTCGGGACCCTGTGGTCCTCTGGATGATGCTCCAACCACTGAGAACACAGGCCAGGGCTGCAGCTTTACTTTTTTGTTGGGAGCCATCAGAGTTGAGACATACAACTCTGTCTTAAGGAAATAGAATTAAGTTCCTTCTAGCAGAAGTTATGTGGTACCCTGAGGGTTTGGCCAGAAGATAAGATTAACCTGCAACTTCCCCTTCCTGATCCTCCCCCATAGATAGCCCAGCCTTGGAATGTTATACCTGGGGATGTTACGCCCGCCCTGGCAGTTAGCCAGTCCTCTGTTGCCAGATACCTTACCACCTTGCCACTCAGTGCCTAAACCAATTGTACACTGCCAAAGACCCCTCTGCGTAGGCAACCCTGCCCCCTTTGTTTCTGCTGTATATATACAGCCATTTCAAAGAATAAAGTCGAGGCTTGATCAGAGAACTTTGTCTTGCCTCCGTTCTTCGTGTTCCTTGTTTGTTCCATTCTCTTAGGTGGTTCCTGCGTACCCCCGTTGTTGCCCCGCGGGCCGGGACACTTTTTACTTTTTGGGGAAAAAAACCTCTTCTTTTGAATTAATTTCCCAAATTCATTTATCCCATGATGAATTCCAGAGAGAGAGGGACTTTGCCTCCAGTTTTTTAAATCAACCATTTTATTTTATTATTACATTAATATTATTATTTTAATCTCCACATGAGGATAGTTTTTCCATTAATATTTAGAGAGAGTGGAAGAGAGAGGAAAAGACAGAGAGAAACATGTAGGTATGGTTCAAACAAAAACTAGTTTATCCTCATTGCCAGCGTTCATTCTAACACAGTTATTTTAACCAGTGTCCGCAGGTCGTGAAGCACGGTTCTCACGTGGAACGTGGAGAGCCTCCGCTGAGGAGAGCACTGTCTCCACCGAAGGTTGGCGGTCTGATGCCCGGTCGTGGCACGGAACTGGGTTTCAGGCGGGATTCCTGGTCGGGGCTCGTAGGGGAGGCACTGATGGATGTTTCTCTCACCCTGATATACATCGTTTGGAGAAAAACTTTGATGTGAAAAGAAAAATCTCAACATAACAAACAGATGGTCTAAACCTACTGTATAAAGAAGAGTCCTGTGCACACATGCACTGCCCTGCAATCAGGCCTCCTCAGTGAACAGGCAAACCCGGGGCAGCTGTGAACCAGGCAGAGGCGAGAGCTGGCAGGGCACGGCTGTGACCGCCCCTGTGGGCGGCAGGCGCTAAGGCCACTGGGTGTTTGGGGGCGTCTCTGTTGCTACAGGAGGACTGGGGAGAGAGGGGGAGTGTGCACCTCCTGGTCCGATCCAGTGTTTTTAAAAAATATATTTTATTGAGACTCAACTCAGGTCCTCCAAGATGGCTGCGCCCAGGTGAATACCTAGCTGCAGCCTCACACAACAATTTCAATAAAATACAACTAAAATATAAAACGGACATTATCCAGAACTACAGGAAAGTTGACTGACTGGAAATTCTACAATGAGAAGCAAGGAGGAAACCAGAAGGAAGCGCGGAGGAGCTGGGAAAGCCCGAGGTACGGAGACACGCGGCGCGCCGCAGAGAGGACGGAGCCGGAGAGGAGGGCGGCGGAGTGCCTGGCGGGCGTTCCCTGGCGGGAAGGAGATAAACGCTCCCACTGTGCTGGGCCCCATTCTGACTGCTCTGAACCCCAGGCCTAGGCCAGACCCCGGGGACCCAGGCTCACACAGAGGGAGCCGGGCTGAAAGGCGGAACCCGGGGAAGCGGCGAAAGGTGGTCCCGGCGGCGGCGCGCAGTGCGCTCAGAGAAGGAACTGTTTGCTGTGCCGCGGGATTGCCTGGCGGGAAGGAGACGGGTTCCAGTCTGCTCTGAACGCCACCTCCAACTCCACTTCCAACTGAACTGAACCCCAATACCGGGCTCATTGGGGAGAGCATTGACTGTTTGGCAGCAGGCGAAAATCGAGGGCACCTTTCTCTCAGAGGCGCCGGCAGCGAGCACTGAAGGACCCTGGGGATTACTGAGACCCAGGAGCCGCATAGGGCAGGGCTGACGGAAGCCAAAGCTGCAGGCTCCACCCTGAAACCCCGCCCCATCTGTAACTGTGAAATGCGACAACGAAATAGATCACAAACGAAAGAAATGGAGGACAAAAAGCAACTGGATATAGAGTTCAAATCTATGCTTATAAGGTTTTTCAAGAGTTTCCTAGAAAAGATGGATAAGACCTATGAGGATATGAAAAGAAATCAACTAGAATTAATAAGGAATCAACAAGAAATGATAAGGGAACAACAAGAAATAAAGAATACATTGTCTGAAATAAAAAATATTTTACAGAGTCCTAAAAACAGAAGGGAAAATCGCAAGAATCAAGTCAAAGATTTGGAACATAAAGAGCCAGAAGACACTCCTTCACAGAAGCTAGAAGGCAAGAGAATCCAGAAAATTGAAGATAATGTAAGAAACCTCTGGGACAACTTCAAGCGAACCAACATCAGAATTATGGGGGTCCCAGAAGAAGAGAGAGAGCAAGATATCGAAAACATACTGAAAGAAATAGTGACAGAAAACTTCCCCCACCTGGGGAAAGAATTAGACTTACAAGTCCAGGAAGCGCACAGAACTCCAAACAAAAGGAATCCAAAGAGGACCACACCAAGACAAATCATAATTAAAATTCCAAGAGCAAAAGACAAAGAGAGAATATTAAAAGAAGCAAGAGCAAAGAAGGTAGTTACCTATAAAGGATCACCTATACGATTGTCAGCTGACTTCTCAACAGAAACCATGCAGGCCAGGCGGGAATGGCAAGAAATATTCAAGGTGATGAATAGTAAGAACCTACAGCCAAAGATAATCTATCCAGCAAAGCTATCACTCAGAATCGAAGGTCAGATAATGAGCTTCACTAATAAAAAAAAGCTAAAGGAGTTCATCAACACCAAACCAGACTTATATGAGTTGCTGAAGGGAGTTCTTTCAGAAGAGAAAGTAAACAAAGATAAAAATTAAGAACAACAAATACGTAACTATCAACAAGTGAATCTAAAAACCAAGGAAATTAAAAAAAAAAATCTGATGAACAATAGTAACTGTTGAATATAATAGAATCAGAGGTATGGAAGGGGAGTGAACTGACGATTCTTGGGGAAAAGGGGAGAGGGGGGTGTGGGAAGAGACTGAATATAAACTGTGCACCTATGGATGAGGACAATGGGGAGTGGGGAAAGGGCAGAGGGTGGGGTGGGAACCTGGTGGAGGAGAGCAATAGTGGGGGGGTGGGGAAGGAACATTTGTAATAATATGAACAATAAAAATTTATTTAAAAAAATATATTTTATTGATTTTTCACAGAGAGGAAGAGAGAGGGATAGAGAGTTAGAATCATCAATCAGCTGCCTCTTGCACACCCTCTACTGGGGATGTGCCCGCAACCAAGGTACATGCCCTTGACCGGAATCAAACCCGGAACCTTTCAGTCCACAGGCAGATGCTCTATCCACTGGTCAACTGGTTGTTCTGGTCATTCCACCGCTTGGTGGTTGGGCTTTTATTATATAGGATTTCAGGAAGGAAGGGAGAGAGAGAAAGAAACATCCATGAGGAGAATCACTAACCGGCTGCATCCTGCATGCCTCCTACTGGGGATGGAGCCCACAACTTGGGCATGTGCCCTGACTGGGAATCAAAAGGTGATGTGGTACGTAGGTTGGTGCTATTTGTCTTTTTTTAAACCATAGAGATATTCCACGGCTGAGCGCCCAGTTGCTCTGTGTGCGAGCTGGTGACCAGAACTGGGAACTAGCCCGTGAAGGGCCCGGTGCGGGCGCCCGCTATGCTGTCCTGTCCCGTGGGGGCAGAGCCGGCAGCGTGAGGCCGTGACGGCACTCTCCTTGCCTCCGGCTGGGGTCGGAAGAAGGAGACACTGTGGAGAGTGTTTCACAGTCCCCCGCTCCCAGCGGCCTGGCCGCTGTCAGAGGAGCCGGAACATTTCCCACCGGGACGTCCGTTCCCGGGAGTGGCCGCCTGCAGCTCGCTGAAGAGGCTGTGGAGCCCGAGGCCGGCGGAGAGCGGGGCCGGGACCGGGCCTCGCCGGGCACAGCGCGGGTCCCGCATCTGCCAGCGCGGCGGGCGTTGGCTCAGCTCCTGCGAGTCCGTGCGGAGGCAGCGGCCCCAGGCGGAGGGCGTGGGAGCTGGCGGGGCCGGGGTGGGGGTCAGGGCCAGGGGGTCTCACAGGGAGGCCCTGTGTCCCCGCGTTCCACTGGTGCCAAGCGAAGACGAGGCCCTCCGTTCCACAGGCGAGCGCGGCGGCCACGGTGGGCCGGACACGCGAGCAGTGAGCCGGGGCCATGGGTGTCCTTGAAGTCGGCCTTGTTCCCAGCGGGCTGTCTGCGGATCCACGGCTCCCCTGGGAACACTTAAGCAAGGCCCTGAGTCGAATGAGAGCTTGAATTAAGGACTGTCCAGTCCGGCTGGGAGGCGAGAGGCTTTAACGGCGTCCCAGATCCGCATGGAGAGCCGGGCCGCCTGCAGGTGGGCAGCAGGCGGACACCCGCCCCTCCGCCACAGCCCCCAGGCCTGCCCCTCGCCCCTCGCCCGCCCCAGCGCTGGACGTGGTCCTTCGTCCTCGTGTCTGAAGTGGGCGTTTCCTCCTGAGCGCCCTGTAGCCCGGACCCTCTCTCCGCCGCGCCCTCTGCCCCTCAGCCTCCCATCGCCTTCCCTTCCCGTCTGAGGGCTCTCCCGGTTCCTCATTCCTGAGTCTCTCTCCCGCCTGGGTGTCCCAGAACACGCTAGGCACAGGTGCAGTGAGTCTGTCCGCCATGGCGTGGCCAGGTCTCCGCCTGCTCACCGCTGAGTCTGACACGGCCCCTGTGCCCTCCATCCGTGGGGGGCGGGTTCCCAAAGGGCTGATGGCGGCCTAGGAGACAAGGCCCTTCTCCGGGAAGGATGCACCCGTGTCCTGTCTGAACCCCGAGGCGATGATCCAAACCCCGAGGCCACGGGGGGTGGCTGGGAGGGGCGTGGAGGGGGCGGCTCCTTGTTCGCCTCTTGCTCAGGGAACCCGCGTTGCTGTCCGGGGCAGCGCTCGGGCGCCGGGAATTGTGGCGGCCCTTTAAGGAACACGGCGGGGGCTCTGTGTGAGGGCTGATCTGTGATCACACTCAGCAGCCTCCGCCTGAGGCCCGGCCCAGCGAGCACGGCCCGCCCACAGTCCTGAGGCCCCGTGCTCCCGGCTCTGAGGATCGAGCTCATCTGGTTGCTGCTGGCTCAGCGCCCCCCTATCTGTCCCCCAGCACCACCCAGGCTTCCTCCTTGGTCCACACCCACAGGGCACAGCGGCTCCCGCTCAGGGCGTTTCTGCAGGAACCGGACGGCGCGGGCACCCCCTGCAGCAGAACTCCTAGGGAGCCGCCACCCGGGCCTGGGGCCGCGGGAGGGCCTCAGGGCCAAGGCGAAGGCACCTCTGGGTGGCCCGGCTGTGTCCGCGGAGAGCAGGCCCCTCGGAGGCCCCGGAGCCAGGTGGCCCCTGTCTGCGGAGAAGGAGGTACGAGGCCACCTGCCTGTGTTTGAGGTTTGGAAGCAAAGCTGCCCATGGTGCTTGGCTGTCCCTCAGGACAGGCCGTCGGGGCCTGTGGATAAACTAGCCCAGTGGTCGGCAAACTCATTGGTCCACAGAGCAAAATATCAACAGTACAACCATTAAAATTGCTTTTGAGAGCCAAATTTTTTAAACTTGAACTCTGTAGGTAGGTACATCGTTATTAGCTTAATTAGGGTCCTCCTGAGCTGGCCTTTGCTAAAAACTCGAGGGGCCAAAGAGCCCCATGTGGCACGCGAGCCGCTGTTTGCCGACCCCTGGAGTAGACCAGTTGCTGGCGTTCCGTCCACAGGGGACGAGGCTGGGTCAGGCTCTGGCCCCTGGGCGGGCCCATCCCATTAAAGAGCGAGACAGAGCAGACCTGTGGGTGGGGGTCCCCAGAGGGGCGCTCTCTTGGCCACGCTGAGATGAGGAGAGAGGTCGCCTGTCCTGACAGTCCCTCTCCCCACCCCGGGGAGGGTCTGGGTGGGAGGAATCCCCAAGGCCCTGCACAAACTTCTCCGTGGAAACAGCAGCACCTGGTGGCCGCCTGAGGAACAGCACCCGCAGGAGGAGAAGGGTCCTGCAGGTGAGGAGTGAGGGCCGGCTGGGTCCAGGGCCATCCCGGGGGGGAGACAGGACGGTTGGAGGTCAGCGCCATGTCACAGTGAGCTGTGGGGACACTGCCTTCCGGGCCGCCGTGCAGACTCCCCTCCGAGGGGTGTTTCTCCGACGAGGCCGGAGCACTTTCTCTCCGAAGAGGCTGCTCTGGGCAGAGGGTTTGACAAAAGCGAGTTTCCAAAGCAAGTCCATCGCGTCAGCTGAGTGACGTTATCGGCCCAGCCAGGTCGAAGTGCTTTCAATTATCGCCTCGATCACGTTTAATCACAGCGTTTGTTTGGAGGCCCGTAGCCCCAGCCATCCCTGCTCAGGCGAGTGTTTCCCGTCACACAGACAGGCTCTCTGAGGGGGGGTCCCCCCAACGCTGAGGGTCCCCTTAGCACTTAAAGTCGGACCTCATGCTCCTGCTCACGCTGTGGGTCTGGCCCCCGACGGTGCACTCACGTCCCTAAAACGCACTTGGTCCCTGTGGATTCTTGATCCTGACGAGTGACAACATGTTAAAATTTACCCGGAAGAATGAAAAGGGGGGAATAAGGAAGATTGGCAAGGATCTTTATTTTCACTTTTTTATTTCTTATTTTTTAAAAAAATATATTTTATTGATTATTTTACAGAGAGTAAGAGAGAGGGATAGAAAGTTAGAAACATCGATGAGAGAGAATCATCAATCAGCAGCCTCCTGCACACCTCCCACTGGGGGATGTGTCCTCAACCAAGGTACATGCCCTTGACCGGAATCGAACCTGGGACCCTTCAGTCCGCAGGCCCATGCTCTATCCACTGAGCCACACCAGTTTCGGCAGCAAGGACCTTTTAGACAACGTGACAGCGAACCGCTGTGAACTCTGGGACGCTCCGGCGTTTGCCGCCTCCTCAGGACAGGAAGGTGACCGGCTGCGGCAGAGAGGAAGCACGAAGGAAGGGTGCCGTCGGCAGGGCGGCCACGGGACGTTCTGGACAGGAAGGGCACGTTCTGAAACAGCCCACAGTGCAATGGTTCCATGTTTACCAGCGTCTGCCGTCGACGGCCGCGGGACGGAAAGGTCTCCCTGAGAAATGGGAGCGGCTGATGGGCCGCAAAGGGAAGGGGACCAGTGGGCCCTGGTCCGTCCTCCCACAGCACCCTGCGAGGCGAATTCGGGTGACCCGGGACCAGCCCCTAAGGGCGGGCACGCAGGTGCACACAGCTCCGACCGCCAGCTCCGACCGGCTGTCTGAAAGAGCAGAAGGGGAAACCCTGGGGGCCCTGGTGGCAGCTCAGTGGGCCACCAAGGAGGACCCACCCCGTGTCACCACGGGAGGACACACTATGTGTCACCACGGAGCACACGCCCCGCGGTTTGATGCTTCCCATGAATGCTGTTCAGGCTCCGCCTTCCCCGTCACTCAGACCAGCGGGCAACCTGGAGCCTCAGGCTGGGAGCCCCGGCACCGTCAGGAGATACAGTGACCCCAGACCACTTACCATTCACCGAACAAACACCCCGAGGCCGCGGACGGCACGGTCTCTCCCTGGCCCTTCGCCCCCCCCCCCCCCCCCCCCGAGCTCTCCCTTAGAGGCACAGCGGGACCGCTCCCTGTGTGCTGCAGAGCGCGGCAGGTTTACAATCATCTTTTCCAAATATCGGTGAGTCCACGAAATGTGATGAGCTTCTATAAACTGCCCCGCGTTCTGCCATCTCGCCGGAGGGCTTTATGAGTTTCCGTGTTTATTTTTATTAAATCCGGGAGAGTTCTCCCTACACAGATCTGTCTTCTCTGAACAGTGACAGTTTTGCTCGTTTCAGGAAAGGCTTTTAGCTTGAACACCCACTGAGCCGCGCCATCTGGGTGCCCGCCCACGGGGATGCCCACCACCCTCCCACATACATACGCAGCTTTGAACAATCGGCGTACTTCCGAGTGCACGTTCCTGTGGGAAATGAGCACAAATATCTTTATTCAAAACGCGAGGGCCTTACCACCCTCAGGGACAACTGCCATTAATTTTACTCAACACTGGATGTCACTGTTGTAGTTTTACAATAAAAAACCCCACCCCAAAACAACCCATTTGTGGAAGAAAGAACTTCCTAATCAGTGCTCTCAAAATAGCAAAAGACATGAATTCATATTTATAGTTTTCATTATGTGGAGAGAGGCAGCCCCTTCAGAAAGCCTCATTTCTTTGTGGGACTTACTTTTATTTTATTTTTTTATTACTCTCAGAGAGGAAGGGAAAGGGAGAGATGGAATTATCAATGAGAGAGAATCATTGATTGGTTGCCTCCTGCACGGCCCCCTCTGAGGATGGAGCCGGCAACCTGGGCACGTGCCCTTGACCGGAATCGACCTCAGGGCCCTCCAGTCTGCAGGCTGATGCTCTATCCACTGAGCCACACCAGCCGGGGTGGACCTACTGGTGTTGAAGTAAGCCCATGAGTGGCATCCACATCGGTCAGTGCTGAAGGCTCGGGGCAATGAGGGAGCCACAGGCCGCAGGCTGCTTTTGGGGAAAAGGTGAGTCTTCCCCGACACTCGCCACGACACGCCCTGGGCCTGCCGGGCACAATGAGCCCTTATACTGTCCTCTGCGCCTGACATCACAGGGCAGTGTCCCTCCACTCATCTGTGATGAAGGACTGTCACTTCCTACCAGAGAGAAAGAAAGTGTGTGTCTCATGACTATTCCCGGGACCCGCAGGTGGGCTCAGGAGCCCGTCGCTGTGTCCAATCACGAGGGCAGGGTTGAATCCTACAAGTCATTTACTGAGGAGGCCGGCCAACCAAGAAGACAGGATGCGTACAAGGATCCAATCCTGCCTCCCAGCAGGTGCAGCGGACAGGACGATGAAGGGGAAGGGGCTGGGGTGAGGCTGGGAATGGAATGGAGCTACAGGCAGGCCTGGGGGTCCACAGATGTCAGCTACTTTCCTCAGGTATCAGGCAGTGAGATGATGTTGATGAGATGATGTGGATGAGATATTGGTGATGAGATGATGGTGAGGAGATGATGGTGAGGAGATGATGGTGAGGAGATGATGATGGTGAGGAGATGATGGTGAGGAGATGATGGTGAGGAGATGATGGTGAGGAGATGATGGTGAGGAGATGATGGTGAGGAGATGATGGTGAGGAGATGATGATGGTGAGGAGATGATGATGGTGAGGAGATGATGGTGAGGAGATGATGGTGAGGAGATGATGGTGAGGAGATGATGGTGAGGAGATGATGTGGATGAGATGATGTGAATGAGATGATGGTGAGGAGATGATGGTGAGGAGATGATGATGGTGAGGAGATGATGGTGAGGAGATGATGTGGATGAGATAATGTTTTGACTTCTGGTGGTTCGGTCTGACCCTGCTTATGGGTTCTGCTTGCTGGATTCACAGCTGAGTCACCTCCTCCATCACTTCCACAGGTCTTGCAAAGCAAAGTTAAGGAAAACTTCACCCCCTATTCACATAAGTACATGTGCTCTAAGATCTAAAATAATATAATAAATAATAAGTCCAAGTTAGCACAGCCTATCAGTAGAGTTGGCATTTTGACAAGTGTGATCTTTGTTAATATCTACTATGTACACTATGAGGGTTATAAAGTACAATGCCATGACATCCATTTACATAAAACTAGGGTGTGGCTCAGTGGTGGAGCATAGAACCAGGAGGTCACTGCTGGATTCCCTGTCAGGGCACATGCCTGGGATGTGGGCTCAATCCCCAGCAGGTGGCACGCAGGAGGCAGCTGATCCATGACTCTCTCTCATCATGGATGTTTCTATCTCTCTCCCTCTCCCTTCCTCTCTGAAATCAATAAGAAATATATTTTTTAAAATATTAAAAAACACTCCTGGGAATTCCATGTGATCATTCTTTGAGGGGTTAGAAAAAATTTTTATGTATTTTAGAATCTGAGCTTCCTCGACCAGCCTCACTCACTGTAATGGAGACTCATTCCTGCACACGTGACGGACTCCCCTCTTTCTCCCAGAGCCCCCGACACCACGCGGAGTGCTCAGGAAAGGCGCTCTCGGAGTCGCTCACTCTCGGGGACGCAGGAAACGCGCTGGGAAGACTGCAGTGTGGAGCAGTCCACTGGCGAGGAGTCCCACCCAGGCCCCGTGGAAAGGTGCAGGTAGGCCAGTCTTGTTACCATGGATAAGAGGTGACCTTCACACGACATGAGACCCGGTGGGAGCAGACATGTAGGGGCGAGGGGGATGAGCTGTGTGGGGCCACGGGAGGGGATTTTGTCTTGGGTCCACGCGGGACAACACTGACGATGAGACACAGAAGGAGAAAGTTGGAGATCTCCTGTGAGACGGGTGGGGTCTGGCCAATGCTTGAATGTTTTACTTTTTCAATCGTTACTCTTTCTACTTTGGCATTTCTCTTCCTACAGGCATGTAAGGGAGCATAAACATTGGTCCCACGAAGGCACGAGTGGCTAAATAACTCCCTCTTCTCTCCTAGGAGTGATGATTCATTCTCATGCAAAATAAGAGAACCTTTCTGTCCTGATATCTGGTGAAAAGCTGGTGATTGATGGGAGATGATAATTATCTGAGATGCTGAGCTCTTTATCATCCGCAGTGACTGGTTTCTTGGTACCTGCAGCCTGCATACGCCTGCAGGGCTTAGAGACAGGCGGCGGAGTCACGGGAGAGAAGCAGTGATCTTTGTTGGCTCACTCATAGAAAACTGAAAACATCACATTCTTAAAAAAAGCATTTACCTGTGACACACGTTCCCTCAGCCTCTTTCTTATGCAAAGTGCCTTCAGCATCACGCCTCTCTGCACGCCAGCACCGGCAGACTCTTACGCCTGGACTTAAAATAAAGCAAACGCTGCCCAGCCATCCAAGTGCAATGTGGGTTTTCTTCCATAATGAGTGGGTATGCGCCACGATGCGGCAAGGACCGATTGCTAAGGGACGGCAGCAGCTCCAATTAAAGGGAAGTATTTCACATCTGTGAATATGCAAACGCGTCATGCATATGCATTGCGTGTGGCTTAGTGCCCCATAGACCAGGCTGAGCTGCAAATGATCACTTTAAACGATTAATTTATTGTAATAAGTTCTCAGAATGTCCACATTGGGGTGTAAAAAAAAATCTCTGTTTTAACCAGTGTTGCATCATTTAAAAAAAATTTCATTGTTTTAGGTATTACAAAGAGTAGTACATATGTCCCCCCCCCCCCAAGGATCTCCCTTCATATCTTCTACCCCCTCCCACCCCATCCCACACTTGCCTTCACCCCCCGCCCGGAATCTGGAGTCTGGCTGTGCTCAGACGCATGCGTACACGTCCTTCGGGTGCTCTCTTACCTCACCAGCCCTCCTGCCTTCCCGCTGTAGTTTGACAGTCTGTTCGATGCTTCTTTGCCTCTGCCTATTTTTGTTCAACAGTTTGGAATGTTCTTTATCATCCATCAGTGAGTGAGATCTTTCACTGACTGGCTGATTTCACTCAGCATAATGCTCTCCAGGTCCGTCCATGCTGCTGCAGCTGGTAAGAATTCCTTTTTTTACAGCAGCGTAGTGTTCCTGTTCTAAGTACCAAAGGTAATGGGGAGCTCTGCGTCTACATTAGGAAGTGAAATTTCATTGTTATTTCTCACAAACTGTTCATTTCAGCTGATGTTCATGAACGAGCATGTATCGTGTTGCAGAGACTGAATGAGTAAAACAAACAAACATTGAGTCGTAGTGAACTTCGCTTATTCGTTGAAGATTTTAGTGAAAGGGACCCTGCACCCCTGTGTCTCACACCAGGGAGCACTGAGTGACTGTGACTACGTGGCCCGGACTGGGTCCTCTCTGCTTCCCGTGTCATCCAGGCCCAGAGGTTCACTCCTCCGAGCCTCAGTCTCCAGGTTATTGCAGATGTTCCCACCCGCATCCATCTGGCCGAGGAGGGAGGCCATGGCTTTCCTCTCCCCTTCGCCGTGAGGCTCCATCTTTCTCTGACGGTTGTGTCGCCGCCTCTCTGAGGGGAGCTCCCGCCTGTGCTCTCCGCCTGTGTACGTCAGGGCGTCTTTGAAACAGCCTGTCTTCCTGAAACGCTAGATAACAAGCCCATCACCTCGCACCCATTTTAACCAGGCCACGTGGACCACAGTCATCCTCCGCGACCCTCTTCTCAAGGGAAATCCATCACTGGTTTCTCTCTTCAGCATAAAGGCGTGGGTGGCGTCTTAAAGCTTCATTCTCCTGTTCGGCCCTGGCCAGGCGGCTCAGTGGGTTGGGAGCTGTCCACGCACCCAGGTGGCAGGTGTGAGCCCCGGCTTCATACACGGGCACTGCTCCCACCGAGGACACCACCCTCAGGACCAGAACCTCCCAGGGGACCACCCTCTCGCACTGTCACAGTGGGAGTTGGGTTTAACCCACGCATGATGGAGATGACCAACATCTAACCCCTCGTAGAGTCAGAGCAGGTACTGGGCAAGCATGTTACCATTTAGACCCAATATAGGAAAAAAGTTAGCATCTTTTTAAAAAAAAATAAATCTTAATTGTTCAGATTATTACAGTTGTTCCTCTTTTCTCCACCCATAGCTCCCCTCTTTCCCGTCTTTCACATCTCTTTGCCAGATGGGTCTCTTCTGTAGCCTCTGATAACTGTTTCTGAGGGTGGATGGTGATTCGAGAAGGTCTTCCTACACAGACATCGGGTGGGCTTATAGATTAGTCCAGCGCGTGGGTAGCTTTTATGTTCATTATAGGAGGAAGGCTTATGCTGTTTTATTAGTAGACATAATGGGTATACTGGGGACACAGGCCGTCAGTGTTGCGAGTGGGAAGAATGACAGGGAGGATTGCGTGCCGATAGATGAACAAGGAGAAGCTTGTGGATCGACAGTCCGTGGGGATCCGAGGCGTCAGTTTAACAGGTGCAATGCGTGCGGTGTGCCTGCGAGTGTCTGCATGTGTGCATGTGTGTTTCAGAGAGAGACACACAGAGACAGAGAGAGGGAGGAAACAAGAACACCCTTAATCACGGACACAAAGGACGGACAGTCAGCGCGGCTTGGGTGGGAAGTCCCGGTGGAAAGGGCTCCAGGCTCAGGCTGGCGGCGGCCCTCACCAGCCAGCCCCACACTTAACTGTGAATCACAGGACAGTGACAGCATCAGCGCAGCCACGGGGCTGGGCGTGAAGAGCACTTACAGAGATGGAAAGCAAGAACAATGAGCGCCGAGACGTTAAAATCACCCAGAGAAAATGGTGATGCGTCGTGTTCATAAAAGTCAACCTTTTAAAACACCGCACGGCTTTGGATAATGGGGGAAATTGCCTGTCATTTTCCCGACAGCGGCTGGAGAAGGTCCTTTGCATTGTGTTTATCTTTCCCCCGCATGCAACCCGTTCCCTGTCCGTCCCTAAGTGATGCTGAGGGAACAGTAATCGCCCATTGTCCCTGCAGTAGCTGGTGCCCGCCCTCTCTTTAGAATTATTCACTGTGAAGCACCTTCTCATCGCAGCTCTCACCAAACCGCCATGCTTCCCGGGAGGAGATTGTCCCCTCGGAGGGATGTGAACGGACCGTGGCACACAGATGTGTGCTTAGGCGTTCCTCCTTCTGCTGAGTGAGACCCTCCCTGGGAGCCAAGGTCATGACTACCTGGGCCTGGTCCATCCCAGTAACATGCCCCTGGCTACGGTGCAGGTGCCACATGAGCACCCCCCATGCAGGCCCCGGGCTCTCAAACAGACACGTGGACCGTGGGAATCAGCACGTTTCCTGTGAGATCACTAAGAATGACATCCACCTGTATTGGTCAAATGTGAGGGCGAATAAATCAATATAAATAAGGAAGAATTAGATGGCTAGATGATAGACAATAGATAGATAGATAGATAGATAGATAGATGATAGATAGATGATAGATGATAGATAGACAATAGGTAGATGATAGATGATAGGTAGATAATAGATGATAGATAGATGATAGATAGATGATAGATGATAGATAGATGATAGATAGATGTATGATTGATAGGTGATAGAGAGATGATGGATAGATTGATAGTCTAAGGTCATTATATGATCTTCTTATGCAGTAAGCCAGCTCTGTATCCAGAACTTTCCTCAGGAGCCCAGATTTGCTTGGTCTTAGTCAACTGGTGTTTCTGTCCTTGGCTATCTCGAGTCCTCCTTGCTGAGGGACCATCTGCAAAGGTTTCTCCCTTTCTGCACCCTCAGCAGTGAGAGCGGCTGCCCTGACCTCCAGGCTGTCACTCCCTGGGGCTGTGAGTGAGGAGCTGTAGGCGATACCAGACCATGTCCAGAGCCGGGAGCAGCCGGGCTGGCCTCGGAGCCAGGGACAGGCTCACTGCCCCTCGGAAGAGTCCAGATCCTGGCGATTGTAAAGAATACAGCAATGAATGTATGGGTGCATATATGGTGTTCAAATTAGTGTCTGGGGTTTCCTGGGATATATTCCCAGAAGTGAAATTGCTGGGTCTAACGAAAGCAGTACCACTTTTAATTTTTTGAGGAAACACCATATGTTTTCCACAGTGGCTGCACCAGTCTGCATTCCCACCAGCAGTGCACAAGGGTTTCTTTTTCTCTGCATCCTCCCCAGCACTTGCTGTTCGTTGATTTGTTGATGATAGCCATTCTGACAGGTGTGAGGTGAGAACTCATTGTGGTTTCATTTGCATCTCTCGGATAATTAGTGACTTTGAGCATGTTTTCATGTGTCTCTTGGCCTTCTGTATGTCCTCTTTACCCATTTTTAAATTGGATTGTTTGTTTTTTGGTATTGAGTTTTATGAGTTCTTTATATATTTTTGAAATTAGGTCCTTATCTAATGTATCATTGGCAAATATGTTCTCCCATTCTGTGAGCTTTTTGTTATTTATGTATGCATTTATTTATTTTATAATCTTTATTGTTCAGGTTAATACAGATATTTCTTTTTATTCCACCCATAGCTTGCCTACACCTGGTTCCCACCCCACCCCAGGCCTTTTACCCCCACACTCCCCCACACTGTCCTCATCCATGGGTGTGAGATCTTTGTCCAATTTCTTTCCACACCCCCAACATGCTCTACCCTCTAAGAATTATCAGTCTACTCCCATTCCATGCCCCTGTTTCTATTATATTCCCCAGTTTATTCTGTTCATCAGATTTTTTATTCACTTGATTTTTAGATTCACCTGTTGAAATATATATGTATTTGTTGTCACAATATATATTTTTTTATCTTTACTTTTTTCTTCTTCTTCCTCTTCTTAAAGAATACCCTTCAACATTTCATATAATATAGGTTTGGTGGTGATGAACTTTAGCTTTTTCTTGTATGTGAAGCTCTTTATCTGACCTTCAATTCTAAATGATAGCTTTGATGGGTAGAGTAATCTTGGTTGTTGGTTCTTGTTATTCATCACTTTGAATATTTCTTCCCACTCCCTTTTGGCCTGCAAAGTTTCTGTTGAGAAATCAGCTGACAGTCACATGGGTACTTCTTTGTAGGTTACTAACTGTTTTTTCTCTTGCTGCTTTTAAGATTCTCTCTTTGTCTTTTGCTCTTGGCACTTTAATTAAGTTGTGTCTTGGTGTGGTCCTCTTTGGATTCCTTTTGTTTGGGGTTCTTTGCACTTCCTGATCTTTTAAGTCTATTTCTTTCACCAGGTGGGGGAATTTTTCTGTCATTATTTGTTCAATAGGTTTTCAATATCTTGATCTCTCTCTTCTTCTGGCACCCCCATAATTCTGATGTTGGTATGCTTGATGTTGTCCCAGAGGCTCCTTATACTGTCTTCATATTTTTGGATTCTTTTTTCTTTTTCGGTTGGGTGCTTTTTGCGTCCTCGTATTTCAGATCTTTGACTTGATTCTTGGAATCCTCTAGTCTTCTGTTAAATCCCTGTATATTATTCTTTATTGCAGTCAGTGTAGGCTTAATTTCTGACTGGTCCTTTTTTTTTTTTTTTTTTTTTTTTTTTTTGCATTCTCACTAAGATCCTTGAATTTCTCACTAAGTTTCTTGGAGTTTTCTAGGAGATTCTTGAGGAATCTTATAATTGTGGTTTTGAGCTCTATACCCAGTAATTTACTTTCTTCCATTTCATTCATTTGTGACCTGTTTCTTTGTCTCCTCATTTTGGCTGCTTCCCTGTGTTGATAGAATGGTCTTGTGTAGTAGGTGTCCTACAGGGCCCAGTGGCTCAGTCTCCCAGTCACCTGAGCTGGGAGCTCTAGGTGCACCCCCTTGTGGGCTGTGTGCACAGTGTTGTTGTAGTTGAGTCTTGATTGTTGTCGGTGTCACTGGGAGGAATTGACCTCCAGGTCTATTGGTTGTGAAGATGAGCTGCAACTACAGTGAGAGAGCTGCTATGCAGGAGACATCCTTATGGGGCAAGACTTGCTTCAGTGGGGCTTTGGTGCTCACTGAGTCTGCCCCCTGAGTGTGTCTCTTATGGATGTGAAGAGTTGTAATCTGGATGGTCCCACTCTGACCACTGGATACACTGGCTCTTGGATCTCTAAGGAGGTGCCAAAGTCAGCCACTGCCTGAGACCACTCAGCAGGAGCTACAGAGAGACCTGCAGATTCCTCCTTTTTGTATGGGGGTTGGAAGTGCCCAGATAAGGCCCGGCTGTGAAGCAAGGTGCTGGTGCCTCTTCTTAGACCTTATTTTGATAGCTTTGGGGCTCCCTGACCCAGCTGCTGCCTGTTTGACAGGTTTTAAGCTGAGAAAGGACAGGCCATTCATATGCAAAAAGCCAATGTGCACAGTTTACACTGGGGTTGTAAACTGGGTGGGGTGGGGTTTCAGGGAATCACCAGGGTGGAGCAAACAGCCATGGCTGACAGTCAGCCTTGCACCGGAGAGTTCCATGCTCAGAACAATGGCCGCTGCGGGAATCTCCATCTGAAAGAAAGCCGCCCTCGCATTACTGTCCTGATCCCAGACAGTCCAGTTTCTCCCTGTATGTGTCCAGGCCCCGTAGAGCAGTGGTCAGCAAACTGCTGCTCGCCGCTCTGTTGACTAATGAGTTTTCCAACCACTGACCTAGACTCCCGATTCCAATAATTACAGGCTGTTGTTGTTCCTTGTGATTAAGCCCCTTCCCAGTGGTCGGCAAACTCATTAGCCAACAGTGCGACAAACCTCAGTTTGCCGACCAAGGCCCTAGAGCATCACCTGGAACTGGAGCTCAGGGCAAGCAGGAGCTTGTATCTCCCTCCCGATTACAAAAGCAGCACACCCCAGAGCCAGCACTTTTGCCCCTCTGCTCCTCCTGCCAGTCTCAGCGTGCTTTCTTCTTAACCTCTCTGGCTGCAGGACTTCCACTCAGCCAGCTTTCCCGCACTTCTGGCTGATGGTTGTTCTGTCTTCTAGTTGTAATTTTGATGTGGTCATGAGAGGCAGCAAGTACAGGTGTTTACCTATGCTGCCATCTTGGTTCTCTCCCTGTCTTTTTGATTTATTGATCGTTCCCTTTGCAGTGCAAAAACTTTTTAGTTTGAAGAAAAAAACCAACTTTTTAATTTGAGATAGTCCCATTTGTTTATTTTTTTATTCTTTCCCTTGCCTGAAGAATATATAATATTGCTACTAGAAATGTCAGAGATTTTACTGCCTATGTGTTCTTATAGGATTTTTATGGTTTTGAGTCTAACATTTAAGCCTTTAAGATATTTTCATTTTATTCTTAAAAAAATATGTATTTTATTAATTTTTTACAGAGAGGAAGAGAGAGGGATAGAGAGTTAGAAACATCAATGAGAGAGAATCATCGATCAGCTGCCTCTTGCACATACCCTACTAGGGATGTGCCCGCAACCAAGGCACATGCCCTTGACCGAAATTGAACCTGGGACCTCTCAGTCTGCAGGCAGACGCTCTATCTACTGAGCCAAATCAGTTTCAGATCATTTTATTCTTGTGTATGGTATAAGGTGGTCCAGTTTTCTATTTATTTATTTATTTATTTATTTATTTATTTATTTATTGCACAAATCTGTCCAGTTTCCCCAATGCTATTTATTGACTATACTGTTTTTGCCCCATGGTATGTTCTTGCCTGCATTGTCAAATATTAATGGAACACAAAGGGCCGGTTTACTTATGGGCCCTTTGTTCCGTCCGGTTGATGTCCCTGTGCGTTTTGATGGCGGCCCCATGCTGTTTTATTACCAACTCCTTGTAGTATAACTTGTTATCGAGTAGTGATTCCTCCACCTTAACGCGTTAGAAGGAGAGGGGCCGTTCCTGGAAAACTGAAGAATATTTGGCTTAGGAGAATGGCTATAAAAATAACAACCCCCCAAATACATAATGTCTCAAACACACAGGTTTTACACCCATTTTGTATCTCCTCAACCCAGCCCCTGGTGAGACCTGGGTCACGTGCAGGACACCCATCTTCCCAGGAGTCATTTCGGCCAGAGCTTGCCGGCACAGGACTGAGGGTCAGGAAACGTCTGCAAATAGATGAGGTCGGTTTGGTACGCGAGGGCCTGGCGCTGGCAGGAGTGAAGACGAAGCCTGTGGCTGCAGGGAGAAGGCGGGCTGATGACCCAGGCACAGAAACAGCTCTGGGAGAAGGTGGAAGGAGCTCTGTGTGTGGGACGACTCGGGCGAGTTGGCTGTGGCTCCAGTTTGAGTGGCAAGAAAAGCATCCTTTCCATGTAATGCTGACCGTGTGACCGCCAGCAGAGGCGCTAAGTCCCTGAGCAGCTTCGGTTTCTGTTCCACGTTGTGTATGAGAGGGACGAAGGGTTAGGAGACCTGGCAGGGGAGACGCCCCCGCAGGGAGGAAGGTCAGAGCCTTCACTACGGCAGAGGCCGTGGGGATGGACGGGGGGAAGCCCTGTGGTGACAGCTGATGAGGACATGGGGCTATGGGCCGGGGAGGATCCGAGGCTGGGTGGGCGAAGGGCTGTCTTCTCCTGGGAAACGGTGTGAGCAGCACGTTGACAGAAATGGGGTGGAAATAGGGTTGTCTCCGGAAAGAGGGAGGCTTGAACTTGGTCTTCAGCAAAACCAGGGGGACCTGCTCCAGATCTCGGGGTCGGGAAATGGAGAGTCTGAAGCCAGGCGCCCTGGGAGCCACGGGAGGAGAGCCACTGCCCCACGGAATAGGCTGCGAGGGAAAGACGTAGCGAGTACACACGCTCAGTGCCGGCTGAGTGACCGCTCCGGGTGGACAGTGAGGATCTCTGTTAGTAGCTGCATGCGCGTTGGAAAGGTAAAATCCTCCTCGGGGCGTGCGTCCGGCATCTGCCTGCCATCCCCGTGTCACGGGCACCCGTTCGCTGTGGCCCTCCAGCAGATGAAGAGAGAACCGAGAGGAGGGGTGGGGAGTGGTGAGGGACGTGGGGAAAGAGGAAGGTGCGGGAGAGAGGTGGGAGGAAGTGGGGGGACCTGCTTCACGTGTTCTGGAGGGACCGTGACATGGAAACTGAGAGGTGCCAAGGAGGGAGCTGAGGCGGAGAGCAGGAGGAAAGGTCAGCATTCCATTCCCGGTCAGGGCACACGCCTGGTGTGTGGGCTCGATCCCTAGTGGGGGGCGTGCAGGAGGCAGTCAGTCAATGATTCCCTCTCACATCCAAGTTTCTCCCCCCCCCCCTCTCTCTCAAATCAATCAATATATAATTTAAAATAAAGCAGAGGCTGCGTGGACCAGCCGGGCTGGGCAGTGCTGGGGCCGACAGTGCTGTGAGTTCTCACTGAAGGGACCCGGTGAGGGGGGTCAGAGTGGACACGTCACCGGGACAGAGGACGCCCAGGTGCCTGGAGAGGACGCCCTGTATGGGAGAGCGCTCGCTGTCACTCGGGTCAGAGCGGTATCGGCGGCTTATCCCCAGAGGACAGGAATCCACGTGGAAGGCGACAGCTTTTCAGCTGGGTCAGGGGTCTGGCTCACACCCCCTAGTGTCTTCGTGGCCCCATTCGCCCGCATTACATACACTGTAAGCAAATCAATGGACTGTAAACCGCGGCTGGTGGCGCTGCGGAGGCAGAGTGCTGATTTGACAAACCTCGGCGGGAGAGGCTTTGCTAGCGTTTCCAAGGAGGCTGAGCGGGCGCAGGGGGCGCAGGGGACGCGGTCCCGGGTGGGCAGGAGAGGGCGGGCGGGGATCGGCTCCTGTGTGTGAGCAGATAACAGCGGCAATAACAAATGGTTATCAGGCCTGGAAAGTTAATTAAAATGCAAATGGTATGCTCTGTTATGGATTAATAAATAACAAGAAGTTTGTTTAGGAAAACAAGCAAGGAATTAGAACATGATTGTACATTTTAATTAAGTATTCATTCACAACAGCATGTTAATGGGGATTATATAAAAATATCAGGGGAAGAGTCAGCCACTGGTGATGGATTAAAAGTTAAGGCTGTGAAGTTCTACAAATGGATGAGCTTTCAAAGTATTGCTGAAAATACTGTAATATCACCCACTGGGCTCTTGAAATGTAATATTAAGATTAATTAATGTATCATAGCATAATGATTAGCAAAAAATAATTAAGGATCTTTGCATTTCATGTCCATTTTGAGGAAGTATTTTTCCATTTTAATAATCCATAGATTCTCGGAGTGTTAGAGTTGGAAGAGAAGTAAAAGATTTCCCAGCTTCCATCTCAAGTTGATAAAAGCTAAATGGCTCAGGGGTTGAGCATAGACCTATGAACCAGGAGGTCACAATTCGATTCCTGGCCAGAGTTCATGCCAAGGTTGTGGGCTCCTTCTCCAAGTGTGGGGTGTGCAGGAGGCAGCCGATCCATGATTCTCTTTCATCATGGATGTTTCTATCTCTACTTCCCTTTCCCTGCCTCTCTGACACCCATGAAAATCCTATCTAATAAAGAGGGAATATGCTAATTGACTGCCCTACCCTCAAAGATGGTGGCACCCACAGCCACAAGATGGTGGTGCCCAGTCCTCCCATCCACCCTGGGCTGCCTGAGGCTCAGGTAACCAGGGCCGGCCAAGGCTTGCACTGCCGGCAGTGGCAGCAGCAGAGGTGTGTTGGGGCATTGCCTTCCTCTGATAGCCAGGCTGCCTCCTGCCCCTGAGGGCTCCCGGGCTGTGAGAGGGGGCAGGCTGGGCTGAGGGAGCTCCCTCCCCAAGCACAAATTTTGTGCACCGGCCTCTGGTATATATGTATGTGTATATGTGTGTGTGTGTGTGTGTGTGTGTGTGTGTGTGTGTGTGTGTATGATAGAAAAAGCTGGTGACTGGCCAGTCCTGGATTGTGTGAGAGGCGCCTAGATTCAGGCTCTCCTCCTGTGACTCTGCTCTGGATCCTGCCCCGTCTCCACATCCACTGAGCAGTGCAGTTCAGTGGATAAGAAAGTATGTTTCATCGGAAATGAAGCTCAGCCCTGCGTCCCCGGGAGAGGCTGGCTTCCTTCCTGCCGACCTGCCCGCGGCCACCGGGTCCGGTGTGGGGTCGCCAGCTGGTGTGGGGTGAGGGCAGCTCCCGGAGGTCCCCTGCCCAGCAGGGTGCTGGGAGCAGGAGAAGGCCGTCTCCCTCACCCCGATCTGGCCACGTGGTGGGAGCAGCAGGAGGAGGACAGAAAAGAGACACTGACCTCTGGTCATTAAGGGGGACTGGATGTCTGGTCTGGCTGTGCCGTGACCCTTAGGTCCTGAAAACCAGGTGACAGACTCTGAGTGTCACAAGAATGGCCCTCTTTATTAATTGTGTTTTTAAATTAGAGAGAGAGAGAGAGAGATATCAATTTGTTCCATCTATTCATGAATTCGTTGGTTGCTTCTTGCGTGTGCCGTGACTGGGGATTGAGCCTGCAGCCTCCGTGAGCTGGGACAAGGCACCAACCACTGAGCTCCTGGCCAGGAGGAGAAGTTGCCCCTTTAAAGTAATATTTATTGTTTGTTTTTTTAAAAAGAGAAACTTCCCTTTTCCAAAGAGAGCTTCAAGTGCTACAGCTAATAAAACAGTTCTGTTTTTATGATAAACTTATAACAAAATAAATTTCCCCAGGTAGACGCGCATCCTTATTGTCTCGGGTTCGATGCGTTGTACAGTTTTTCATTAAGGCGCGTAGAAATCAATAAAAGCATAATTGGAACAAACGGTAATTTCTGAAAATCTTACGGGAAAATGACTTTCCCTTATTACAATAATTCCTTGTCAAACACCATTCCTCTCATAGCTCTTTTGAACGGGAAGACATTGGATACTCGGTGACCACATCTCTCTGGAAGGAGCCGATCTTCCCCAGGAAACAGAGCGAGCCCAGGACAGACGCGCCGAGGTCTATCTCCTCTGAGGAGGGCGTGGCATCAGGCCAGGAGCCTGCTGTGACCCACACATCGCGGCCGAGGCCGAGGCCTGCTGGGAACCGTGACCCGGACCCTGCTTCTTTATCCACCGAGGTCCTGCAGCCCACTGTGTGCTGGCCACCTGCTGACGGCCGGGCGAGCACTGAGATGTGCACGCAGCCAGGCCAGCCACTCAGTAACTGGCCTCTCAGTGACGGGCTCAGACAAGGGCACAGAGGATCCCCGGGGCAGGATGAGTGGATTCCACGTAGCCACATGACCTGACCACACAGAGGGAACCACACACCAGCCAGGAGAGCGCTCAGACAGGAGAGCTAACATTTCTTGGGGGAAAACAAGGTTTTCTCTTAAATGAATCCTCAGTGGGGATCAGGGTCCAGCTGGGTGAGAGGGGGGAAGTCCTTTCATTCGGATTAAACGTGCTGTGGAACTTCCGTGGCCGACGCGGACACAGGTAATTTAAGCTTAAAGTTGGCGGATAATGCGTCACCGTTGCACGAAGGAGGAGGTTGCTATGGGTGAACCAATCATACTGCCTTGGAGACACGGAGGAAATTGGGGAAAAGAAGCAAAGAAGATGTGATGAAGGCATGACAGTAACTACGACCCCGGCCACCTCTCTTGGGTTCGCCTGAAATTAAAAACGGATATTTCTACATGTTTGATTCACGGATTAGTAACGCTTCACGTGAGGTAACACAGCGTGCACAGTGCACAGCTTCTGACTGACCGGTACTCTGGAAGGTTCGTGCCAAACTCGAGAGCCGCACCGCGTTCGCCAGGGTCGTTGTGAGGCTGAGCCGGCGACTCAGAATAATGCGTGAACGGACCGGAGGCCGGACGGCTTACTTTGCACCCCTTTGGCGAGTCCGTGTAATTGAGCTGAACGTCCTTGCTGAGCACATGTGTAATGGAATTGCAAGGGGTCACGTTTTCAATAAAATGCAGTGGACAGTCTCTCATTGTTCAGGGCAATTCCATTAATCTGGTCGGACCCTTCGGAAGATGAGGATGGTTCAATGGACGCTCCCTGTCGGTGTCACAGGAGGAGCGCGCCCTCAGAGCTGCTTACTCAGAGGAATCTCCCAGACCCTCAGGGCTGCTTACCGAGGGGAAATCTCAGACGTCTACTGAGTGAGAGTAAACGTCAAATCTGGGGCCATTCATCTTTCAAAGGACATTTTGAGCTCTTCGTGGGAGAGGGTATGAAGGTTATTGATTCATTGTAAACAAATATAGTTGATCATTAAGACTGGGTAAATTATGTCTTTTGTTGGTGAACGTCATCTATATATATAAAAGCCTAAGTGACTGTCCGACCATCTGACTGTCGGACCATTTAATTGGCAGCTGTGAAGTGCACTGGCCACCAGGCATGGAAACATGGGACAGATGGATTCCAGAGGGAAGGGGAGAAGGGAAAGGGTGGGAGGAGATTAACCAAAGCTCTTATATGCATACTAGAGGCCCAGTGTACAGATTCATGCACTGGTAGGGTCCACTGGCCTGGCTGAAACCAACTCTCCAACATCCCCCGAGGGGTCCCACCTTGCAAGAGGGTGCAGGCCAGGCCAAGAGACCCCACCGTGCAGGAATCCATGCCCCTGGCCTTTGGTTTGATATCTAAACTATTTACTATTTTTTCCACATTATTTAGAAGACAAACATAATTCACTTAGCACACTGATGGGTACATAAAAAAATGCAATGATTGTTAAGTATGTTGATGTCATACTATTTTAATTATTCAGAAAAAACTTTCACTTTTTATAAAAAAAAAATGACCTTATTTCTTTTCCAAAGCTCTTTTTACTTTCATGATATAAATGACCAACAGGCACGTGTCCTTCCTCACTCTGCACGTGTAGATGGACAGAGATAACAGATGGTAGATAACAGATGGTGGATGGGTAATGGATGACAGATAATAGACGAGAGATACCTGCACAGACAGAGTAGATAATGCCGTGTGCTTGCTGCTTTGATATTATTCCAGGGTAGAAAGATCCTACTTCCTTCTCCTGGGCATAGGCAGAGGGAGCGCAGACGCAGGAGACAACCCCCGGCCGTGTGCCCTCTGTCCCGGGAGAACGTGTACCGACGGAGGAGGGAAAGCATAACTGGCCCAGACAGCGCAGGAAGGCGTCAGACACGAGCACGGAGCAGCCATGTGTACGGCCACGAGAAGGGACTATGCAGGTTAACAGATGGCTCTGCTTTTCTTCGTCATGTGACCGTGGACGAGGTCCTCGGGGTGTGCGCAGGTCTCTGCTGGCACCTGCACAGGAGGGACGGGCCCACCTCGCCAGGCTTGTCTGCGAAAGTGAGCCTTCGCACAATGCCTGACCCGCCACACCCAGGACACAGCTCTGCCCCTCGGGCCGCAGAGCCCCAGGGCCCCAGGCACCACGCTCTCCCCTGGGAGCCGGTGCCCCACCCCTCCGGCCGCGGGTCAGGAGGGCGGGCAGGGAGTGCGGCCTCCGGCAGCTCTGCTCTTGGTCGCAGGGTGGCCCCGGCCCTCGGCTCCTCCCGCCCTCGGCTGCTCCCCTGCCCTCCCCCTCATGCGTGGTGCAGGGCGGTGTGTTCGCTGCCGTTTTTCTGAGTCTCAGGTGGACGGGGAGCCTTGTTTCTGGTTCACTGTGAAAGCCCCCGAGCGCAACTTCACTGTCAGCCACGCATGCCGGTGGTTGGGAATCTCAGTCCCATGTATTTAACACGCTGGTGTGTTCTGAACATGGCCGTGAGGTGTCAGGAGGGTGATTTTAAACGCGCGGCTTCCTCTCCGAGCTGGGGTGCTCTGTGCTCCCCGCCGTGCCGGTGTCTGCTTGGACCCCACTCCTCGGAGACCGCAGTCTGAGTGACCGCAGTCCCGGGCACTGGGGATGGTCTCGTGGGCCAACGCAGGGGAGAGGATCAGTGATTCTCTAAGAGCATTGGAAACGAATTTGAATTCTGTCAGCACTGGGTGTGGCCCATGACACATGTATGTGTGTCCATGCATCATGCTATAGCAACCAGGCGGTGCACAGAGCTGTTCAGACTCACAGCTGTTTGCACACGTGTGCTCGCCGTGCCTCCGTGGGTCTGGCGTTGACATGTCCGCTATGGCTGAGGATGTTCTGTCTCCTGCTGTGCTGTCCGCATTCACTGTGTCCCGGAATAGCCCACAGCCCATCCCATCCCCTAATTGCCCACCATCTTCAGGGCTCCCAGCTGCCATGGCCATGTCCCTGTGGGCATCCCCTCACGTGTATGCCCATGTGACTAAGTGGCATGGGGGGAGAGGACTGTCTCTGACACCTGCAGGCTGCGTGGTGGGTGTCCGTGGCCTGTGAGCCATGACTGTCTGCATGCCAGGCTCTGGGTCCTCCGAGGCTGCGTCCAGGTGTCCTCCGAGACCTGTGTGCTCCCTTTGCTCCTTCCGTGGGTGCGTTTCCTGCCTGGAAAATTCTCTGGGTCCTGAGGAGGCGGCTGAGGAAGGAAAACCTGAGGTGACCTGACTTGTGCCCCAAAGGCACCCCCTCCCCTGCCCCCGCCCCGCCCCGCCGCCCAGCCACACCCTGCAGTCTGGCTGGTCCTCCACCATCGTTATGTTTACGCAGGTCCCGAGAAAGGCGTGCTTCCTCTTCTGGAGAGGGTCCTTTCTCCAACCTGGGAAGTCATTGCCCTAGAGACCTACATGGGTAAGATCATGGGCCTTGGGAAGATTCACCACGCTCTTTTTAAAAAGGGCCTTACTGATTTCAGAGCGGGAGGGGGGAGACAGAGAGAGAGAGAGAGAGAGAGAGAGAGAGAGAGAGAGAGAGAGAGAGAGGGGAGAGAGAGAGAGAAACATCAATGATGAGAGACAATCATGGATCAGCTGCCTCCTGCACGCCCCCTACTGGGGATCGAGCCCGCAACCCGGGCCTGTGCCCTGACCGGGAATGGAACCCTGACCTCCTGGTTCATAGCTTTCTGTTTAACCACTGAGCCACACCGGCCGGGCACTATCCTCCTAATAGTATTTGTTCTTGGTCGGAGCTCCCAGACACGTCCTTCAGTCGGTCATCCCAGGGACCGGCCACGCGCCCCGCCCGCCTCAGATTCCCCGTGGAGGGCCCTGGCTCACGGGTCAGTCAAGGGTCACGAGACAAGCAGCCACTCGCAAACAAACACACCGAAACAAAATTGATTTGTTTTTCTTTCCAAGTGGGTCATTAGCATTTTTAATTCCAAAGGTTCCTGTCCAGCAGAGTGATTGAATTAGCGTGCTCATTTGCAAAGCCAGTCTGCTGCTAAGGAGTGTCCCTCCCGTCTGCACACAGGATGACGGGGTGCTTCAGGGCGAACCCCGGTTCTTCTCCTCTTGGCATTGGTCCAGTGGCACCCCTTCTCCGCACGCACCCGCCCACTTGGCGGACCAGCCACGGAACGCTCTGTGGCTCACACGCCGCACATCCGTGTCCACGGAAAGGATGTCTCACGTTGGGAGCAGGAGGAGAATGTAAAGCAGCTATAATGTCGTTATGGATAGAGAGGCAAGGCAACCCGCTTACGAGTGCTGAAAAGGAGAAAATTACTCCTATAAATTAGGGGACGGGAATCCCAGCCAAATGTCCCCGAGCCTTAATGTCTCCTGTGCTTATAAGATAAACACAAAGCGGGGGCATGCACGCTGGGAAGTTACTTTCTTTTGTGCTAGAACATTCCTGGAAGACACTCCAACGCTTCATGGGAAGCCTGACCCTCCGCCTGGGAGGCACCCAGCCTCGAGGAAAAGGGGCGACAGGAAGGATGTGAAAGGAAATAAAGAGGGACTCTGACCACCTTCTCAATTGCATTGTCCTCTCCCCCTTCTTCTCCCCCGCCCCCGTGCTTACACCTGCACGTCGGGTTTAGGAGTAAAAGCGGCTGGATTAGGCCAGAGACACAGGCACCTCACAGAAGACAGTGTATTGGTGGAGTCCCTTTGGAACACAAAGGATGTTTATTAGGGGGGACACGACCCGCATCTCTGAGTTTACAGCTCTTTGGGGTGTCCTGTGGCCTCAAAGCCCATCCTCCTGGGATGTAAGCATATTCGTTGAGGGAGGCAAATTCGTACTGTCTACAATATCTTCTGTGAGCAGGACCTTAGCCAGGCCTCGGTAGAATCTGTTTAGAATGCCCTAACCATGAGAAATGTGAGAATGTGTACTTCTCACAGCTGGTGCTATAATCACCCTGCTTCCTATAATTCCCAGCACCTTCCCTTGAACACACCGAGCACCTGTAGGTTGGGTAGGGCGAGGTGGGATGGAATGGATGGAGTGGAATAAGTGGAATGGAATGAAATGGATGGAATGGAATGGAGTGGGATGGATGGAATGGAATGGAGTGGGTTGGATGTAGATAATGAAATGGATGGAATGGAAGAGAGGGAGTGGATGGATGGAGTGGGATAAAAGGGATAAGTGGATGGAGTGAGTAGGATGGAATGGATAGAGTGGGATGGAGGAAGTGGGAGGGAGGAAGTGGAGTAGAGGGAGTGGGAGAGAGGGAGTGGATGGAGGAAGTGGATGGATGGGGTGGGATGGAGGGAGTGGGATGGAGGGAGTGGAATGGAGTGTAAGGGATGGAATGGATGGAGTGGGATGGAGGGAGTGAGATGGATGGAATGGGATGGAATGTAAGGGATGGAATAGATGGAGTGGGATGGGTGGAATGGATGGAATAGAATGGATGAGTGGAATTGCATGCAATAGAATGGAATAGAGTAAAATAAATTTATACTCTATTAGGCTTTCATATTTGTTGTTCCAAATCCATAGATTCAACTAACTGTGGATCAAAAGTATTTAAAGAAATAATTCCAGAAAGTTGGCCCCTAAGCAATACCTCACGACAACTCTCACAGAGCATGTGCGATGCTCGGTGTGATAAGTAACGTGGGAATAACGTAAAGCAAACAGGAGCACGGGGGGTCCCCTATGCAAACATCACACTCTTTATATGCAGAAGGAACGTGAGCACCCGGATTTTGTTATCTGTGGGGGTCCTGGAACTACCCCTTTGGGTCCTGAGGGATGACTGTATTCGTGGAATTGAATCAGATGGTGTGGGTGGGCAATTTCAGACTTGACAAATGTAGCCAGCTCCTAAATGTTCCATATCAGACAAGTCTCCTTGGCTAGCGTGGCAACGTTCAGGTCCTTTCAAACTGTTCCTGGTCACATTTCCCTTCTGTTCATGTCATGTATGTGGCCCATTTAATGGTTATGAGACTTCAAAACTGTAGTTCCTCCGACTCTAAGCATACTTTGTGTTCTAAAACTTCTTTGAACTTATTTGAGAAGAATTCAAATGACATTGAACAGAGGAGAGTTTAGAAATATCTACCCAAACGGATATTCAGATCAGGCATCATGCATTTTAAGGAGGCTGGCCTATGGATTTGCAGATGAAAGACTTTGCTCAGGGTTTGAGAAATACAAGTGGGGGAAAGTTAAATAAGAGAAAGGGAAAACTCTGAGTTAATCCAATTCCCAGCAGAGATGAAAGGTGCCCACAGCACTGACAGACCCGTTTCTGTCCAATGGGCTTCAGCAAGCAGGCTCTGGCCTGTTTCAGTGGAAGGACACCACGTTCCCCAAGGAAAACTGACCTTTGATGGCCATTAGCTGACTCACCGCTCCTGTGTATACTCCTGACTTTATTTATTTATTTTTAAAATTTTATTTTATTGTTTAAAGTATTACAAGTCGTAGTACATATGTCTCTTTTCCTCCCTTTTGATCTCCCCCAGCCTCCCCTACCCCTTGGCACATGCCCTCACCCCCACCTCCAGTGTCTCGCATCCATTGGTTGTGCTTACATGCACGCACACACGTCCTTTGGCTGATCTCTTATCTCTTCCCTCCAAGCCCTCCCCTGCCTTCCTGCTGTAGTTTGGCAGTCTGTTCGGTGCTTCTTTGCCTCTGTATCTATTTTTGCTCATCAGTTGATAATGTTCTTTTTATTCCACAAATGAGCGAGAGCACGTGGGACTGGAGAGCACTATGCCAAGTGAAATAAGCCAGCCGGTGAAAGATAAATGCCACATACTCCTGCCTGTAAGAGTCACCAGGAGAAGAAAACACATCTGTTTTCTAAGTGCTGTGTGATGTGCGGGCCACACCGGCTTCCTCTTCCCTTAGAACTGAAGTCGGCCCCGGCCGTGTGAGCACTGGGGGCGCGGCACACTCCCTGGCGCAGGGGAGGCAGGCGCAGGCCCTGCCCCCCAATCGCATTTCAGTGACCGTCTTCCTGACCTTTGGGCTGACCCGGGTTCTGTGCTGGATCCAAATAGAAAGAACTGGAAACAAACAAGGGTGTGCCTATCAGTTAAAACACTATTCCGTGTCTCGTGGGTACTCAGCTCACATGATCGGCTTAAAATGCCCCAAAGCCATGTCACCCCCATTTCGGTCATCTCCCAAGCACGTGCCAACCAGTCCGTGAGGCTCAAAGCAGACTTATCGAGTCTAAAAGACTCCCTCACTCTTGGCGAGGACAGGCTTGAGGGCGTGAATATTGCGGGAGATGCTGATTCTAATTTTAAGGTGACAGTGTATCATGGGTTTGTGTCCACGTGGATCACAGGAGAGCTGACAGTGCCCACCGGGTCTTACGTTGGCAGTGCTCTCTAGAGGAGATTGACATTGTATCTTATGATGAAAGACATGGGCTCACATGTAACACTGCAGGAATCCCACCGATCATCAGCTGCCATTTGGAAAAGGATACCTGAGTGGGACGCCATTGGGGTTAGGCATTGCATTCGTGTATCTTCTTTTAAAAACACACGTTCTCACGAGGTAAGCACCAGCCCAGATCTTAACGTATGGAAGCTGTTGAAGGAGTCAGAGATAATCACAAGCTAAATTTCATCTTGATGTACACAGGCCCTGCACAGGACTCGCAGATCCACAGAGAACACGGACACACCAGGGGCGGGGCCCCTGAACCCCTTTCACGGACCAGACATCGCCAGCTTCTGGCAGACAAGACCACAAGCTGGCCTCTGAGGTAGGAGTCCTGGCCCAGTAGTGTCCACAGGGAAGCAGGCTCTGCCCTGTGACCTCCACAGCAGAGATCAGCCAGCCCTCACTTGGTGAAAGAGGAGTGACCAGCTCACAACAGCTGCAAATAGCTGCCTAGGAGGCGGAGCTTTTGATGCTGACTGGCATAGAAACCGATCAATTAGAACCAAATCTGGGTGAACTGCGAGGAGCCAATGGCTACCTAGGAGGTAAAGCTTTGATGCTGACTGGCATAGAAACTGATCAATCAGAACCTAATCTGTGTGAATGCAAAGGCAGAACCTAAGGTGAGGGCTAAGGAGGGGTTTTAAGGGCAAAGTTGTTTTGGTGTAAGGTGTAAGAAAGCGGTTCAGTTTTTTAATAACTGGTTTGGCAGTATAGTGTGTATGGCTGGCTCTCAGTCCAGATATAAGGGTTATGTGTTATTGTCTGCCAAAAGCATCTCCTCCTGCTGAAAAAGACTTCCCCACCCCATTTAAGCGATTCTATCCTATATAATCTATCCATACTAATAAAAGGGTAATATGCTAATTAGACCAGGTCACCCGGCCATCTTCCGGGTGTCTGACTTCCTTCTGGGCAAAGCCATGGTGGTGGGGACTGAGGCAGAGGCAGTTATGGGCGATCAGGCTGTAGGGGACAGCAGTTGGGGGCGATCAGGCTGGCAGGGGTGGACATTTAGAGTGACCAGGCTGGCAGGGGCGGACAGTTAGGGGCATTAGGCAGGCAGGTAGGTGAGTGGTTAAGAGCCAGTGATCCTGGATTGTGAGAGGGATGTCCAACTGCTGGTTTAGGCCTGGAGAGGGTGCAGGCCAGGCTGAGGTACACCCCTCATGCACGAATTTCATGCACCAGGCCTCTAGTTCTATATAATAAAACCCTAATATGCAAATTGACTGAACAGTGGAACAACTAGTCATTATGACACACACTGACCATCAGGGGGCAGATGCGCAACACAGAAGCTGCCCCAGGCCAGCCAAGGTGGATGCCAGGAGGGGCCCCCTAATTGCACCACCAGTCACTCCACAGAGAAAGGCAGGCAGCGGTGGGTGGAGGAGCTGGCCAAGGAGGGGCACCAGGCTGGCCAAGGCGGGTGTCAGAGGGGATTAACCCTGATTAACCCTGATTAACCCTGATTGCTGGCCAGGCCCAGGGACCCTACCTATGCAGGGATTTCATGCATTGGGCCTCTAGTCAAATCCATATTGAAGAGTAATATTTCCTCTTTAGCATGCACTGTATTGTTTGATTGGGTGCCCTCATAATGTTTTCAGGAAATGGAGTTTACTTTTTCTCAACTCCTTCACACACACACACAGTCTTTATATATATATATATATATATATATATATATATATATATATATAATAAAAGGCTAATATGCAAATTGTCCCCTTGATCAGGAGACCAGGAGTTTGACCAGCAGGCAGACTGGACCCCAACCCTGAATGAATTCATGCACTGGGCTATATATATATATATATATATATATATATTACATACACACACACACACACAAACACACACACACACACACACACACACACTGAGTGGCCAGATCATTATGTGTTCAGAGATCATCATCATCTGGCTACTCAGTGTTTAAATATATACGTGAAACCCTGTTTTCTTAGTGGCTGCTTGATGGTTGATTCAGGAAACAGACATGATTAAAATTTTCCATCTGAAAAGAGCTGGAGGTTCCGCAGGTGAGGTCACCGGGATGGGGCAGTGTCTCCTCTCACCTTGTGAGACTGAACTTGGTGTAAAATCTTCTGCTGCTATTAATACCTGACCACCCCCGAGCTACACGGACCCTTTTAGGTATGTTTTTTTTCGTTCAATAATAATTTTTCAAAATAAAGTGATACTCATTATTATTGATATCATTTTATTCTATTGGGAAACTTGAAATCCATCCCACGAAGAGACCACAAATGCCCATCATAGTTACGTTAAAGTTAAATGCACTGATCACAACCCATTCCCTTGCTCCCCTGTGAATGCAGAATGCGGAAGAGGTAATCTGCATGTATAAATTACTTTCCTCTGCACAGAAGCTGTAGGACACGGAGTTTAAAATATTAAAAATTCATGGGGAGATACCCACTCTCTACATCTCTGGTTGAGTGAGTGCCACGGATTTGGCTGTGAAGAGATTTCCGTTTCCACTGGGTTTAGCACGCAGAACAAGGAGACAACAATCGATGGAAATGAGAGAGTGTCATTATGCTGAGTGAAATAAGTCAGCCAGGGAAAGACAAGGGCCATATGATTTCACTTATCTGTGGATTCTAATGAGCAGAATAAACTAATGAACAAAAGGAGGCAGACTCATAGACATGGAGAACAGGCTGGCAGCTGTCAGAGGGGAGGGTGGTTGGGGGGTAGGGGTGAAAAGGTGAAGGGATTAAGATAAAAACTCATAGACACAGACAACAGTGTGGTGATTACCGGGGGGAAGGGGGCAGGAGGTAGAAGAGGGTGAAGGAGGCTGAATGGTGATGGAGGAGTCTTGACTTGGAGTAGTGAACACAGAACATAATATAAAAATTATGCAACTGAAACCTACATAATTTTATTAACCAGCTAGAGGCCTAGTGCATGAATTCGTGCACCTTGAAAGAAACCAAGAGGCTGTGGTGGGCACAGGGGCAGGTCTTGGCCCATCCTCCACACCCCCCTGCCTGGCCCCTCCTGCCGTGGCCCTTGTTCCGTGTCTGCTGGCAACTCTGCTCCTACCACTGCCACTCTCACCCACTGCCAGCACAGAGCGATTGGGGCCAGCTCCATCAGTGGTGTGAGTGGCGGCTGCTGCCCCAATGGCCCCTCAGGAGCAGGGGGAGGTGGAGAGGCCCTGAGGGGCAATGGAGACCAGCAGCCGCAGTTCGTACCTGCAGATGGTGCTGAGTGATCGGGGTGGCAGCGGGTGCAAGTGCCTGGCAGAACCCTGGTGCACAGAAGCCAGGAATTTTCAGTGACCACCAGAGGCTCACCCCGATGACAGCAACTGGTGCCTTACCTTACTCTGGTGTCCATGCTCACCTGCTCTACCATCCTGCTGCAGCCGACACCCACCATGTTCTGTGCTCTGCCGCCTGCTGCCGCTGCCTGCCATGGTCCATGTGCAGCCCCTGGTGGTTAGTGCATGCCATAGCAGCCAGTTGTTCCATCGTTCAGTCTATTTGCATATTGGGGTTTTATATATATATAATATATATCTCCTCAATAAATTAAATAAAAAATTAAAAAGGATATATTTAGAAAATGTATCTGTATCATTTCTTTTATAGCAGCATTAAATTTAGAAAAGAAATCACAGACAAATTTAAATGATAATATATCTTCTACATCTCATTTAAAATTTTACATATAACAACTGCTGTTAAATTATCCATAGCTAATTAATCTTAAACTGAAATAGATAATTAAGCATGTTCTAGACTATTAGCTGGTTTATATTTTAGGTATTTGCTTAATTAGACATTTCCAAAACTATTCATTTGCATTGGTTAATTTTTTACGGCATTTTATTGTGACATTTTAAACTATTGTTTTCTTTGATGTTTACCCATTTGAAGTTATCTCCATAATTACATAAGAAACACATAATGTATATAATCGTTACTGTGGACTCTTTCTTTCTCCATAGAAAAAAAACACTATGCCATTCACAGATAGGAATTTCAACTACTTGGAGTACATTCAAAGTTTTGACATAGCCGAAACTGGTGTGGCTCAGTGGATAGAGTGTTGGCCTGCGAACTGAAAGGTCCCGGGTTCGATTCCAGTCAGGGGCATGTACATCAATCAGCTGCCTCCTGCACACCCCCCATTGTCCCGGTCTTGATGTTTCTCTCTCATTGATGTTTCTAACTATCTATCCCTCTCTCTTCCTCTCTGTAAAAAAATCAATAAAATATATTTTAAAAAGTGTTGACATACACATATACCCTCACAGATGCAAACAATACACACACATATAATTTTTAAAGGGAAGATTATAACTTTAGTCTGGTTACATAGAAACAGAAATACATACTTTAAAATAATTTAAGCTTTATGTTTTTACTTATAATATTTTTTTCCTTATAACCCACATTTAAAAGAAAAATAACGATTGGAATTTGGTTCATTTTATTCTCCAAGTATTTATTCCTGAAGTTTAGCAAAAGTGTACAAAACTATATTGGACCATGGTGGCGATACAGTGCAGTACACATGTGTTGTAACAATGAGCATTTGTCTTCGTAAATTTTTCATGTTTTCTAAAGTTACAAATTTCACTCTTTAAAACGAGCACCAGAGATGGGTTTTCTGAGGTCTCTGCAGAGCTGATGTTTCCTTGCATCTTAGAGACCTGGCGCTCCGAGGCCCGTGTTTGGTTTGTGGCGTGATCAGTGCGGGCGCCCCGTGTGCGCCTCGTGGAGAGGGGGCTGCCCTCCCGGGAGAGGCGTGTGCGTGGAGCCAGCGACCAGAGGTTCCTGCCACGGACAGCGCCACGCCTGGTGCACCTGCCCTCTGGGATCGGGGTGGGAACAGACCTGGTCCGACCACGGAAAAGCCACGCGAGCTGCCGACAGGCCTGCCCACCTGGAGGAGTGTCAGCTCTTTAGCACAAAGGGGTGAGGAAAGGGGGGGTCCTGCGCACCCAGTGGGAGGGTGCCCAGCGGCAAGTCCGTGCTCTGAATGAGGCTGATATCTGGAGATTAAACTAAAAATCACACACAACGCTGCCCTGGCCAGCGTGCTAGGTGGTTAGACCATGCTCTCCCCGCCTCCCCATGCACCGAAGGGTCTTGGGTTTAATTTCTGGTTATGGACACGTACCTGGGTTGCAGGTTTGATTCCTGGCCTTGGTCAGGGCACATGTGAGAGGCGACCAATCAATGTGCCTCTCCCTCTCTCTCCCTTCCTCCCTCCCTCCCTCCTTCCCTCTCTCCCTCCCTCCCTTCCATTCCCTCTCCCTTCCACTCTCCCTAAATATCAATGGAAGAATATCATGAGTGAGGATTGACCACGAACATCCATCTCTGTTCTGCCACATCAGTTGCACTTCCAGGGAGTCAGTACAGTGCCGTCCCCGTGATTACAGCTCAGCCCCGTCACCTCACGCCGCCAGCCACCCGAGGGACACTGTTTATGCAGTGCGTCACACACGACAAGAATTTATTACAATTAAAAGCCTGTGAAGCACACGGCCACAGGGACCCGAGGAGAGGCCACCCTGGGAGAAAACGTGGCAAACCACTGATCTGACCAGAGACTTCGCTCTGAACCAGACAGGGACGTGTCAGGTTCACCCGTAGGAAACAAGCAGCGCACTCAAACACGGGCGGGCACCGGGGGCGGGACACACACACACACACACACACACACCCCGTCAAAACAGACATACAGTGACAGATCAGCGTGTGACAGGACGGTGGCAGTTTTTACACATCGAGGATTGGGCCCTAGCCAGCGTGGCTCAGTGGATAAAGAGTCAGGCGGTCTGCGAACTGAATGGTCCCAGGTTCAATTCCGGTCAAGGGAGCATGCCCAGGCTGTGGGCTTAATCCCCGGTGGGGGACTTGCAGGAGGCAGCCGATCCATGATTCTCTCTCATCATGGATGTTCCTCTCTCTCTCTTCCATCCTCTCTGAAATCAATAATAATAATAATAATAATAATATATATATATATATATATATATATATATATATATATATATATATATTTTAAAAATCAAGGATCAGGAAGTTAATTAATCATGAGCTGCCACTGCATAACGACTGAAATGGCCGCCTTCCAAGCCACGGGAGACACCCAGATGCCGGAGGGACAGAGACTGGACTGAGCGAGGGGAGCCTGTGCCTCTGGGGCCTCCCCCTGGGCTTGCTGAGGCCCGAGACAGGACTGGGCCGCCCGGGCCTGGAGGAGCAGCGGCACCTGGGACGTCCGTGGTCTTCACTCCAGTCAACCCGCCACCATCGCCCCCCCTCCTCTGTGCGGGTCCCAGGACCCCGTGGGCCACCAAGGAATCCTGTTCGCACCAGCCGCACGCCTGCTCCCGGCGGACGGGCACCGGTCAGCGAGTGAGTGGACAGCTGGCGGACGGGCACCGGTCAGCGAGTGAGTGGTTTCTCGGTGAGGGGGCAGCATCCAGACTCACGTTTGACCAGACTCGGGGTACCACGGCTGAGCCCGGATGGATCAGTGATGCGATTATACATGTGTGTGAGAGCTCACTTTAGCTTCATGGAAGTGGAAGACGGACCTCACACCTCACACATGGTGTCCGTGTCCCCTTTCGTGGTGTCCGTGTTTCTCTTACCCCCCCCCGAGGACATGTGCACTGGTTCTAACAGGCTCAGTGCGGCTTCTTCTTCTTCTTTTTAGAATATATTTTATTGATTTTACACAGAGAGGAATTGAGAGGAACAGAGAGTTAGAAACATCGATGAGAGAGAATCATTGATCAGCTGCCTCCTGCACACCCCCCACTGGGGATATGCCTGCAACCAAGGTACATGCCCTTGACCGGAATCGAACCTGGGACCTATCAGTCCGCAGGCCAACGCTCTATCCACTGAGCCACACCGGTCCCGGCTCAGTGCGGCTTCTTTAACTCTCTGGCAGAGGACCCTCTCCCGCCCGGACTGCAGGCCGCTCTGAGGACGGCTGTGCTGCAGTCGCTGCTGTTTGCTGGCTGAGGGGCGGGCTCTGTTCCTGCTTGGGCTGCTTTCCGGACCTTTCCTCAGCCCCAAGGTGGTTCCCCGCCGCCCCCTGTGTGCGTCCTCCCGGGCGAGGCTTCGGTAAGGAACCGCGTTCTCAGTAAGTACCCACACATTTGATGTTTGGCAACGACGATCATTTCCCGCCTCTTCAACGGCTTTTCTGAATTTTATTCTCCCATTTTCATTGTTCAAACTCGATCACAGCAAACGCAACAGGACATTAGGCAGGAAATAAAAACGCCGTGGCCCGCGGCCTGCCATTGGGTTGGCTGGCTCCCCGCCGCGGCCACGGGGCTGCTCGAACCCCACGCCCAGGGCTGCGTGGCTGCCTCCCCAGATTTGTCGTAAAGAGCTGACACTGTTCTACTCGCCAATAGAATTGTATTTCTTTTTGCTCTGCGTCCATGGGCCCATGTGCACTGACTCTCCTCCAGACTGACTCTTTGGGATTTGCTCTTGTCTCTGCTGCTGGCAGGCCAGGCCACACCAGCAGGTTCTGGTCACTGACGCCCAGTGGCCCCATGAGCCGGTGTTGGCCGCCCCGCCGCAGCCTCCGGCGGGAAGCAGTGCCTTTCTCACCGGCCTGGCGAGGCCGCGCCTGCCTGTGCCGCCTGCGCTGCGTCCTGTTCGCTCAGGACGCGCCGTGTCCCTCCGCTCGCAGGGTCAGCCCCGGGTGCAGCATGTCCCCTCCACGCTCACACCCCTCGGCCAGCCCTGTCCGTGCAGAGGGCCCGCTGCGTGCTGGAAGGCGAACAGGGCGGAGAGGCACCACCACATGCTGGGTTCTCTTTCAAAGACGGCCAGTGGGCACGTGGATAAAACGGGCACGGAGACCTGAAGCTGAGGGCTAATGTTTAAATCTTATTGCAGGTTTGTCACGTGCAGCGATGAGAGCGAGAGAACCCGGCGTCCCACCTGGCGTTCGACACCAGCTCACGGCCCCCTGGGCGCACCGGGCTCCGGGGTGGTTCTGTCCCAGCTGCTCCGCTGCGGTCTGAGCCGTAGGGCTGGGAGCTGCCACAGGGTGGGTCACGTGGGCAGAGACCCTGAGAGGCAGGGCGGGGCGGGATGAGCTCCGGACTCCACTGCGGGGCGGAGTTACTTCTAGCCCTCACCCAACCCATCAGGGTGAGCCGCGGCAGTGACACCGCCACCGCCGGAGTAAGACCCCGGACTGGGCGAAGCTCGCTCTCTTCCGCCACGCTGCCGGCGTGAGTGGGGGCCAGGCTAGCATGGATGAGGCTCTTTTGTTCATTGCATCGGACTGGGCTCCCTGGTGGTCCTTGGGGCATGAAGTCTGGGCGTAACAATCCCCACAGAGCTTCCGCCTCCTCCAAAGCATCTGCTCTGGTTTCCACAAGTGTGCACGCGCACACACACACACACACACACACACACACACACAGTAACACATACACATGGGCATACATGCGAGGACATACATGTATGCATATACACGCACATGCGCACACGCACGCACGCACATCCCTCGGAACCGTAGTAAATGAAAAGGGGACTCCAGCGTCAGTCATCTCCCCGCACAGGCTCCTCTGTGTCTCTCTGAGGCCACGGCCCTACCTAAAAGGTATAATAGTGAGCATGTGGGTTCCTGGAATGGGTGCAGGGAGGGGGGCAGCAACGTGAAGGGAGCTGCACTCCTGCCAACAATAAAAAGTATTTTTTCTCTGTCTTGTTTGTCCTGAAGCCAAAAATATTAACAACAACAACAAAAATTGGGCCTGGCTGGCGTGGCTCCGTGGCTGAGCATCGACCTAGGAACCAGGAGGTCAGGGTTGGATTCCGGGTCAGGGCGCAGGCTCGGGTTGTGGGCTCCATCCTCAGCGCGAGGCGAGCAGGAAGCAGCTGATCCGCGATTCTCTCTCAGCACGATGTTTCTCTCTCCCTCTCCCTTCTTCTCTGAAATTAATTTAAAAAATATATTAAAGTAGAAGAAGGGGGAGAGGTGAGAGGGAGTGAGGCTGCAGGGAGACCCACGGGGACGCAGAGCAGCTGAGGGGCAGAGCCCTCCCCGTGGCTGGGCTCAGGTCTGGCTCCCATTCTGAGGAGAACTGGCCATTCCTTCCCCCTCAAAGGGGACAGTGTTCCCGGGGGCCATCGCCCGTCTTTGCTCTCCTCACACGCAGCCTGGCACTGGGCCTTCCTGCCCGTCCCCTGGGCCGGCGATCCTGTGGGCTGTCTTCCCCTCCGTGTCCGTGGCCGCCGTGGGCTGTGGGCCAGAGGCCAGCCAGTGAGGGGGACGGAGCCCCGAGGGTGGTGGGCGAGGCGGCAGCTTCTGTGGACGCTGGGGCTGTGGCCGTCTGTCCTCCCCGGGCGTGGCGGGCGGCTGACGGCGGGCTCAGCGAACACTGCGGCTGGGAGACAGACACGTCCAGGGCGGGGACGGGGACGGGGAGGAACGGGGAGTCAGCGCTCACTGTGCGTTTGTGAAAAGAGCAGGAGCGGTTTCTCTCAGGGCGGCCTGGGTGTGCTCGTGTCCGCTGAGGAACGCCTGGGCTCCTGCTCCGCACCTGCCGGACGCGGGACCCTGCTGTGCGGCCTCCGCGGGGCAGCACCCTGCAGAGGCCGCGCACAGCAGGGCCTCCCGGCGGGCGGCAGAGCCCCGGGGCCTCTCCCCCGGCTGCTCCCGCGGGGCCGCCGGACCGGAGAACGGAGCAGGCGTCCACTGCCGAGGGCGCCCCGAGGCAGAGCCTGGCCCGGCCCCGGCCTGAGCTGGTGGGCTGCGGGGCGCCGTCGCGGGAGCCTCCTCAGGGCTCTGCGGGGGACCTGATCCTCCCACTGACCCGAAGGCACAACCTCCCAGGGCTGCCGCCTTCGAGGGCCCGGTGCACCCTCCTCCCGCCGCTGGTCATCCTGACCACCTGCTCCTGGCCCCGAGCAGCCAGCCGCCCCGCTGCTCCCCTCCCCACTCCCACCCCCCAGGGGAGAGTCCTCCTCCCCTCCCCCATCCCCACCTCCACCCCCACCCCCCACCCAGGGGAGAGTCCTCCTCCCCTCCCCCATCCCCACCCCCCACCCAGGGGAGAGTCCTCCTCCCCTCCCCCATCCCCACCCCCCACCCCCACCCCCCACCCAGGGGAGAGTCCTCCTCCCCTCCCCCATCCCCACCCCCCACTCCTCCCCCCACCCCCACCCAGGGGAGAGTCCTCCTCCCCTCCCCCCCATCCCCCCCCAGGGGAGAGTCCTCCTCCCCACCCCCACCCCCACCCCCACCCCCACCCAGGGGACATCCTGCTCCCCTCCCCCTCCCCCCACACGGGGAAAGCTGGGATGAAGTCACACCGGAGACAGAGATGTAAAATTAAATATTTAATTAGAATCTGATTTGCTTTAAAGATAGGTGGCATTGCACAGGCTATATTACACTCTCTTTATAATTCTTTTTGTGACAAAAAAGAAGATACTGTTGGTTTTAACAGGCCACGGTGATAGTGACTCATGGGCTGGAACCGAAAACTCTGCTAGAGATAGAACAATGTACATTATTGGGAAAATTACAGCTTTGTGTTGTAAAAACATTTATTTTTATTTATTTATTTTTTTTAACAATTTACCTACAGTAATCAAAAAATTACAGCATATTTAATAATTTTACAAATTCTCCATAAAAAATAGATCTCTGTACAAAAAGGTCTTTTGCACCTAACGCATGTCAGCAGCATGTGAGATGGCGGACGGGCGGCCACGGACGTTTGCAGGAGAGGAGTTATTGCAGCTCGCCTGAGGAAAGGCAGGGGTGGGCCAAGCAGCAGCCTGAAGCACGTGACCGGTGTGAGCGTGGCGCCTTCTAGCACGTTCTGAGGAGAGCCGCGCTCCGGGAGTGGCCCGTCTGCGGAGCAGGCTCCAGACCCCGTCCCGGGGCGTTGGATGCACGGGGTGACGCCTCGTCTGACGCTGGGGTTGGGGTACCTGGCCTGTGTCCTGAGGGCAGAAACGGGGGGACAGACGCACGTTGGGGCTCTGAGGACGGGGACCTGCTCCTGGCTTGAATGACTCACGCAGGAATGTACACGTGTGTGCGCGTGTGATATGTACACCTAAGCTGAGGAGGGACCCTGTGCCCGCACACCCCGCGTGCCGGGACCCGGCCTGGCTGACCTCGGGCCTGAGGGGGGGAGGGTGTGAGCTCCGGGGTGCGGGGCCGAGCTCCACCTGCCGTCGGTGGCAGAGACAGGGAGACTCAGCAGGACAGCGGGGGCTGCGGGGCCACGGAGCTGGCGGGCGCCCCGGGGGACAGATGGGCACGCGCTCAGCTCGGGAGGCGCCTGGGAGCCCGCCGGGGACTGTGTCTGCCTTCCCGTTGGGCAGCGGACACACCGACGGGCCGGACGGAAGGAGGTGGCTGTGCTGCCCGCTCCGATGCCGGCAGAGGGAAGCCGGCCACGTGTGGAAGGGCCGTCAGAGCGCAATGACGAGCAAGACTCCCTCTGCAGAGCCTGTGCCCCTGGCGTACGCGGAGAGGACAAGGCTTTCCTGGAGGCTGGTGGCGTCGGCGCTCAGGACTGCACCGCCAGGCAGTGCCCACCCGGGGTCCCCTCCTTCCTTCCTTCGTGCCAGTGCCTGTCCGTTACCACGACTGAGCTCACAGCCCGCAGCCCTGACGCCTCCCCGGGCAGCGTGAGCGGAAGACAAGCTGACGGGGACGGCACCATGGGGGTGTGTGCGCTCTGGGCCTCTGCCTGCACAGGCTGGGCCAGCTCCGGGCGTCCTGTCCTCACCGCGCCATGGCGGGGCACAGCCAGAGGAGCGCAGGGTGGGGGAGCCGGTCCCGGAGCCCCAGCCACGCCCTGCGAGCCGCCGAGATACAGGACTGCTCGCACGCTCGGCGGACAGCGTGCCGCCCGCTGTGGACACGCCTGGGCGGCCATGGCGGGGGAAAGCGTGGGGAACAGACGCCTCGTGTGCTCAGACCCCACGGCTGCAGCTGGAGCAGCAGCACCGCCTCCCTCCCCCTCGTCCCGGCGCCTGTGCCCGGCTGAGGCTCCCCTTCGTGCTCACACCCACTCACCCGAGGGCGATGTCAGCTCCGAGATGAGGGTGCGTATGCACAAGGGGTGTACAGACCCTGTGAATAGTGTTTTTATCAGAACCTCAGTCATCCATCACACACTAGTGCAAAAATTGTGCATCAAACATTCTGCAACAGGACGGCCGACAGGAGGTCTGAGGACGGCCCCGGGGACACGGAGCTGCTGGGCCCGGCGGCGTCGAGGCCGGAAGGACGGCAGGGCGTGTGCAGGCAGGTGCAGCGCCGGGAAGTGTTTCCGTCAGAGCTGTTTTGCCGAGTCCCCACGTGTGGTGCCGCTGCCCGGAGGCTGTGTCTGGGGCCCAGGCGGGTGGACAGCTCCCGCCTCACGGACATGGGCGTCAGAGGCAGTGAATGCAGGGGGCGGCGTGACCCCAGGCAGGCAAAGCCGGACAAGGGACTCCTCTGTCAGGATGAAGGGACAGGTGGCCGGTGCTCAGAAGACTCTCCACGCTCTGTGGACACTCACATGATCTGTAGACACCTGCACGCTTCGTGGATACCAACATGCTCTGTAGAAACCCGCACGCTCCAGGGACAGCCCGCACACTCTGTACGCTCCGTGGACACCTGCACGCTCTGTGGACAGCTGCACATTCGGTGGACAGCTGTGTGCTCCGTGGACACCTGCACGCTCCATGGACATCCCATGTGCTCCGTGAACAGCTGCACGCTCCGTGGACCCTTGAACACTCTGTGGACAGCTGCATGCTCCGTGGACACCTGCACGCTCTGTGGACACCTGCACGCTCTGTGGACAGCCATGTGCTCCATGGACACCTGCACGCTCCAGGGACAGCCGTGTGCTCCATGGACTGCTGCATGCTCTGTGGACTCCTGCATGCTCCGTGGACAGCTGTGTGCTCCGTGGACAGCTGCACGCTCTGTGGACAGCCATGTGCTCCATGGACACCTGCATGCTCCGTGGACACCTGCACGCTCTGTGGACAGCCATGTGCTCCATGGACACCTGCATGCTCTGTGGACAGCTGCACGCTCCATGGACTGCTGCATGCTCTGTGGACTCCTGCATGCTCCGTGGACAGCTGTGTGCTCCGTGGACACCTGCGTGCTCTGTGGACACCTGCACGCTCTGTGGACAGCTGCATGACACCCACACGCTCCATGGACAGCCGTGTGCTCCGTGGACTCCTGCACGCTCCGTGGACACCTGCACGCTCCGTGGACACCTGCACTCTCTGTGGACTCCTGCACGCTCTGTGGACTCCTGCACGCTCCGTGGACTCCTGCACGCTCCGTGGACACCTGCACGCTCCGTGGACTCCTGCACGCTCTGTGGACTCCTGCACGCTCTGTGGACTCCTGCACGCTCTGTGGACTCCTGCACGCTCTGTGGACTCCTGCACGCTCTGTGGACTCCTGCACTCTCTGTGGACTCCTGCACGCTCCGTGGACTCCTGCACGCTCTGTGGACTCCTGCACGCTCTGTGGACAGCTGTGTGCTCCGTGGACTCCTGCACGCTCCGTGGACTCCTGCACGCTCCGTGGACAGCCCGCTGCTGGATCGGGAGGGGAGGTGGAGGGTGGCTGCGGCCAAGCCGGGGGAGGCCACGGCACCGTCAGGCTTGCCCGTCCGAGGTATGGCTATGGTCCAGGCCCGCGCGGGGCTATACCACGGTGCACACCGTGTTCAGTGTCGTGTCGAAGCGCACGGCCTTGGCCTCCGTGGGCTTCAGGTGCGTGTCGTACATGGGGTTCTCGAAGGAGGCCTGCCCGTTGCTGCTCTCGTGGCCGGCGTAGCCGTTGTACTGAGCTTTCGGTCTCGTCCTGAGGGAGCAGAGGGAGAGGTGAGCGGGCCTGGCTTCCAGAACAGACAGTGAGCGTCCCCGATGCCGGAGCACACGGCTCGCGACAGCACACGCACGTGCGTGTGAGCGAGGACGGGCAGCTCACACCGGCACACGGTGCCCTGGCTCACCTGTGTTTGTAGAGGTAAAACGCAAACCCTGACAGGATGAGTGCGAAGAACGGGACCAGGATGGCGGCCGCCACGGAGCCGCTGCTGGTGCCCGGGGGGCGGTGCGCGGCGTCCTGGTCGGAGCTCAGAGCATCTGAGGAGAGAGGGACACGCTCACGCTCACACACGCGGGATGCGTTCTGGGGACACGTCCTCATGCTAGCAGTTCTCAGCCCGTGGGTCGTGACTGTGACGGAGGGTCGCCGGAGACCACGGCAAACACAGACGCTCACACCACCATCCCCAACAGGAGCAGAGCGCAGTTATGAAGCAGCCAGGCCAGCAGCTGTGTGGTTGGGGGTCTCACCCACAGGAGGAGCGGGCTGTGTCAGAGGTCCCGGCCTCAGGAAGGAGGAGGACCCCTGGGCTGTGTGTTTGCTTTCCTCCCTCGTCTCACACCTGCTGTGGCCCCTCCTGCTCTGTCCCTCGGGAGGCCTGGCCGTTCCATCGTTTCTCAGCGAAACCCCATGCAGGCCAACGTGTCCCCGCCTCCCCACCCGGAGGCCGGCGCTCACCTTGCCTCTGGAGCTTGAACTTGCCGAAGTCTTCCCCCCGCACGTCTCCTTGGAAGGTGAACTCTCCCCTTTCCAGCCCCGAGGAGACCTGGGGGCGGGCGGGAAGGACAGGCAGGGGACTGAGACCCCTCCTCCCCGTTCTCCGGCTCCGGGGTCACTGGCCGGACGCCTTCGCTGACTCCTCAGGTGGAACTTTCCGCTCCCCTTCGGGCCCCGCTGTGACTCCAGCCCACACCGCTCAGCTCGCTGTGGTCTCCGCCCTCCTCCTCGTCCCACACCTTCCCGAGGGCACAGGCCCTGGGCCTGCCGAGCCCACGGACGGGACGCCGCCTCCTGCCACGCACGGCCCGGGGCTGCGGGGCGGGTGCGCCTGTGCCCGAGCCGACGGCGGGCGGAGCACCACGGCTCACGTGCAGAGAGGCGGCGGCGGCCCTGCTGGTCTGGAGCAGGTTGCTAGAACGTTCCGCACGGCCACCGAAGGCCTCGGAGAGCTTGGCGGCCACACGGGGCGGGCGGGGCCGTGCATCTCCATGGGGACGCAGTGCCCTCCGGCGGGAAGTGAGGGCTGCGGCCGCCCGGAGGTTCTGGTCAAGCGCCTTCAACCCCATTACTTCTGAGCCCAAAGCGAGCGGGGCCGGTTTTCAGCACTGACCCCCCCTCACGGCCCCAGACGTGCCCCCGGCCACCACGCCTCTGCAGTCAGCGACACTTAGAACCCGCCCCCCGCCCCCCGCCATCCCCCCGCCGCCATCACAGAGACCCGGCACCCCCACCCCCGTCCCAGGGAACTCACATAGCCGTCCAGGCCCCAGGGGTCGCCGTCAGACTTGCTGACAAACAGGTCCGCAGGCCCCTTCGCCTGGAAGGCCCTGAGGAGGAGGTGGGCCTCCTCCTTCTTGTAGACGCCTGGGGAGAGCACAGGCCGTGTCTCAGGGCGCGGGCCGGCGCCCGGGGCGGGGAGGGGGGGTTCGGCGGTGACACGCCAGAGAAAGGAAATTGTGACGGTTATTTTAAAAGGAGCTGTCATTGACCTCAGAGAGGAAGGAAGGGACAGAGGGAAACATCCGTGATGAGAGAAGCAGGCCCCACACTGGCATGGAGCTCGCAGCCTGGGCCTGGCCCCCACCGGAGTGGAGCCCTCGCCTCCTGGGTCATGGGTTGTGCTCAGCCACGGCCACGCCGGCCGTCGGGTGTGTGGCCTCTCCGTTCCCCGCAGGGCCCCCGAGCTGAGCGAGGCGCCGGGGCCTACCTGTCAGCCGCAGCTCCACCTGCGAGGCGGCGGCGAAGGTGGCGTTGACACGGCTGCGGGAGGCGTTGAAGCTGTCCACCGTCAGCAGGGCCGGCTGCCTCTGCCCCAGGTGCTCGTAGTGCCCCCGCCACACGGAGCCCACGGAGAACACGTCCGAGGGGACTGCGGGCGAGACACGGGTGAGCCGCGTGGAGCCGCGAACGGGGGACAGCCGAGCGGGCGGCGTGTGCACTGCCACGCACGAGGGCGAGGCGGCGACCCCAGGGCCCGCCCGAGGGCAGGGTCTTTGTGCCCAGGGTAAGACCCAAGTGCACGCTGGGAGCAGCCAGCCCGGGCCGCCATTTTGGGGGAGGTGGAGGGTGTGTTGAGGAGGCTCGGTGGTTAGAGCTCATCGGGCTTAATAGGAAGAGTGTTAAGCTGCCCCAGGAACCACGCCTGACATTTTAGAGCGTCCAGCTCCACGCTGAAGGGCAGGGGCTCCGAGGGCTGATGGTGACCGGGGTCGGGTGTCCTGCCTCCCAGCCCGGGGCTCTCACAGCCCAGCTCCGGCCCAGACCCCTAGGGAGGCCCCGGCACTGCTTCCTGAGGTCTTTATCTGCACACGGAGCCACCGCCCCTCCCTCCCCTCCCCTCCTCTTTTCTCTGTGTGAGGACATCCACCACTGGTAAGAAGTTAGACCCAATAGTGTCACATATCTGTATCTATATATCTACCCATAAATCTATAAATCTATTTATAAATCTACATAACTATATATCTATAAACATAGCTATCTATAATCTATATATCTATTTACCTATATAGTTATTTATAAACCCATATATCTACTTATCTATATATCTGTAAATCAATCTATCTATCTACAAACCTATAGATCTATTTACCTATATATTTATATATCTACTTATCTATAAATCTATATACTATTTATCTATATATATGTAAATATATCTATCTATAAATGTATCTATCTATAAATATATAGATCTATTTACCTATATATTTATATATCTACTTATCTATAAATCTATATACTATTTATCTATATACATGTAAATCTATCTATCTATAAATGTATATATCTATAAATCTATATATTCACCTATATATCTATAAATCTATATATCTATTTACCTATATATCTATAAATCTATACACCTATACATCTATTTATCTACATATATCTATTTATACGGCATGTATCTATATGTGTATACACACACACACACACACACACACATAATTCAGAAAAAAAGGCAAACGTCTTTTAAAACTTTAAATTTCACCTCGGTCAGGAGAACTGGCAATGATTATTGAAACATTCTTTTTCCCACTGTTATGAAAATTAAACCACTTTTCCACATTCCTGCCAGCAAACGTGTACGAAACACCGCGGCTCTCACAGGTCAGACGCCACCCTCCCCACCCCACCCCCGCCCCCGCCATCCCTGGGGCAGCTGCCACAAGCTGGGCTGGATCCCGCCCCGTCCTGGCTTCCTGCCCGGAGGGGCCCACGCCGAGTCATTACCCAGGCCCTCGGTGAGTGGACCCTCAGAACGCACCGTCCACGCAGCGCAGGGCGGGCCTTCGCTCTGCCAGGGCCACTCGGACACTCACAGCTCCTTCGGGGGCCCCACAAACCCTCCCCTCCACGGGAGTTGCTCTGTGTGGCCAAACGTGTAATTACCTCGCCCTGCTGCTGGGCAGGGCCAGGCCACGTGATTCTGCGGGCCTACCCGGCCCGGGGCCCAGGTGTACCCATCCCTGGCTCAGGGCTACGCACACCGAGGACACAGAGACAGAGCCCTGGGCCGCCTCGCTCGCTGTCCCCTCGCCGTTCCCCGCCTCCCCAGACAGGCCGCCCTCAGACCCGGCCCGCAGCACAGGGGCCCGAGCAGGACGAGGGTGCCACGGCCCCGGCCCGAGCAGACCGACCCCGCCACGACCTCCTGAGGAGTGAAACAGGTGCAGGCGGAGGCGGCACTGAGCAGGGACCGATCGCTGCCTCCCCCTCGGCAGCCACAGTCCGTGACCCAGCGCGCCCACACGCCTGCGTCTCCTGTGTTCACATCAACAGCCTGTGACATGACAGCAAGCCCAGCCTGTGAGGCTCCGTGGCTGAGGAACCAGGAAGGTCGCAGTTTGATGCAGACAGTTCCGCATTTCCCACCAGGAAGGTCATGGTCGACCGAGGAACCAGGAGGTCAGGGTTCGATTCCTGGTCAGGGCACTTGCCCGGGTTGTGGGTTTGATCCCCAGAGTGGGGCGTGCAGGAGGCAGCCGATCCATGGTTCTCTCTCATCGTGGATGTTTCTCTCTCTCCCTCTCCTCTCTGACATCCAGAAAAACATCTAAGAATTGACAAGGTGATACCAGAATGCTTTCTCGCCCTGATGAGACACACCTCGGGGTGGCTGTGGATGGCAGCCCTTTGAGGAACTGGCCCTGGAGGTGGAGACGGAGCCAGGAGCAGGGCACGGGGGGCGGGGCTGAGCGCGCCTGTCTGTCTCCAGGTGTGACCGCCGGCCGCGCGGGGAGGTGGGCGTTGCGGGTCCTGTCACCTGACGCTGAGGCCGTGACTAACGCAGCAACACGGAGGCGTGGAGACGGCGTCGCCTCCATGGAGACCCCCATGCCTGCGCACTCCCCCGCCCAGGGGAGCGAGGTGCGGGCGGCCATGAGCAGGCATGCACCCCCTCTCCCCCCATAAAAAGGAAGCTGACAGTTCAGCCTCTCCAACCAGAAACAAGCCGGAACAGCATGACAACCACAGCCCGTCCTCCGAGCAGGGTCGCTGCCGGAGAGCGCGGACCGGCGCTGGATTTGGAAATAACGTTGGGATAGAACGGCCAGGGTTTTCTTAAAGCCCTCTTTACACCTGTGTGTACACGGGGGCACTCCCTAATCCTGGTGGGACCTCTGTCTCGTCCGAGGAGGCCGTGTGTGACAGCCCTGCTAACCCTGGCCTCACGCACTGGCCCCGGGGCCCGTGGGGGAACCAGGTCTAAGGTCAGGGCCCACGCCGCGGAAGGGAAACGCCGGGAAGCGCCCTATGACCCTAGCCCCGTGGCCGGCACACGCCTCAGCCAACAGAGCCAAATGTCAACAGCACAACGATGGACATGTCTTCGGAGAGCCACATTTTTTTAACTTAAACTTCTTCTAACGCCACTTCTTCAGCACAGACTGGCCCAGGCCGTGGTGTTTTGTGGAAGAGCCACACTCAAGAGGCCAAAGAGCTGCATGTGGCTCTGGAGCCGCAGTTTGCCGACCACGGGGCTAGATCATCTCCAAGAGGATCTGTTCTGTGTAAAAGCTTGACTTACACGACACGGGGCATACCGCCTGTTTAAATCTTCCCCAGGTACAGAGGGGAGGAGAGGGGCTGAGGGGAAGGGAGGGACCCCTGCCCAGGGCACCTGCACGGGCGTCTCTGATGGGCCGTGTGTGCCTTAGGCGGGCCCCGCACACCACACAATGTGCTGGCTCAGAGCATAGGAGGCTGAGGACGCCTGGATTCTGGAGGCGTGCGGAGAACACGGAGCTGCACTTGTGAACGGCGCCCCCCTCCCTGAGCCTGCGGGCCCCGGCCTCACTCCCTCCCCGCCCGTGGGGGGCAGGCGGGCCACCCTCTTTAGAAGGCTCTCCATTATACCACAGCGAGCGCCAAAGGCGTGTCCCTGTCTGCCCACGGAATGCCCGGGGCACCTTTGCAGGAAACGGTGAGTCCGGTTACCCCGACCACGGCTGTGACAGCGAGAGGAACTGGTGTGGCCCTGGCATTGGCAAGAACCGAACCATGAACTTGGGGGTGGGGTCGTGGCTTCGGGAACCGTCACCCGCGCCCCGCTGGGTGGAGTGTGGGGAGAGCTTGCCGTGTGACGGGACCTGCGACTGGTCTGGGATACAAACCTGGCGCTTTAGTAACTGTGTCATTAACTTCTCCCACTCCTTTACCTACAACAAAGAGACAGACGGTCATTTCCGAGGCGGTGGTTGGGGAATAAGTTTGAAAAATGTCAAATTGAAATAGTTTTCTTGCTCCAGATTTCTTGCGTGTACACGGTCGGCTCATCTCTTCCATATCCATGGCAACGCCTGTGCTCCCAGCAGCAAGTCCTGCGGGAAACCAGGCGGGCCTAACACGTGTGTTTCTGACACGTGTGTTTGCGTTTCTTGTGCTATAAGAGAGAGCCTTGCAAAGGAGGGTGGTTGGTCCATTCTGACTCCCTCTTGGGACACACCGCTCCCAGCCCGAAGGGGAACAGAACAGCTGAGATGCCGTGACTTCCCTGGACGCCATGCCTCCCCGCCCGCGTGACCTGCCCGTGGGAATTAAATGCCACCAAACCCTGTCTCTTGCAGGGTGTTTGCCTTGGTCTGTCAGGTTAGATTCACTCAAGCTCTCCTAGCTTTTCTAGTTTTGTATCAAACTACAAGTCATCACTTCTATTTCGGATGGAGAAAGGCGAGGGAAGGTGCCTGAGGACTCCTCGCTTCAGAATCACAAGCTCCCGGGAGGAACCGGAACGGGGGCTTTGTGCACCCCTAACCTTTATTGATGGTGCTTGGTCCTCAACGTGCACAGAATCTAAGGTGAGGGGAACCCGGAAGGTCAGCTCTCATCAAGTCTGACCCAGAATTATGGCCCTCATTTGAAAATATGCAAATTGGTGTGCAATTAACGCATCGTTTCCATGTTAATAGCTTTTGCAATTCCACAGGTAGAACCAGTGTCCAGAGCCCGTAAACTTAACTCCCACCACCAAACAGTGCATGGTCTCACACTCACAGGCCCCGGTTTAATATGCACCGAGTACTTGGTGACCTTTGTCCCCTTTCATTAAAAATGCATTTTCCAAACACATGTATTTCTTTCTTTTAGCTCGCAATGCTTTTCTCCCACCAAACAGCCTTTCTCGTCGGGTGAACGTGTGGTTTGCATCTGTCCTCAGCCTCCGCCCCCACGGCCTCACACACTTCCTGCCCGCACGTCCACCCGGGGCCACACAGGAGCACGGAGGGCGGGGCTGCCCGTGAGCTCACAGCGGACCGGACGCAGGCCTGAGGGCAGGGGCGCCCGCTCTCCGGGAGGCCTGTCTGCCGCCGCCTCCTCGCCCACGTACTTTTACAGACGGGCGACTTCCCCGTCCACTTCAGGTCGGCCTTGCAGGTCCGGTGCTCCGAGCCGCCGGCCAGGAAGAAGCCCGGGTGGCAGGTGTAGACCAGGGTGTAGCCGAAGGCAGGGAGCTCGATGGCGCGCACGTCCGCGTGGGCCGGCGTCTCGGGCTGCCGGCAGGCGTGAGCTGGAAGGGGATTGGTTCCGTTAGGCGCGGGGACCTGGCTCGTGAGGAAGGTAACGTGGGTCTAAAGCAATGAAGGACAGGGCGCCCACCTGGGGGCGGCTACAGAGGCGCTTCACAATGAACCCCGAACACAGCACCCACCCACACAGCACCCCGCAGAATGAGGGTGGTGCGCCCACTCCGCCTGCCTCCCGCCTCCTTCCGCCCCTCCGCCCCTCCGCCCCGCCCCTGCCTCTGTCTCTGCTCTCTCTCCTCTCTCCGTCTCTCCACGTAAAGAGGCTTCCAGTGAGCGTGAACACACAGCCTCCTTTTGTGTTATTGGTCATTAATTATCATGTTCTTTTCACACAGACAACTGTAAGCCTACATTTGCCAACTGCCGCACGCACACGAGCATTTCCCTCTACAAATGCACATGTGACTGCTTACGTGTAGGAGCTTAGACTAGAAACCAAAGCTCTGAAATATACTGATCGCAATGGGTTACCATTAATACAAAGAATGTTAGATTTCCTTAAAAGACCCGTGCTGTGAACGAGACACAAACAGATGGACAGGAGTTTAGACATGCCTATGATTTTTGTCTGAAGGCAACTAGCAAATTTACTACTTAGTTAAGTAAAAAAATAATTTTGGCCCAACCACTGTGGTTCAGTAGCTGAGCATTGACCCATGAACCAGGAGGTCAGGCACATGCCTGGGTTGCAGGCTGCATCCCCAGTAGGGGGTCATACAGGAGGCAGCCAATCAATGATTCTCTTTCATTCTTGATGTTTCTACATCTCCTTTCCTCTTTGAAATAAGATATATATATATATATATATATATATATATATATATATATATATATATATATATATTTTTTTTTTTTTTTAGAGGGCTTGGTGCACAGATTTGTGCACCAGTGGGTCCCTTGGCTTGGCCTGCAGCTGCAGGGATCAGGCTGAAACCAGCTCTCTGACATCCCCCAAGGGGTCCCAGATTGCGAGAGGGCTTGGGCCAGGCTGAGGGACCCCACTGGTGCATGATCTGGCTCAGGAGGGACCACAGGAGGGCTCCAAGGCATGTCCGGCCCATCTTGCTCAGTTCTAATCAGCAAGTTAACCTACCAGTCAGAGAATCTGCCCCCTGGTGGTCAGTACATGTCATAGCAACTGGTCGAAAGGTCAGACACTTAGCATATTATATATATAATAGTGGCCTGATGCATGAAATTTGTGCATGGGGGGATGTCCCTCAGCCCAGCAGCCTGCACCCTCTCCAATCTGGGGCCCCTCAGGGGATGTTCAACTGCTGGTTTTGGTCTGATCCCACCAGGGTTGGGCCTAAACCAGCAGTCAGACATCCCTCTTGCAATCTGGGACCGCTGGCTCCTAGCCACTCACCTGCCTGCCTTCCTAATCACTCCTAACATCTGCCTGCCGGCCAGCTCACCCTCATCTGCTCCCCCCTCCCCAACCCCGCCAGCCTGCTTGCTCCCAACTGGCCCCAACTGGTGGCCTGACTGCCCCCAACTGCCCCCCACTGCCAGCCTGCTAGCCCCCAACTGCCCCCCCCCCCCACTGACCTGATCACCCCCAACTGCCCTTCCCTCCTGGCCTGATCGCTTCCAACTGCCTCTGCCTCAGCCCTGCCTTCATGGCTCTGTCCAGCAGGTCTCCTGGTCTAATTAGCATATTTCCTTTTATTAGCATAGATATGTATATATACTCACACACACACACACACACACATATGTATTTAAAAAGCGCATTGTAAGCAGTTCTGTTATTATGGGGCATATCCCCTCAGGCAGCTTACCCCTAGGCCATGGGAAGGAACCCTGCTGGGAGCCACAGTGTGGCCCCCCAGGCCCGCCCGCCCCTGTGACTCCTGCCCCGCTGTCCACTGGGGTGAGGGGAGGCGGTCCCTCAGAGCTCAGGTGCCCGGGGAACCCCTGGAGGCCCGGTCAGCACTGCGCCCCGGGATTCTGACCCGGCGGGGCTCAGCCGGGCTGTGGGATCTGCGGTTCCTCCAAACCCCAGCAAACACTGCCGCCCCGGCCCAGCGAGTCAGACTCAAGCCAACGGACACGGCGCCCGCACTGCCTCCCTAAGCCAGCCCCCCCCCCCCCCCCCCCCGGCGTCGGCTGAGCACCCCCTGCCCTCCGGGGGCCACTCACGGATGCACTCGGTCTGGATCCCGCTCCACGTCAGGTTGGCCAGGCAGGTGCGCGTGGTGGAGCCCTGCACGTGGTAGCCCTTCCGGCACCGGAAGAACACGGTGCTGCCCACCTGCGGGGAGACCACAGGCTCAGGCGCTCACCGAGGGCCACGCCGCAGCACCGAGGGCGGCAGCCCGGCGGTGACAGGCCCAGCGGCCGGTCCGGGGAGCACAGCGCGGGGAGCACGGGTGTGACAGGGCCCAGCGGCCGGTCCGGGGGAGCACAGCGCCAGGAGCACGGCTGTGACAGGGCCCAGCGGCCGGTCCCAGGGAGCACAGCACGGGGAGCACAGAGCACGGGGAGCATGGCTGTGACAGGGCCCAGCAGCTGGTCTTGGGGGAGCACAGAGCACGGGTGTGACAGGGCCCAGCGGCCGGTCCTGGGGAGCACAGCACGGGGAGCACGGCTGTGACAGGGCCCAGCGGCCGGTCCCGGGGAGCACAGCGCCAGGAGCACGGGTGTGACAGGGCCCAGCAGCCGGTCCGGGGGAGCACAGCGCCAGGAGCACGGCTGTGACAGGGCCCAGCGGCCGGTCCCGGGGAGCACAGCGCCAGGAGCACGGCTGTGACAGGGCCCAGCGGCCGGTCCCGGGGAGCACAGCGCGGGGAGCACAGGTGTGACAGGGCCCAGCGGCCGGTCCCGGGGAGCACAGCGCGGGGAGCACGGGTGTGACAGGGCCCAGCGGCCGGTCCGGGGAGCACAGCACGGGGAGCACGGGTGTGACAGGGCCCAGCGGCCGGTCCCGGGGAGCACAGCACGGGGAGCACGGGTGTGACAGGCCCAGCGGCTGGTCTGGGGGAGCACAGCACGGGGAGCACGGGTGTGACAGGCCCAGCGGCTGGTCCCGGGGAGCACAGCACGGGGAGCACGGCGGTGACAGGGCCCAGCGGCCGGTCCGGGAGAGCACAGCGCCAGGAGCACGGGTGTGACAGGGCCCAGCGGCCGGTCCCGGGAGCACAGCACGGGGAGCACGGGTGTGACAGGGCCCAGCGGCCGGTCCGGGGAGCACAGCGCCAGGAGCACGGCTGTGACAGGGCCCAGCGGCCGGTCCCGGGGAGCACAGCGCGGGGAGCACGGGTGTGACAGGGCCCAGCGGCCGGTCCTGGGGGAGCACAGCGCCAGGAGCACGGCGGTGACAGGCCCAGCGGCGGGTCCCGGGGAGCACAGCGCCAGGAGCACGGGTGTGACAGGGCCCAGCGGCCGGTCCTGGGGAGCACAGCGCCAGGAGCACGGGTGTGACAGGGCCCAGCGGCCGGTCCCGGGGAGCACAGCGCCAGGAGCACGGGTGTGAAAGGGCCCAGCGGCCGGTCCTGGGGGAGCACGCTCAGGCCACCTCGTGTTCCAGTGGAAACGCCGAGGGCTTCTGCCTGCGTGAGTTCCGTGTGGGCTAACATGGCTGGGTCAGGCGTGGCACACGGACACATGAACCTGACGGAACACTGACGTGGACAGAAAGCCTCACCTCGTAGCCCCGGGAGCTGTTCTGTATCCCGAAGTGGGGGGTCCCCGGGTCCGGGCAGGCGTTGTGAACAGGATCTGAAACGGACCATCACACTCTGACCACGGGCCCGGACAGACGGGCCTCCCGGCCGAGGCCCGCGCCGTCAGACAGCGCTGCTGGGCGTGTAAACGGGGACTGAGGTGAGTGGTGCTCGGCCTCGGGCTCCGGCGCTCCAGCCCGCTCCGGTCCCCCGCACAGCACCCTCCTCCGCCTCCCAGCGGCGGGTTAATCCCCCATCTTCCCAACCACCGGACGACCCGGGTTTTAAGGGCCCAGCTGATGGCCAGCTCCCAGGGCCCCCGTGACGTCCGTCTGTTTACGTAAACCCATTCCCCTCAAAACGGAGGACACATGTCCGAGGCCACAGAATGGAAGCCCACGGCAGACACAGGGGCCCTTTCCCGACGTGGCCCTGGCCCGTCAGGAGGCAGGGATGCTCGTCACCATGATTCTCTCCGGCTGCTCGTGGGAAACTTAAAAAAACACTTGCTTCAAAGGGTACCGTCCTGGGGAGAAGCACGTGCTCAGTGGACAGAGCTACCGTCCAGCGAGCACGGGGCCCGGGCACTGAGTCTGCCCCCGGGATCAGGGCTCAGCCTTCGCTTCCAGTCAGGGGCTGGTGTCCGCGTTGCTCACAGGGACAAATGCCACCTCTCCCGAGCCTTCCCGGGCGGGTGTGTGTGTGTGTGTGTGTGTGTGTGACTCTACGGACCAGGACTGGGGACACGTAGGAAGTCTCTCCTGAGGCAAGTTTCACTCCCATCCCAAGGTCTCCAGACCCGAGTGCCCAGTGACCCTGGCTGTCATTGCTCACAGCCCAGCGGTTCCCTGGGAGACAAGCATTGGGGTTCCACGGGGACTCAGTGGGAGACAGGCGTTGGGGTTCCACGGGGACTCAGTGGGAGACAGGCGTTGGGGTTCCACGGGGACTCTGGGGAGACAGACGGGAGTTGGGGTTCCACGGGGACTCAGTGGGAGACAGGCGTTGGGGTTCCACGGGGACTCTGGGGAGACAGACAGGTGTTGGGGTTCCACAGGGACTCTGGGGAGACAGACGGGCGTTGGGGTTCCATGGGGACTCTGGGGAGACAGACAGGAATTGGGGTTCCATGGGGACTCTGGGGAGACAGACGGGAGTTGGGGTTCCACGGGGACTCTGGGGAGACAGACAGGAATAGGGGTTCCATGGGGACTCTGGGGAGACAGACAGACAGACGGTGGCCAGGAGCGGGGGTGGCAGGAGCCTGTGGGGCTAAGGGCACTGCACACACTGGGCCTCTGAATTCACTGCCATGACTTAACGGAGGCGCCACCTACCCTGTGGGCATCTACCCAGGGCTTCAAGGGCACCTTCCGGGAGTCGCTCCCTCCCGAATGACCCGGTGGTACCCCACAGGCCCTCACCCCCGGGGGCCCGAGGCGTGGCGGTCCTTACCGATGCAGGCGGGCTGCACGCCGCTCCAAGCACCGTCAGCCTGGCAGGTCCTCCGGGCCGACCCCACCAGGACGAAGGGCGGCCGGCACTGGAAGGAGACCTCGGACATGTAGGTGAAGCTCTTGCCGCTGAGCCGGCCCTCCGCGGGCGTGCCGGGGTCCCCACAGAACACGGCTGGCGGGGACAGCACAGGGTGAGCGCGGGGTGCCCGGGCCAGGTGCCCTGCGGCCCGCACCCCGCTCTGCTCCACCTTCGGGTACAGCCATGAGGTCAGCAAGAGGCATAAAGGACAGAATCCGCCCAGCTGGCGTGGCTCAGCGGTGAGCTCCAACCCATGCACCAGGAGGCCATGGTGTGATTCCTGGTCAGGGCGCAGGCCCGGGCTGCGGGCTCCATCCCAGTGGGGGATGTGCAGGAGGCAGCCAGTCCATGGGCCGCTCTCTCATCATGGATGTTTCCATCTCTCCCTCTTCCCTCCCCTAGCCCAGCGGTCGGCAAACTCATGAGTCCACAGAGCCAAACATCAACGAGACAACGACTGGAATTTCTTTGGAGAGCCACATTTTTTAAACTTAAACTTCTTCTAACGCCACTTCTTCAACACAGACTCGCCCAGGCCGTGGTGTTTTGTAAAAGAGCCACTCTTACGGGGCCAAAGAGCCGCCTGTGGCTCTCGAGCCGCAGTTTGCCGGCCAGTGCTCTAGGAAATCGATACAGATGTATTTTGAAAAGTAAATAAAGGGCAGAACGCGCCCTGGGCAGTGGCGGCTCCACTTGGACATGCGCCGCCCAGCCCGGTCATCAGGGACGCGTGGCTGCAGCTCCATGGTCACCCGGTGCTCAGCCCTCCCCTGTGGGTGCGAAGGTGTGGGGGACTCACGCAGGCACTGCGGCGTCTCCCCCTTCCACTCGCCCGGGCCCTCGCAGGACAGGATGGCGGGCTGCGCCAGCTGGTAGCCGGGGGCGCAGCGGTAGCTGACGCTGGCGCCCCAGCGGAAGTCGGTGCCCTCCGCTTCCCCGTGCGGGACGGGGGGCGGCGGGCTGCACAGCACGGCTGCCGGAGGGAGGACACGGGTCAGACCACCAGCCTCACCCCGCCGCACCCCCCTGGCCCACGCAGCACGTGGCACGCCTTCAGGGGACGCCTACAGCAGGTGCTCATGTTTTAAGAGAAGAATGACTGAGGAGCACAGGGGATCCAGTCCATACAGCCCCTCCCTCATCTCTCTCCGTGAATTCAGACCGAGGAGGACAGCGAGGCCAGCGCTCTCAGGAGAGGACCGGAGGGACGTGTGCCGTGCACGCTGGCCAAGGACGGAAGGAAGGAGCACCCTGTCCCATCCGTCCCTCCATGCGGTTCCCGCGGACTGTCTGACCGGGCGAGGGCCTGGGTCTGCGCACAGCCTGTGATTGTACATGTGGCACGGGCAGGGCTCTCCTGCGGCCTGCTCTGCTTTCTCTCAGCCGGTGTGGCTCAGTGGTTGAGCACTGACCTATGACCCAGGAGGTCACAGTTCAATTTCTGGTTAGGGCACATGCCCAGGCTGAGGGCTCTATCCTCAGTGGGGGGCGTGCAGGAGGCAGCCGATCAGTGATTCTCTCTCCTCATGGATGTTTCTCTCTCTCTCCCTTCCTCTCTAAAATAAATAAAAACACATTAAAAATAAATAAATAATAAAAATAAATAAAAACACATTAAAAAATAAAGAGTACATAATTTCTAAAGGACATGGACTGGTGATCCACGTTCTGAATAATTAAACAGCAGGTGCTTGCGTGGTTACGGTTCTGTAACACACGGCAGCCGGTGCCCGGGCACTGTCTCTGCCTGGGGATTACTGGGTGCCCAGCACAGGCACCGCGCCCAGCCCCGGTGCCGATGGAGCCTGCCACCTTCCTCTCTGCGGCACTCAGGCCAAGATGCACGGGGGAGGGGACACATCCTGCCTGAGACCCAGCTGCTTCTGGATTCTCACCAGAGACAGGGCGGGCATTGACAGTCAGCAGCAGGAGACTCACCTGCCCTCACCTCCAGCTTCCCTCCCTCCCCTGCCCATCCTCCCTCATCTGCCTGCCCTCCCTCTCCTGCCCTCCCTCCTTCACTTGCCCTCCCTCCTTCATCTGCCCCCCCACCCCCCGCCCTCCTCACTTGTGCTTTCCTAGGAGTTCATGTCCTGGCTGCCTCTGGGAGGAGGCAGATAGTCACCCCCACAATCACAGGCGCACACCCAGCCATTGAAAAGGGGCCCCGATCTGGCCACTCAAGCTCCTACCCGTCTGTGCATCTTTTCAGCAGATTTGCCCTAGAACCTGAGGTGAGGGCTGGGCTCCGGAGGGAGTGATAGGAGGTGCACAGGCCCCGGGTTGGACACCAGGATGCTGAGGGAGACCAGGGGGAGGACGGCAGTGCCACCCGAGTGGCCCGGCTGGCAGAGTACTCCACAGTGTGGAGGTCCCACCGCTCCTTCACCCCCTCGTCCGCTGACGGCACTCCGGCTGCTTCCAGATCTCAGCCATGGGGACTGTGCTGCGAGCACACGGTGCACCCATTCTCTCTGGATACATCCCCAGAGGTGGGGTCCGGGGTCAATGGCAGTTCTGTGTTTAACTTTTTGAGGAAGTAGGTCCTGTTCTCCATGCTGTGGGCTACTCTGAACTCCTCCCGGGCTTTAGGAGTGGGGAGAAATAACCACAGCCCCTCAGACTTAAAATCTCCCAGGGGGTCAGCATCCCTGTGTCCCCATGGAGCAGGCTCAGGGACTGCACCAGCCATTTGCTGCTGTGGTTTTCTAACAACAGGCTGTATACATTTTAGTATCAAACTTTCCCCAATCATTTTTGGGGGGGGGGGAAGGGGAAAAAAGGAAATAGGAAAATCACGTGATTTGCCATTTGCAAATGCACTCCCAAGCGTTCGCAGTGCACGGAGGACTGCGTTCATGCAAGATGGAGTAACCACAATTCCACAAACTACTTCTCCCGTGTGAGACTCAACGCGCCCGGGGACGCACCTCTGCAGACGGGCCGGCTGGGGCTCCAGGCGCCGTCGGCCAGGCAGCGGAGGGCGGCCCCCGAGGCCGGCTCCAGCACGTGGCCGGGGCTGCACTGGTAGCTCACGGTCTGGTTGAAGGTGAAGTCGGAGCCGAACCGGAGGCCGTTGGCGGGAGTGCCCGGATCGCCGCAGCTGATGACTGGGACGTGTTAACAGAGCAGAAGCGGAGAAACGGAAATAGTCACGGGAGTCATTAGAACCGGCTCCCGGCAGCCCCTCCCTCAGACCCACTCACCGTGACCCCTCCATAGGTGTCCTCTGGCGTCCCACACACAGTGTTTAGAAGCACTGATTTCTATCCCATCGGTGGCGGGTAGTACTGAACCTGTGCCATACTGTGGCTTCCTAATCCTAATCCAAGCCCTAACCCAAACCATAATCCTAACCCAAACCCTAACCTTAACCCTAACCCTTACCCTAACCTTAACCATAATCCTAAACCTTACCTTAAGTCTAAGCCTAACCCTAGCCCTAACCCTAATCCTAACCTTAACCCTAACCCAAAGCCTGATCCTAACCCTAACCCTAACACAAACCCTAACCCTAACTCTAACGCTAACCCTAACCCTTAGCCTAAGCCTAACCCTAGCTCTAGCCCTAACCTTAACCCTAACCCTAACCCTAACCCTAACCCTAACCTTAACCCTTACTCTAATCCTAATGCTAAACCATAACCCTAACCCTAACCCTAACCCTGACCCTGACCCTGACCCTAACCCTAACCCTTACCCAAATCCTAATGCTAAACCATAACCCTCACCTTGACCCTAACCCTGTTACCCTACCCCTTACCTTAAATCTAACTCTAACCCTTATCATAATCCTGACCCTAACCCTGACCCTGACCCTGACCAGGCAGGAGTGTGACCTCACCACAGAGCCAAGGAGAGAGCTGTCTATGATAGAGGACCTGACTCCTTCCTCCTTCCCTGCAGACTCACTGGTCCACAGAGAGAACAGACCTTGACATTCTGTGGTCTCAGTTGGACAATGTCCAGTCTAGCTGGCCCTTTAACACAGTTTCAACCATATAAATAAGAAAGGAAAGAATCTCAAAGTACCAAATACAGAAAGTCAAAGCATCAGACCTACGTGAGTCTTTTTCCTCTCTGTATTAAAACCATAGCACAGCACTTGAAAACATAAACTCGTTGCTCCCGGTCAAGCCCATATCACGGCCCTGCCCGTGGGTTGACCTTGAGGGCCAGGTACTGACTTGTGCAGTCGGGAGCGGTGCCGGTCCAGGTGCCGTTGGCGGTGCAGTGCCGGGTGGTGAGCCCCGGCGTGCGGTATCCCTCCCAGCAGGCATAGACCACGGAGCTGGAGAACAGCACGCCGTCGCTGCTGACGATCGCGCCATGGGTGGGCGTGCCGGGGTTCCCACAGGACACGGCTGCAGGCACAGAGTGACAGCCCGAGGCAGTGAGTGGGGCGGCCAGCGTGCTTCAGGGCGATGGATTAGGTCATTAGTAAGAAGCCAGAGGCCCGGAGCATGAAGCTCGGGCAGGAGTAGGGTCTCTAGGTCTGGCTGGCGATCAGGGCCAGTCTGCGGGGCAGCCATCAGGATGATCGGGAGATGCCCACTGGGACCTGGCTTGGCCAGCCTGGCGCTGTCTGCTCACCGGCCCTGCCTTACGCAGCCACTGCTGGTCACCTCCCTCTGCAGGGCAACCAGCGGGGTGATCAGGAGGCCCCCACTGGCACCCGCCTTGGCTGGCCTGGGGCCGGTGAGCTGGGGGCAGCTCCTGCATTGAGCATCTGCCTCCTGGTGGTCAGTGTGCATCATAGCAACCGGTTGTTCTGCCAGCTGTTCTGTTGTTCGGTCAATTTGCATACTTGGCTTTTATTGTATAGGACTGGAGGCCCGGTGCATGAAGTTCATGCACAGAGAGGGGGGTGTCCCTCACCTTCGCACGCCGGCTGCCGCCCGGACCAGGAGCCGTTGGGCAGGCAGGTGCGCTCGGGGGAGCCGCGCAGCACGTAGCCCACCTCGCAGGAGAAGCGCAGCAGGCTCTTGGCCTTGAACTCCTCGCCCAGCCGCGCCCCGTGGGCGGGGGTCCCCGGGTCCCCGCAGAACCCCGGGTGGTTTCCTGCGGAGACAGACACCCGGGACCACAGGGCGGTGAGACGTGGGAGGACGGGCCCGGAGCCGAGAGGACTGACCCCGGGCACGGTTACAGGCGCTCCGGCAGCTCAGGAGGCTTCTTCACAGCACAGACACGGGGCCCTTACTGCACTGTTAGTGCCCGGCCGGCGTGGCTCAGGGGCTGAGCACCGACCTCTGAACCAGGAAGTCAGAGTTTGGTTCCCGGTCGGTCTGGGCACAGGCCCGGGCTGTGGGCTGGATCCCCCGCGTCGGGTGAGACAGCTGATTACTGATTCTCTCTCATCATGGATGTTTCTCTCTCCCTCTCCCTCTCCCTTCCTCTCTGACGTCAACAAAAATAAATTAGAAAATGAATACGCTGTTCTTGGGCACCTAACACCACACCTGGACGCGGTCCCGGTGGCCGTGGGCATCCGGGGGAGGTCCCATCGGGGGAGGGTCACGTTGGGGAGGGGACGGGCTCCATGGGGAAGGCAGGGTACGTGCACAGGGCGTGGGCTGTGTGCAGTGGGCATGCGGGGCTCAGGCACCTGTGAGAGCGGGATCTTCAAACTGAGTCTAGGGTTGCTGGTTCCTGTGTTTTATTCACTTAGGGAACATGCATGGAAGAATGAAGATGATTGTTTTGGGGGGAAGAGCAATGTATGATCCATCAGAGAGGCAGGGGGGCGGGGAGGACTCGGGCGCTTGGGCTGAAGCCAGAGAGCGGGACCCTGGGCGCAGGAACAGACCAGCAGGAAGTGCTGTGGAGACGGGGAAGGAGAAGGGGCTGGTGCAGGTGAAGGCGTCGCTGGCTGGGCACGCACTGACGCCCCCTGTGGAGCGGCTGCGGGCTCACCTGTGCAGTGGGGCAGCGCCCCGCCCCAGTGGCCGTCCTCCTGGCACACGCGGCTGTGGTCGCCCACCAGGCTGCGCGCCCCCTGGCAGGAGTAACGGACTGTGGCCCCGAACGTGAACACGTCCCCCGTGAGGACGGCGTTGGCGGGCACGCCCGGGTGCCCGCAGGATATGGCTGCGGAACAGGGATAAAGTGAGGGCACAGCCCTGCCTGTCCCTGCTCGACCCTGCCCGTCCCTGCCCGTCCCTGCCCGTCCCTGCCCGCGGAACACCCAGCGCCTGCATCGCTCCCTCCCAGGCCGACGTGACGGCCCCCGGCTCCCTCCCAGGCCGGTCCCCTCCCAGGCCGGACATGATGGTCCCCAGCTCCCTCCCAGGCCGGACATGATGGTCCCCAGCTCCCTCCCAGGCCGACGTGACGGCCCCCAGCTCCCTCCCAGGCCGACGTGACGGCCCCTAGCTCCCTCCCAGGCCGGATGTGAGGGACCCCAGCTCCCTCCCAGGCCGACGTGACGGACCCCAGCTCCCTCCCAGGCCGGACGTGAGGGACCCCAGCTCCCTCCCAGGCCGGACGTGAGGGACCCCAGCTCCCTCCCAGGCCGGACGTGACGGCCCCTAGCTCCCTCCCAGGCCGGATGTGAGGGACCCCAGCTCCCTCCCAGGTCGGATGTGAGGGACCCCAGCTCCCTCCCAGGCCGACGTGACGGCCCCCAGCTCCCTCCCAGGCCGGATGTGAGGGACCCCAGCTCCCTCCCAGGCCGACGTGACGGCCCCCAGCTCCCTCCCAGGCCGGATGTGAGGGACCCCAGCTCCCTCCCAGGCCGGACGTGAGGGACCCCAGCTCCCTCCCAGGCCGGACGTGACGGCCCCTAGCTCCCTCCCAGGCCGGATGTGAGGGACCCCAGCTCCCTCCCAGGTTGGATGTGAGGGACCCCAGCTCCCTCCCAGGCCGGACGTGATGGTCCCAGCTCCCTCCCAGGCCGACGTGACGGCCCCCAGCTCCCTCCCAGGCCGGACGTGATGGTCCCCAGCTCCCTCCCAGGCCGGACGTGAGGGACCCCAGCTCCCTCCCAGGCCGGACGTGACTGCCCCCAGCTCCCTCCCAGGCCGGACGTGAGGGACCCCGGGAGCGGCTCATCAGGAGGCTTTGAAGGTCTCAGAGGGGGTCGCTTTGTGTGAGGGGACGTGTACACATAGGTTTTCCGAGGGGAAGTCCCTCCGGGCCACATGTCCCCTCGGCCCTTCACGCTCCCACACCAGCAGGCTGCCCGCAGGAAAGACCTCAAATGTGCTCCCCGATCTCTGGCGTCCGGGAAGGCACCAGCCCCCGCCCTTGGCATGGGGAGGGTCTACAAGGTGTAAGTCGGCCCTGGCCAGAGGCCCAGTGGTTAGAGTACTGGGTCTCGGGTTCGATTCCCAGTCGAGGGCCTGTACCTGGGGTCGGGGTAGGTGTGGGGGGCAACCTGTCAATGTGTCCCTTCCACATCCATGTTTCTCTCACTGATTTCCCTTCCTTCCCTCCCTCCCGCTCTCTCTGAAAAGCAGCAGGAAGAATGTCCTCAGGTGAGGATTAACAACAACAAAAATAACAAGAAATAGCATCTTTACGTGAAGTAATAATAATAAGTTACCGATTGATTTGTTCTCCAAGTTACTCTGTAAATTAATGTAGGTAATCCCCATTCACTTTCTACAATTACACCAAACCAGGCCCGTCATGATTCACTAATTCTCCCTCAAAAATCCATATTCCGGATGTCGGAGTAAGATGGAATAACAGGATTTCTCTCTCCCTGTCGATCCAGTTCCCCACTGGGTGCACTGTGGGCACATGGCCTGCTGCCTGCCATCAGCTCACTGGGCACATCCTGCGAGGACGTCTACGGCCACGGGAGGGACCACCTGTGGCCACGGGCAGCCCCACCGGACGCCCAGCAGGAGGCGGGGGTGTGGGGGGGAGGAGGCCGCGAGGCATCAGTCAGCCGGCCACGTGGGCCCGACGGACGGACCCTGGCTGCGGTCAGCGAACACCGCGGCCTTGGGCTGGAGAGCACGGTTGGATCTGGAGAGTGTCCTGAATCGAAGACAATCTGACCTGAATCGGGGACATGGGCTACAGGACCGGCTCCCGGTGAACAGGAGGAAAAGGATCCAGGAAACAGGCCAGCGAGCCTCGCTGCTGGAGCCCGGGAAGGAGCAGGCGCCTCTGCAGCCTCGCCCTTCACCCGGGGCACCAAGGTCACAGAGGCCCCAGGCCGGGAGAACCTGGCTCCTCAGCTGCGGGGCCACGGGCATCGCTGGACACACAGGGGCCTCCAGAGCCATGGGGCTCACAGGGCTGCTCGGGAGGAAAGGGAAAAAGGACGGCCTCCGACTTCCCCAGGCAGGCAGGCGGAGAACGCGGTGCGCTGGCTGAGGGTGTATCATGGGGACACGCTCTCTCTCTCTCTCTCTCTCTCTCTCTCTCTCTCTCTCTCTCTCTCTCCTGTGGCCACAGTGGGAATTCGGGGTGTGTTTCCCCATTGTAAGGAAGGGGTTGTGTGGGGCGCTGACTTGCAGGGAAACCCAGCCCCAGCCCCAGCCCCTTCTGGACGCGCAGGGAATGTGCCCTTCCAGGTGGTAAGAGGCCCTCCGTGGCCGAGTCACCGATGCGGCTCCCAACGCATGTGCTGCCTCCCGCTGTCTCCTGCAGCTTCTCCGGACGAGCACGGACTCACTTATGAACCCCGGAGAGCCGCCCGTTTCCTAAGTTCAGACTGTGTTCTGACCAGAGACTCATTCAGCTCAGGGACCACCAGCTTGTTCAGGAAAGGGGGTCACACTGGAGCTGTGTCAGGGAGACCCAGCGCTCCCGTTCACCCAGGTCTAAGGCCGTGGTCAGCAAACTGGCTCGCGAGCCACAGGCGGCTCTTTGGCCCCTTGACTGTGGCTCTTGCACAAAATACCATGGCCTTTGACAAGTCTATGTTGAAGAAGTGGCGTTAGAAGAAGTTTAAGTTTAAAAAAATGTGGCTCTCAGGAGAAATTTCAATCGTTGATGTTTGGCTCTGTGGACTGATGAGTTTGCCGACCACTGGGCTGAGGGAAAGTGGCCCCCGTGTTAACGGAGACTCGAGCGGGGAGTCTACCACTTTGTTGGTGTTCCCCTTCTTCAGGGCAGTGGGCTCCCCCGATTTAAACCTCCCGGGGGTCAGGGGAAGGGACTGTCCAGGGACCCTTGTTCTATTGTGTTGACTGGACCAGCGATGCTCACAAGACCCGAGTCAGTCCCTGGAGTTACTGCCCCTCTGGCCACAGCCAGGTCACTAGCAGACACTCCGTGCCACAGCGCAGCCAGTATCCCTGACCCTGGGTCTCCGCGGAGAGCAGTGAGAGCCGATGGCGTCGAGGCCGCCAGGTGGGACCCGTGTCCGCTGGGGGAAGCAGGAGCCGGGCAGTGTGAGCAGAGAGGACAAGGCCCAGGGGGCTCATGTCTGCATCCACTTCCCCCGGGGACAGGCAGTGGGCACCCAGCGTGCCCCCTGTCCCCACCCAGCCTGAGCTGCAGTGCGTGACCGCCTGCCCATTGGTCAGGACATCCTCGTAATTAACACGACTTGTGCCTAGGGACTGGGTTTAGAGAGAATGAAAAATCAAGACCTATTTGAGTGCGGGACAGAAAGCGTCAGTAACGTTCGTGCTGCTGACGTGCGTATCGGACGCTGTGGCACCAAACCCACACCCCCTCACGTACCCACGCACTGGGGCAGGGCGCGGTCCCACAAGCCGCGGGCCGTGCAGGTCAAGGCGGGCGAGCCCAGCAGGTAGAAGCCCTTCTTGCAGCGGTAGACGACCGTCCGGCCGTAGACGAGGCTCTCGGGGACGCTCTGGCGGACGGCGTTGTCCACGGAGCCGGGGTCCGAGCAGTTGACCACTGGAGAGAGCGCGAGAGGAGGCTGAGAGACGCGGGGAGCAGGGCCGCCTGGCAGCTTAGAGGCGGCTGCGCGTTCGCACACACCACAGGTGCGAGGAGAAGGAAACTCGCCGAAGTTTCAGAAAGTTCAGAGGCGACGCCAGCATGGCCAGGGCACCTCACGCAATTCTCTCTCTCGGTGAAACCCACGGCTCATTCCCTTGACCTATTTTGCAATAACTGGCTTCTTCACGGAAAGGCAAGGACCGGTTTCCGTGGTTAAGTGTTATGCTATGAAAATGTTAGCCCAGAACCCTCGGAAGTTCGTTTAATTTCCCCCACCTGTGCGATGCTTTAGGGCAGTCTCTGCAAATGATCATCACCCCGCCTGCACACAGGCGTGCTTCCACATGCGCCCAATGTGAGGGGCGCTCCGCCAGTGAGGATGGGGCTTTGGGAGTGTGAATGGTGCCCTGGCTGGTGTGAATGGTGCACTGGGGAGTGTGAACGGCATGCTGAGTGGTGTGAATGGAGCTCTGGGGTGTGTGAATGGTGCCCTGGCTGGTGTGAATGGCATGCTGAGTGGTGTGAATAGAGCTCTGGGGTGTGTGAAAGGTGCCTTGGGTGGTGTGAACAGCACCCTGGGTGGTGTGAGTGGTGCACCGGGGAGTGTGAATGGCATGCTGAGTGGTGAGAATGGTGCTCTGTGGAGTGTGAATCGCATGCTGAATGGTGTGAATGGTGCTTTGTGGAGTGTGAATGGCATGCTGAATGGTGTGAATGGAGCTCTGGGGTGTGTGAATGGCACCCTGGGTAGTGTGAATGGTGCACTGGGGAGTGTGAATGGCATGCTGAGTGGTGAGAATGGTGCTCTGTGGAGTGTGAATCGCATGCTGAATGGTGTGAATGGTGCTTTGTGGAGTGTGAATGGCATGCTGAGTGGTGTGAATGGAGCTGTGGGTTGTGTGAATGGTGCCTTGGGTGGTGTGAATGGCACCCTGGTGGGTGTGAATGGCTCTCAGACAACCTGAATCTGCAGGAGGAATCTGGAGGGGTGTGCAATGTGAACCCGCAGCTGCAGAGGAACAGAAAATCCCTGATCATCTTGCCCTTTGACCCAGCCCAGTATGGAAGAGGCAGCTGCTGCTGTGGGGGGGTACCCTCTCCACATCTCTCTGGTCCAGAAAGTCAACGTGGAGCAATAATGCCAGCCCTCACTCAGCACATTGGCCTGTGTCCCTTAGTGCTCAGGAAGGGGAAGGAGAAATGAAGGGCAGGAAGAAGAAAGGCTGTGATTTGGGTGGGACCGTGGCCTGCTTCCTTTTTTTAAACAGGAAGCTCCCTGTGGGCGCTGGCTGACCCGGCATTGCCAGCACGGCCGGAAACGCTGCTCTTGGGACAGCGACAGGTCTGGCTGCGTCCAGCTCCTCCCTGTCCCCCTAGGGCGTCCCCTCTGCTCTGGGCAGTGTCAGTGCCCAGGTTTCACCAGTGCCACTGCTTCCTCCCTGGACATCCGGACCCTAACAGCCTGCTTCCTGGGACGTGGGCCTGGGGGGTGTGCCTTGTCCTGAGCTGAAGCCCAGCCCGGCGGTACACTGGGGCCAGAACGCCAGGGCTGGTAGCCAGCGTCACCCACTGCTGCTCTAGTGACACCGCAGGCTCCCGTCCTGCTTCGTCTCCTTGAACAAAGCTCCTCGGGAGCCCTCGGGGAGGTGGTGGGTGTCGGGGCCGTTCACGAGCCCCGGCTTTAACCCCGTGTCACCACCACGAGACAAGCCTCACCTCCACACGCACGTGTGGCTCACCTCACGCGAGAGGTGCTTTAATGGGCAGTGACTGAAGGCGAAGCTTCCATGTTATGAGCTCAAACGCCTAGAAATATAAAGCTACAAAACAGGATGTCCTCGGAAATTCAGACATGCGCCTAGACCTTTGCGACAGTTTGAGAGAAACGGAGGTTTAAAAGCCAGAAGGCTTTCTTAAAGGCATGGGAATGCCCCCACGTCCAGAAGCCCGTGGGCACAAAGGTGCTGAGTAGCGTGGCGTCAGCGAATGGGTGCGAGCGAGTACGGAGAGAAATGGAAGACGCGCCGTCTTTAAAGTAGAGGACCCCGGGTTGTTTCTGGGTGCCTGCACCTCCAGGGCAGGCTCCCCCATTTCCTACCTCGACAGGTGGGCAGGGGGCTGCTCCACTGGCCGTTGCTGCGACACTGGGCCTGCGGCGCCCCCTGCAGCACGTAGCCGGCGCTGCAGGTGAAGTTGACCACGTCGTTCAGGTTGAACTGGCTGCCGTGGGTGAGCCCGTGGGCGGGGTTGCCCGGGTGCCCACAGGTGATGGCTGCAGGGGAGACAGGCCCCCGTCCCCGTCACCGGCCAGCAAGTCCCCTGCCACGGACACACACGCGGTGCGGAGCGTGTGGGTCCCGGGGCGTGAACGGATTGCACCCGTCCTGCACTCCCTCAGAAGGAAAGACGGGAACACCCACGGGCCGGGCCCTCAGGTGTCACTATAGTGATTCCGGAGAGCACTTCAGAAAAATGGGCCTTTCCCCCATCACAGGAAGCATTATTCCTTGCTCATATTCTGACAGCCTCACAAGTGATTTTCGAAGACAGCGGTGAAGACAGGAGACCCTGACATTCTTGCATACACTGTGAGTTCTGACTATTTCCCCTTTGAACTCTCATTTTGAAATATTATGGGACTCGTCCGAGGCAGTAACCTGTGTACGGATAAATTAATCCAGTATCAATCTAAACATCGTGAAACTGGGCAGGACAGAACAAAGAGAGAAAAGTGTGCAAGCTCACATGGTGCCGTCTCTGAGCGCCCAGTGTGCGATGCTCTCATTATGTCGTGCCCAGGTCTCAGAGGCACAAAGAGCCTTTCAAGGGCAGTGTTCAGCCCGAACGCGGGTGTTTTCTCCTCGTTTATCTCGTCAACAGTGTTCTCCCCCAGCTAAGCTCCGCCCTCTGCTCCCTCACACAATGCCTGCTCCATGCTGAGCCTACACCACCGCGTCCTTTGTTTAACAGAGAGGTGAGGGGAAAAGTGGCTTAGCAAACTTCACAATGAGGGTGCCATCTCTCCTGCAGGTACGCATCCATATTACGGAAGACGTTATCACATGTGAGGGCCATCGTTACATACAATTCACCTCCTTCTATTAAAGAAAGGACTGCTCTCTGTATTCCTGATGAACCGATGATAAATACACAAAACAATCGCAGATGGGTGGGGGGCCCTGCAAGACGGCCCGAGCGGCAGGCTCAGCGCCGGTGCCCACATTCGCTCTGGGATGAGGCCAGGGAGTGCACACGGCCCTCAGCCTCCTGGGACCCACCTCCGGGGAGTGAGGGGCAAACACGCTGTGGACAGGGGTCCGAGGAGGCGAGAGAGTACCCAGTGGGGACGGCACCAGAAAACCGAGTGGGGAGAGTGGGATGGTCAGGCCATTTCTCCGTGCATTCGCGCAGGAGATCAAACACACCTGCTCCCGCTCACAAGGACAAGGCGTGGTGCAGCGCCTGCCTCTGGGCCGAGAACTCACCCACACACACCGGCGTCTGTCCCGACCACTTGTGGTCCTGCAGGCATATCCGCACGGAGGTGCCCACCAGCCGGAAGCCGGCGTGGCACTGGTACACCACCGTGTCCCGGTAGCTGAAGCCGTCCCCGCTGATGTGGCCGTTGACGATGGGGTCCGGGGAGCCACAGTGGCCGGCTGCAGAGGTGAGAGCACCCCACCCATGTTTCCCAGACTGTCTTTCACAAATTTATTTACTTGTTTGTTTATTAAATATATTTGTGTTGATTTCAGAGAGTGGGGGGGGGGGGAGGGAGAAGGAGAGAGAGATAGAAACATCCCTGATGAGACAGAATCATGAATCCACTGCCTCCTGCACACTCCTGGGCCCTGACCGGGAACTGAACCCTCCTGGTTCCTAGGTTGATGCTCAGCTGGCCAGGCCTGGGCAAAGATCTGTTTCTGCTAAAAGCGCTACCTTCCCATTTGCTGACCTTCATGGTCAAGCGGATGACAGCGTCGGGTGCAGAATGTACACGCTGTTTCCCCTTTTCATGTTAGTTGGATATAGTTTCCTTGTTAACGGGTCTGTTTTTCTCAATAACCGTGGGTGGCAGAAGTAGCATCTCTGAGATGACGTGGTCCATGGGTCACCCCAGCACTGGGTCCCCGAGTTATTCCTGTCACCCGCGTGCCTGTCTGAGGTCCCTGTTATCCTGTCTCCTGTTCCCGAAGGCAAACCCGCAGAGAGGAAGGGCGTGGGCTCCACAGGATGGGGTGCGGGCCCGTGGAAACGGCCGTCAGGGACGGCCACAGGAGAGGAGGCCCAGGGCAGAGATTTCTGAACGTCACACACGGTTCCGAAGGAGAGACAGAAGCCACAGCATCCGCTCCATTGAGACAAGGACAGACGGGGCCAGCGTCCAGGTGGCAGTGAGTGTGACCAGCGGAAAAGTGACTCTGGCCCCGGCAGGTTCACAGGAAACCAGCCCAGATGGTGACCCAGCGCCGGGGGAGGAGTGCCCAGGAGGAAGGGGGAGATGGGGGGGACACGCCCGGGAAGAGCCGGGGGAGGTTAGCAGTCGGGGGAGGAAGGCCTGTGACAGGAGGGGTCTGAGATGTGAGAAGGTAACTGGGGGGCAAACGCATCACAGCGGCGAGCAGAGCCAGGAAGGAGGCCCGAGGGGCCGCGGCTCTCTGGGGCTGAGGGACAGGGTGGCCTGGCTATGCTGCTGCCTCCTGACCCGGCTCCGAGGTGTCTCAGCTCTCAGCTGCGATCCTTTTAAACACTCAGCCTGAGACCAGTGAGTGCCAACCCTCCTCACCCACGCACGGCCTCCACTGACCCAGAGACTCTGCGGCATTCCACATGACACCCCCTGGCCGGCCTGACAACAAGACAGGAGCGCTGAGCCCTTCACCGGCGCTGCTGGGGCGGCTGCTGTCAGCTTTCTACTTGACAACCTCAGGAGGAGCCGTGTCTGCCGAACAGGCGGGCATCACGCTCATCACCATCCCCATGGCGCCCGGGGACCAAGTCCTGGCAACTCACAAATAGCATTTCTCCCAGGCCCCCTCCCAGCGTGAACCAGGACTTCAGTGCCAGGGGGGGCAACCAGACCCCCACCCAGCGTGAACCAGGACCTCGGTGCCAGGGGACAGGGGGCACCAGCCTCGCCTGCAGTGTGGGCCCATGCCTCTGAGCTTGCCGTACATGTCAGGTTCTGTCCTCCGGTGACAATGTCCTGAATGTCCTGGTCTGAGTGTTTTTAAATTCTTGCTCCGACCCTGGCTTTGCTATAGACACCCACGCAGAAAGCATGGCTCCACGTCTCTCAGAGGCCGTACGCCCACACGCACGCTTGGCGCCCTGAGGATGGCCAGGGTGTGGTGTCCACAGCGAGGCTCCACTGGAATTGAATTCTGTTTCTCTCCCTCACTGCACTGACATGGCTGAGACCCCGGCCCTTCTCCGTCCCGGGCCAGGGCACGGCAGGCGACAAGGAGACCCACCCAGCCCGTGGCCGCCCTGCGGAGCACACTGCTCAGGGAACGGACTGTCTCATGAGAACATGTAGGAATGCACAGACAGCCCCAGAACCACAGTCACGGTCACCGCACGGCGGGCACCACACGCAGCCCGGGGGAAGGCCACCGTCCTGAGCCTGTCCCGCGGCACCCAACATAGATCAGGGGGACGTCGGCCCGTGGGCCACGGAAGGCCGGTGAAACGGTTGGGTCTGGCCCCGCCAAGGCATTGAGCTTGAGTTAATTAAACGTTTGGCCACACAGAGCAGGCTGCTTTTATGTGGGTCACTTGGTCTGGCCCGCGGATGCCGTTATAAACACCCAGTGGCCCTCAGCAGGAGAGGGTTCCTGCCCTCGGGTCTGGATCCGCACACGGCGTTCCAGAATCCGCGTCTCCGGTGAGAGAGGACAGAGCCATGTCCCAGACTCCGCACGTGGCTGTTCTGTGGCACCACTGACGACTTTCCTGCTGTCCTGCCTTCCAGTTAGTTCTGAGTCTTTCTACAAACCCTCCTGACACATATCCGTATCGCCCACAACGCCCCCAGGTGGTCCTGGCCCCTGACAGCCAGAGGCTCAGCTCCTCAGCCTCAGCTGTCCCGCGGCTGAAGGTCACCGAGATTGCAGGGTCTGTGGAGGTCACCGTTCCCCCATCTCTCGGGGAGCATCAGAGACCCCCCGCTCCACGCTGCTTATTCCCGAGGCTCCCCGGCCCCTCGGAAGGCTGCCCCATGGACGGTGTTCCGCTCACTCTTTACAAATTACCAGCCAGCCTTTCTCATCTCTGGGGAGAGACCGAGCCATTGCACACGCCTGCCACTTTGGGCAATCCGCGTGCCACGCTGCGTGACAGGAGTGTCCCTTTCACTCGTGGACACAATGCGCAATGTTTAAAGGCGGGCGTTTGAAATTCCTGCTCCCGCGCCCTAAATCCCCAGCACAGGCCTGTCCTCGGTGACCTCCCGCGGTGCTCCCATCACTCAGGCCCCGTCTTCCCACGGAGCCGAGTGAGGGCGCCCCTGTGTCAGCGCAGTGAGCGCGGCGAGCGGGGGGTGGCCGCTGGCTGGGCATTCCTGTGAGGGGTCTCCCTCCACCCTCCGTTCACTGAGTGAAGCAGGCAGGGGGTGGGTGGGGGGGCGGGGTAAGGGGGGGCGGGGTAGGGGGTGGCGGGGTAGGGGTAGGGGGGGGGGACACGCACCCAGGCACCGCGTCTCAGAGCCGCTCCATAGCCCGCTGGCCAGGCACTCTCGCACGTGGGAGCCCACCAGCGTGTAGCCCGTGTTGCACGTGAAGATGGCCGTGGCCCCGTACACGGTCAGCGTCCCGATCTTGTTGCCGTTGGGCGGGAAGGACAGGCCTCCGCAGGAGATCACTGCGGGGAGCGAGAGCACCGTGAGCGACCCGGCCCCCGCCGCCTGGCTCACCGGGAGCAGCCAGGCCGGTTCTCACCGAGACCAGGGCGGTGTCCTCCCCTCAGGGGGGGCGGCAACCAGCTGGGCGCTTCCCTTCCCTCCTCTCATGTCCTTGACAGGGAAACGAGAACGTTTGGCGTGGATTCCAGAGTCTTCTAGGTCCTTCCTCGCCCACTGCTATGGTTTCGTCCTCACAGGCAGCTAAGCCTTTCTTGAAGATACACCCACAATGCCCTCTTGTTCACGCACAAGCCCCTCTGCTGCCCGCACAGGCATCCGGTCTGCACCGGGCACGCGGCCCGCATGACAGCCCGGGGCCGGTGTGGGCCCGCAGGGAAGAACAGCCTGAGGTCAGCACCGGGACAGGGCCCCGGGGGTCACAGCCGGCCCCCCCCCCCCTCACACACACACACACACACACACAGGGGTTCCTCTCATTCAGGGCGGGTTTGCTGGGGCTGGGAGCGCTCAGTGAGGCCCGCACCTGGGCACTGCCTGGATGTGTTCCACTCGCTTCTGTGGAATGTGTTTTTGAATCTTCCTTCTTAGCTGTCTAAATTAAAATTATTCTTAAAAAATAAGCACTCCTTCATTACTGTTAGAAAACCCTGTCAAAGGGCGACTCCATGAGCCCTGCCCCAGGTTGTGTGCTGGGTTCACGAGAGGACACGTGTGCTGAGTGCGCACAGCGGTGTCTGCCCGTGTCCTGGCTCATGGAGAGGACATGTGTGCTGAGTGCGCACAGCGGTGTCTGCCCGTGTCCTGGCTCATGGAGAGGACACATGTGCTGAGTGCGCACAGCGGTGTCTGCCCGTGTCCGGGCTCATGGAGAGGACATGTGTGCTGAGTGCGCACAGCGGTGTCTGCCCGTGTCCAGGCTCATGGAGAGGACACGGTGCTGAGTGCGCACAGCGGTGTCTGCCCGTGTCCGGGCTCATGGAGAGGACACGGTGCTGAGTGCGCACAGCGGTGTCTGCCCGTGTCCGGGCTCATGGAGAGGACACGTGTGCTGAGTGTGCACAATGGTGTCTGCCCGTGTCTGGGCTCATGGAGAGGACATGTGTGCTGAGTGCGCACAGCGGTGTCTGCCCGTGTCCTGGCTCATGGAGAAAATACGTGTGCTGAGTGCGCACAGCGGTGTCTGCCCGTGTCCTGGCTCATGGAGAAAATACGTGTGCTGAGTGCGCACAGCAGTGTCTGCCCATGTCCGGCTCATGGAGAGGACACGGTGCCGAGTGCGCACAGCGGTGTCTGCCCGTGTCCGGGCTCATGGAGAAAACACGTGTGCTGAGTGTGCACAGCAGTGTCTGCCCGTGTCCAGGCTCATGGAGAGGACACGGTGCCGAGTGCGCACAGTGGTGTCTGCCCGTGTCCGGCGCACTCACCTCTGCACCGGGGCCGCTGCCCGCCGGCGCTCCATGTCCCATTGGCCTGGCACCGCAGCAGCCGGGCGCCCTCCAGGTAGTGCCCGGGGCTGCAGCTCAGCACCACCTGCGCGCCGAACTCGTTGGGGGACCCCGCCACCAGCCTCCAGGTCACGTGCTCCGAGAGCTGCGCCTCGACGGGGGGGCAGGTAACCGCTGGGAGAGGCACGCAGGTCAGCACGCCCCCCCGTCCGTGTGCCCGCGCCTCGTCCGAGAGACCTCCTGCCCAGCCCTCCCGCTGGGGAAGCCGTGCCCGTGCCCCTTCCCCCGGGTCCCCACCCCACTCCTCCCGCTGCTCTCACGTGGGCGATGCGTGCAGGGCCCGCGGCTCCTGCTCGGGAGACCTGCAGCGAGGCCCTGACCCAAGGGCACAAGCTCATGCGAAGGTGAACATGCTTTCACGGTAAGTGAACACGGTTCACCTGTCTGTCTCAATACCCCCCTGGAACGGGCATCCGACTGAGTCATATGAAAGCAGCCGGGCGCCGATTCCGGGGAAGGAGACGCCCTCTTGCCCTCCATCCCCACCCCTCCCTGCACAATGGGCTGCCCGTCCCGGGTCCCCACGCTGGAGCAGGTCACATGCACAAGGCGCCATCACGAGCAGAACACGTGCAGCCGTGCCTCAGGAGGCGTCTCCCCATGCTCCGAGACAGAGGCCGAGGCTCTGGGGCGCGGGCTCAGGGGTGCGGGCTCTGGGGCGTGGGCTCAGGGGCGCGGGCTCTGGGGTGCGGGCTCTGGGGCGCGGGCTCAGGGGGCGCGGGCTCTGGGGTGTGGGCTCTGGGGCGCGGGCTCTGGGGTGCGGGCTCTGGGGTGCGGGCTCTGGGGCGCGGGCTCAGGGGTGCGGGCTCTGGGGCGTGGGCTCAGGGGGTGTGGGCTCTGGGGCGTGGGCTCAGGGGGTGTGGGCTCTGGGGCGTGGGCTCAGGGGGTGTGGGCTCTGGGGTGCGGGCTCTGGGGTGCGGGCTCTGGGGTGCGGGCTCTGGGGTGCGGGCTCTGGGGGCGCGGGCTCTGGGGGGACAAGGAGCCTCGGCAGCGATGGCTGCGGAAGTGCCACCGGGTCACCGCCAGCCTCAACGGCAAGGAACCTGCCAAGACGCTGGCTGCAGTGTGCGCCCGGCCCGGGATGCGAGGGTTTGTATTTTCTAAAAGTGCGATCGGTTTAAAATGATTCTGTGTGCACCAGCTGGTGTGTGAGTGTGTGTGGCTCTGTGTGCACTAGTATGGGAAGGTGTGTGTGTGCGGGAAGGTGTGTGTGTGCAGGAAGGTGTGTGTGTGTGTGTGAAGGTGTGTGTGTGCGGGAAGGTGTGTGTGTGTGTTTGAAGGTGTGTGTGTGCAGGAAGGTGTGTGTGTGCGGGAAGGTGTGTGTGTGCGGGAAGGTGTGTGTGTGTGCGGGAAGGTGTGTGTGTGTGTGAAGGTGTGTGTGTGCAGGAAGGTGTGTGTGTGTGGGAAGGTGTGTGTGTATGGAAAGGTGTGTGTGGAGACATGGACGTGTGCGGGAAGGTGGGTTTCGGGAAGGTGTGCATGGGAAGGTGTGTGTGTGCGGGAAGGTGTGTGTGTGTAAAGGTGTGTGTGTGTGTGTGTGTGTGTGTGAAGGTGTGTGTGTGTGGGAAGGTGTGTGTGTGCGAGAAGGTGTGTGTGTGTGAAGGTGTGCATATGGAGACATGAGTGTGTGTGGGAAGGTGGGTTTCGGGAAGGTGTGCATGAGAAGGTGTGTGTGTGAAGGTGTGTGTGTGTGTGTGTGTGTGTGTGTGTAAAGGTGTGTGTGTGTGGGAAGGTGTGTGTGTGAAGGTGTGTGTGTGTGTGTGTGAAGGTGTGTGTGTGTGGGAAGGTGGGTGTGTGCAGGAAGATGGGTTTCGGGAAGGTTTGCATGGGAAGGTGTGTGTGGACAGGTGTGTGTGTGTGTGGGGGGACAGGGGCGTGTGTGGGAAGGTGGGTTTCGGGAAGGTGGTGTGTGTGAAGGTGTGTGTGTGTATGGAAAGGTGTGTGTGTGTGTGTGGAGACGTGGACGTGTGCAGGAAGGTGGGTTTTGGGAAGGTGTGCATGGGAAGGTGTGTGGGGACAGGTGTGTGCGTGGGGGAGACAGGGACGTGTGCGGGAAGGTGGGTTTCGGAAAGGTCTGTGTGTGTGAAGGTGTGTGTGTCTGTGTGTATGGAAAGGTGTGTGTGTGTGTGAAGGTGTGTGTGTGTGTGGGAAGGTTGGTGTGTGCAGGAAGGTGGGTTTCGGGAAGGTGTGTGTGTGTGAAGGTGTGTGTGTGTGTATGGAAAGGTGTGTGTGTGTGGGAAGGTGTGTGTGTATGTGTGTGAAGGTGTGTGTGTGTGGAGACGTGGACGTGTGCAGGAAGGTGGGTTTCGGGAAGGTGTGCATGGGAAGGTGTGTGTGGACAGGTGTGTGTGTGTGGGAAGGTGTGTGTGTGTGTGTGTGAAGGTGTGTGTGTGTATGGAAAGGTGTGTGTGTGAAGGTGTGTGTGTGTGTATGGAAAGGTGTGTGTGTGTGTGGAGACGTGGACGTGTGCAGGAAGGTGGGTTACGGGAAGGTGTGCATGGGAAGGTGTGTGTGGACAGGTGTGTGTGTGGGGGGGGACAGAGATGTGTGCGGGAAGGTGGGCTGCGACCCCCGATGCAGAGCCAGGTGCTCGCCCCCCCCCGCCCCGGGCTGGCCCTCGCCAGGAGCCCCCAGGCGCCACAGGGACCGGGCACTCACGCTTGCAGGCGGGCGGCGCCCCTCCGTGGCTCCAGGCCCCGTCCTCCCGGCACACGGCGGAGGCCGGCTGGCTGCCCTCGAGCGTGAAGCCCTCGTCGCACTCGTAGGTGACCTTGCTGCCGAGCGTGAACTCGCTCCCCGCGAAGGAGCCGTTCCCCGGGGCCTCGGGGATGCCGCAGGACACGGCTGCGGAGGCAAACGCGTCCGTTAGCTTCCCGTCCTCGGCCGCGTGTCTAATGGACGGCACACGCGTGACACGGGCCAGGTGTGAGGATCTCAGGCTAACGAGGAACCACGGGCCGCCGAGGAGAAGCCGCGCCTCAGGCTGCTCCTCCAGGACCCGTTAACCCCCCTGCCGCTCTGTCCCATCAGCGGGGACACTCCCGCCACGGAACATGGGCGAAGGGGCCCCACGACGCCTTCTCAGCCACTGAACCCGCCGCCGTGGACTCCTGGCGCTGAGCAGCCCCCGACTCCGTCCCCAATCCCCTTCTTACTGCACCCCAACCCCCGGACTCATGTTCCTACACGTTCTGTTAAAGGCCAGCAACGAGGCTACAACGCACCCTCGATCCGAACATCCGTTAGTTTCTAAGTCACCTGCCCGGACTGGGCCTCTCGGTCTGAGCCTCAGGGGGTCAGGGGGCCACAGCGTCAGAGGCTGGGCCAGAGGTCCGTGCCTATCACTCTGACGGCATGGCCGCCCGTGAGGAAGGACCACGGGCAGAATGCCCCAAAGCACTCTTTCCCACGACCACCGCTCCGGCCTGCCCGTCTGCGAGGCAGCCGCGTTCTCTGGGCTCCGGCCTCCAACGCAGCCCCAGGCTGCTGGCCCTCCCAGCCGGGGCCCATGGCCGGGGGTGGTAGGGAGTGTGCAGGAGGCAGCCAATCAGTGCTTCGCTCTCACAGCGATGTTTCTCTCCCCCTCTCTTCCTCTCTCTCTCAAGATCATCAATGACACCTGAACATGTGACGTTCCCTCTTACGCTCATCATTCACCTGGGGCTCCCCTAAAGAAGAATGAACGAACGAACACATGCCCAGCAAATAAGTAAACTGTCAGGTGAAGTGGCTGCAAGTCCCACGGGGAGCCTGCCCGGGGCAGGCGGGGTCCCCTCCCGGCGCACCTGCCCGCCAGGTGGCTCTGCCGGGAGCCCCGTGGGGACCCACCAGGGCTCCTTTGTCCCCAGCGGCCAAGCTGCTCCCCTGGCCGGCACACTCAGGTCCAGGGCCAGGGCGCGCCCGTGGGCGGCTCCAGCAGCGGCTCTCCGTCGCAGAGGAGAGCGACCCAACATTTAAAGAAAACGAAGAGCGTTGCTTCTTTTGGAAGAAAATTTACGTTTGTTTTAAAGAAAAAATCATCACCTTTCCTAATGCACCGGTGTGTGCACCTGGCTTTAAAGAGGGTTTCTGAGCGGGCTGAGCACTGAGGCAGGGGCGGAGCTCCGAGTGAGATCCACGCCTGCCACTGGCTCCTAGCGGTCGGGGGTGGAGCTCCGAGTGAGATCCACGCCTGCCACTGGCTCCTAGCGGCCGGGGGCGGAGCTCCGAGTGAGATCCACGCCTGCCACTGGCTCCTAGCGGCCGGGGGCGGAGCTCCGAGTGAGATCCACGCCTGCCACTGGCTCCTAGCGGCCGGGGGTGGAGCTCCGAGTGAGATCCACGCCTGCCACTGGCTCCTAGCGGCCAGGGGCGGAGCCCTGAGTGAGATCCACGTCTGCCACTGACTCCTAGCGGCCGGGGGCGGAGCTCTGAGTGAGATACTTGTCTGTCACTGGCTCCTAGCGGCCAGGGGCGGAGCTCTGAGTGAGATACTTGTCTGTCACTGGCTCCTAGCGGCCGGGGGCGGAGCTCTGAGTGAGATCCACGCCTGCCACTGGCTCCTAGCAGCCGGGGGCGGAGCCCTGAGTGAGATACTTGTCTGTCACTGGCTCCTAGCGGCCAGGGGGTGGAGCTCTGAGTGAGATACTTGTCTGTCACTGGCTCCTAGCGGCCAGGGGGCGGAGCTCTGAGTGAGATACTTGTCTGTCACTGGCTCCTAGCGGCCAGGGGCGGAGCCCTGAGTGAGATCCACGCCTGCCACTGGCTCGTAGGCAACCAGAGAAGTTGACATTCAGGAAGGAGGAGGAGAGGAGACCAAGGGGAGGGTCTATTCATAAATCATAATCAGCTTTCCAAGGCCAACACATTTCCTCTCGAATGTAAACCTCAGTCAGACAAAATTCTGACACTTCAGGACTTCAAAGACCTCAATTAAAAATTAAAAAGCCGTCTTTGAAAGATCCGACTTTTATGCCTTTGACAGAAAAAAAAAACATGAAACAGGAGTAAAATATTGAAATCTACTTTAACAAGCCCTTGATCTGAGAGACCAAAAGAAAACGAGTCCGCAGCATAGGGCTCCGAGCACGAGCCTAACCTAAAAGAAGGAGAGTCGTATTCGTTGGTTGATTTTGTAAGTGACTTCAGCTGCAAAAGAACTATTTTGGGCCTAAGTGAGAAAACACATTTTTCCGTTTGAAATGAAACGCAGTGAGCTTTAGAATGGCCCTCCGGCCACCAAGTGGACTGTGAGCTTTTATAAACCCTCAGCCCCCGCCCCCCCCCCCCCCCCCCAGCCTGGCTCCGGCCCGGTCAGCATGGCCGCAGAAAGGGGTTCAGGGGGAGGGTCCGGCTCACCCTGGCACAGCGGGGGCAGGGCGTCCCACTGGAACATGCCCACGGGGTTCCGCCTGCAGGTGGCGTTGCCGCGGCCCACCAGGCGGTGCCCGGGCTGGCAGGAGTAGTGCACTGTGCTGCCCGGCGTCCCGGCCGTCCTGTTCAACACGCCGCCGTTCCTGGGCATGTGGGTCAGGCTGCAGTAAGGGGCTACAGGCGGACAGACGCACACACAGACAGACAGACAGACAATCGTAAGGGACCCGCCATCCGCCCGCTTTGCTGATGCCGGGAACAGCTCTGCTGTGTGACTAACAAGAGACCAGGCACAGTGTGTAACGGGCTCTGAAATGCACCCCACGCCCGTGCCCGGAGGACGCAGGAGCAGGAAGCGCCCTCACTGCCGGGGCCACAGGTGGGGCCGCCCCCACGGAGGCCGGCTGGCGGTCTCTGGAAGAGCCACACCTGCTCTTGCCAGGGGGCCACTTACAAAATTAACAGCATAAGATCGTATCTTCCTGTTTGTCCCCTCAGCACCTACACAGAGTTTAAGGTTAATTAACGGGATTTTATCTTTTGGGAGATGTCTTTGCTTTCCGTGACATGGCCTGCAGTGGATGATGATGTGAGCACCTTAGCTTTGGATGATTGACCCCAGGTAGTTTATTTCCCCTGCCTCCATTTAGACAGCATGCAGGGCATTTTCGTCACATTATCTCTACTGACGTTCAATCTTCATCTTCAAAAACGAGGCTTCTATCTACCTGATTTTTTCCTTTTAATACAGTTATGGATTTTAGAGAGGAAGGGAGAGGGAGAGAGAGGGAGAGAGACAGAGAAACATCAATGATGAGAGAGAATCATGGACCTGCTGCCTCCTGCTCGCCCCCTGCTGGGGATGGGCCCTGCAACCCGGGCCTGTGCCCTGGCCGGGAATTGTAGTGTGACCTCCTGGTTCCTAGGTGGACGCTCAGCCCCTGAGCCTCTCAGGCCGGGCTGTCTAATTGGATGGAAATACCATCACTCGGTCACCTGCCGTCGCCGGCTCTCCTCACCTGAGTAGCGGATCTTGAAGCCCTTCTTGCTGGTGGCGTGGTCCGTGGACCAGCGGAGGAATAGCTGGCTGCCCCGGCTGGTGAAGCGTGCCTGCTCCGTGTGGTTCCCGCTCAGCACCACGAGCAGCGGGCTCTGCCCGGAGGAGCCTGTGAGACACACACAGATGCAGACACGGTGCCTGCAGACACGGTGCCTGCAGACACGGCACCTGCTTTGACCGTGTCCCACTGGGCTCCGCATGTTCCACAGGGAGCTGGCCTTCCCCAGGTGGAGGGAAGAATTCCTGGTGAGAGCAGCGGCAGGTGCCCGCCCTGGTACGAAGGCACAGCCCCCCGGAGCGATTTCAGGGGTGTGTGCGATCAGCACCCTCTCCTTCGATCAGATGCACCCTGTCTTTAAAGCAGCAGTCACTGGGGTACACGGTACACAGCCCGTGGGCCCGAGACCACGGACAGTGCCGAGCCCCGTGTTTCTATGCTTTTCCCTGTCCCTCCCCCCTCCCCACTTGCAGGAAGGACGTGGGCTCCTCGCTGGCACCCGGAACCGCAGCTCTGTCTTGTGCTTCGGGACCATCATTACGTAAAGGAAGGGCCACCGGACGCAGCCCCAGGTCCTTGGACCCGAGGTCGCCGGCAGGGAGGCTGTCCGCGGGGAGACGCTGGGCAGAGGGGGCTCACGTCCCGGGGACCGAGGAGGACCCTGAGATTCCATCACGCCACGCAGAATAGAGCGCAACTTAAAGCTTCCCAACTGTTTCTAGAATTTTCCACTTACTATTTTGGGACCGCAGTTGTCAGTGGGAAATTGAAAAGGTGGGTAAGTGGGGATGATGGCACGCTTCAGAAAACACCTCTGAAAATGAGAATACTCTGTTCCTATGTCTGTACGTGTCAGCTTAATTTCCAACGTAGCACTGCACCTTGGCAATACACACGTCAGCTCATGTAGAGTCTATCCATGTGAGCAATTCGGTTATTACTATCCACGTTTGTAAAAGCATACAAACGCCCATAGAATGAATTGGAATCAATTACAGTAAATTTATGTTCACTAAATTGATTATTTACCAGAACACAATAACAAATGTTTCAAAACATGTGAAAACCCTATTATTATGTGCAGCCGTAATTGCACGCTGGTCTAATCTCCTGGGGTGTGATAAAATTACCAACATCAGTTTCAGTTCCAACTGACAACTCAACCACACTTTCAAGTATGGCATCGTTCTGTTAAAAAGTCTAGTAGAGCCCTGGCCGGGGCGGCTCAATGGTTAAGACCAGCCCATACACCGAAGGGCCCCAGTGCAGTCCCTGTCAAGGCACATGCCCAGGCTGCGGGCTTGATCCGGGTCTGGGTGTGCATGGGAGGCAACCGAGTGACGTTCCTCTCTCTCTCTCTCTCTCTCTCTCTCTCTCTCTCTCTCTCTCTCTCTCTCGCCTTCTCCCTTCCTCAACCTCTTGATTCAATGAAATGCATATCCTCAGGTGGGGATTTTTAAGAAGTTTCTTAGAATTACATAGCAACATATGAAACTAATTTATAAAAATGCTCACTAAAGACTCTTGCAGCATTTACCATCTGGGCATCGCTGTGAGCCATTGTCTTTATATATTTCTAGTAAAATAGTCATTTCCATCGAATCGAGTACCTCCATTTCCTAAATCTTAGGCTTCCTAAGATGTCTTTGAATGAGTCTAGTCTTAGGGAGAAAGGAGGAGCGGTGTGAGGGCCCCTGCCCCGAACCCCCGCGGGAAGAACGAGGGAAGCATCGTCAGCAGTCAGTGCCTCCGCGCTTGCTGATTGGCTAACAGGCGCCGCCTGACCCAGTGTTCGCGGCCTGTGGGCCCGGACTGTGATGGCACAGGCGAGAGGGCTCACCTCCTGTCGGGGACACACAGGGTGACTGGAGGATGTCTCCATGTTCCTGGGGGACAGAAACCTCAGGAGGGTGTTGCTGGCCACCAGGCAGGGGCCACGGGGCGCGCACGCCGCGAGACGTACCGTCGAACACCTCCAGCACGTCGAACTGCTTCTCGCTCTGGAAGCTGTCCACGAAGAGGGTGATGTTGTAGCGGGGCTCCACGCGGAGGGTCCAGGAGCAGGTCTGCGAGTTGAAGTAGTTGCCGGGGTAACCGGGGCTGAGGATGACCCCCGAGGACTCGGTGCGGACCTCGTTGGCCGGGCACTGTGCTGGGGAGGGACGGACGGACGCTCAGCGGGCCAGGTCCTCCCTGTGTGTGCGGGGCCGGCGAGGGAAAGGCGAGCCCACTGCCCTCTGACCCTGGGAAGGCGGGGCCCCGGCAGGGGACAGCGCTGACCTATTCATATTGTCTTATTTACATATTGTTTCGCTTATTTATATCGCCTCGGGTCCCATTGCTTCCTGCAACACTTGGGAGCGGTGTCTTTTAAAAGGCCTTTGAGAGTGATGTGATTGTGTTCAAACCCGCTGAGCCCACAGACTCAGCCCCCCTCGCTCGGCTCTGTGCGAACTCTCTGTCCCTGTGCCTGGCCCTGCGCTCTAAAGACACGCCGCAGGGAGGTGTGTGCGTGCACGGACACGGCTGAGGGCCCGCGTGTCACAGGAACAAACAGCGCAGCGGCGAACTGTGGACACTGCACCCGGCGGGCGTACGTGAGGACAAAGAGAGATGCCTTCCCTCAGCCTTGAAATGGTCAGAATTCCCAGCGAGAGGGAGATGGATGGAAGGAAAATGGACCGGGGACCCCCCGGGTTCCCGGTGAACGCGGACGGCGGCACTGGCTGCCGTATGTTTGAAAATCCCGATACTCTGCCGGGGGCCCAGCAAGACCTCCCGGCTGGTGTGGCTTCTGGGCCAGCGTCAGAGAGGCCTGCGGTTTCTGTGTGCAGGGGACGGTGGCTGCAGGGCCCAGAGGGAGGGTAAGGTCAGACCCCCACCACGCAGAGCGTGTGACGTTCCACGGGGGACGCGCACACGGTGGCCTGGCTCACGTACCTTCGCACGTGGGCGGCGCCCCCTGGAACTGCAGCTGGGCGCCGAGCTTGCAGGTGAGCGTGTCGGAGCCGGACAGCGTGTAGCCGGGGTGGCAGACGTAGCGCACCGAGTCCCCTGCAAGAGGCCACACGACATTTAGAAACTGGCATCCATGACCCTCAGAGCTCGGCCCTTAAGCAGGTGCTGACCTCGCCAGCAGCCTCAGCAGGCAGCTGCGTCCCTCCCAACCAAAGCCCGCCCTCCTTTCCGCTTATTTCTATTTTTACATATATTTTTATGACCTCAGAGAGGAAGCAGGAGAGGAACATCCATGATGAGAGAGAATCACGGATCGGCTGCCTCCTGCAAGCCCCACACTGGGGATGGAGCCCACAACACATGCATGTGCTCTTGACTGGGGATCGAACCTGGGACCCTTTAGTCCGCAGGCCGATGCTCTATCCCTATGGTTGGCAAACTGCGACTCTTTGGCCCCTTGAGTGTGGCTCTTCCACAAAATACCACAGTCTGGGCGAGTCTATTTTGAAGAAGTGGCATTAGAAGAAGTTTAAGTTTAAAAAATTTGGCTCTCCAAAGAAATTTCATTCGCTGTGCTGTTGATGTTTGGCTCTGCTGACTAATGAGTTTGCCGACCACTGGTCTACCCCAAACCAGCCAGGCCCAGCCTCATTCTAGACCGTCTGAAAAAACATTCCCCGCTCAGGGCCTCATTCCTAAACACGGCCTGACACTCAACCAGCGTCAGGATGGAAGTCACGGGCGGCACCCACTCCTGACCACCTGTCTGGTCCTTCCCCGTCACCCAGGGCCGCGGGAAGGCACAGGAACTGGGCGCTGGGTTCCAGGCTTCCGGAGGCCACAGCAGGACCTGACCTGATTGGCACCCGGCACCCTCAACTCTGTCATCTGAGGAGGAGGACGGAGGTCTGTGGTTGGACCCGGCTCTGAGACACGGCATCACCACAGACAGGACAGAGCGCCTGTCCTTGCCACCAAGGAGCCCTGGTCCCGGGCTGGAGTCCTAACGGGAGAGTGCTGACGGCAAGGAAGCGCTGTCCCAGAACCACAGGCAGGCTGTCCACGCCCACGCACCCCGCTCACCAGTAGTCCCAGCGGGGGCGGGGGCCATCACACCGGCCACAGTTTTAGCCCCTGGGACGAGGTTCCATGTTAGGATCCCACCTCCACAATGGAACCACATGTCTGTGTGTCTGCCTCGGAAAACGCTGCTCAAGAGAAAAACGTGGCCCGGCCAGCGTGGCTCTGGGGCTGAGCATCGACCTAGGAACCAGGAGGTCACGGGTGGATTCCTGGTCAGGGCACAGGCCCGGTGGTGGGCTCCATCCCCAGTGTGAGGTGTGTAAGAGGCAGCCGATGGGTAATGCTCTCTCATCATTGATGTTTCTATCTCGCGCTCCCTCTCCCTTCCTCTCCGACACCCATAAATATATATTAAAACAGAGGAAAACACGGAGAGTAAGTGCCTGGAGAAATGGGCTCCCAGTGACAAAAGTGAACCTCCCGTGGCAGAACCCAGAAGTCACGGAGATGACGAAAGGGAGACGTGTGTTGGGTGTGACCGGGCGTGTGGGCGTTCTGACAAACCCCCGCCCTGGGGAGTGACTCCGGGGGTGGGGGGGGAGAGCCTGTGACTCCGCTGGCCTCGGGGTGCGCCCTCACCGATCTCGAAGTCCTCATCCTCACGCAGCAGCTCCGCCTGGGGGACGGCGGGGGGCGGCGGGCACTTCCTGAGCTGGAACGCTGAGGTGGAGAGAGAACAGCTGTGGTCACACATGCTGCGTAAACACGGTCGCTGCTGTCCGGCTCCCAGCTGCCGGCTCCGAGGCCCCGAGGTGCCTGTGACGTGGATTGATAAAGCCCGCAGCTCCCACTGCTCACAGGTGAGTCGGTGCTGGGAGCATCCACAGCCAGAGAAGCTACGATGTAAACACGCTTCCTGCACACACACGGGGGACTCCTAAGGGAAATGCTCCGTCCGTGGCCTGGTCCCAGGTCCATGACCAGGTGGTAAGGTCACTGCCCCTCGTCCCCTCGACGTCCCCGGTAGCCATCCTCATCCTCACGAGAGGCGAGGGCCCCACGTGCTTTCCCGGGCCCCTCGGCGGCCACTCTCCCGCCCTCAGGCTGGCTCTCGCCATATCTGACCGCACGGAGCGATGCCGGCCTCTGCGAGATCGCCACATGTCCGTGGCATCCACACAGTGTCACGTCCGTGCCATCCACACCAGTGTGATGCCCAACACACTTCTCCTGGGATGAGTCCCAGCTGGTGGCCAAACACAGCTCAGAACGATGGAAATAATAAACAGAAAAGTGTGTGGCTCCATGGGTCACAGTTCCATTCCCGAGCAGGGCACAGGCAGGGTCGCAGGTTGGATCCCCGTGGGTCTCTCCCCTCATGGATGCTTCTCCCTCTGCCCCCCCCCCCCCACTTCCTCCCAGAAGCCAGTGAAATACATTTTTGAAAAGGCTCTGGGGCTCCCGCTGGGCAGCGGGTGTGGCTGGGAGGCAGGGAAGCGGAGGTGGCCTCTGCCTGGCCGGGGGCGGGGTGGGCGGAGGCGGGGGGTCCTCACCGTGGAAGTTGAGCACGAAGAAGCCGCCGGTGGAGAAGTCGCTGTGGAAGCCCAGCAGCACGTGGCGGGTGGAGCTGCGCGCCGTCTCCAGGGCCGTGTTCCCGCTGAACACGCCCAGCTGGGCCGCGCTCTGGTCCGGGCCGTCCCTGTGGGGAGGGCGTGCTGGTGGGGGCCCAGGGCTCCCAGGGCCATCCCTGCCCCTCGCCAGGTGGGCTGTGCTGGGACGTCCCTGCCCCTGCCCGGTGGGCTCTGCTGGGACGGCCCTACCCCCTGTCCAGTGGGCTCTGCTGTCCAGTGGGCTCTGCTGGGACAGCCCTGCCCCCTGCCCGATGGGCTCTGCTGGACACACTGGGGACGCCCGCTGACCCCCTGCACCCAGCGGGCCCTCCTGAGTGTGGGAGATGCGGCCATGGACTCCGGGCCCGCCATGCCATGTGTCAGCCCCTCCCCAAGCCACACTGTCCTCTCTAACCCACGGTCCCGCTGCCTGGGGGTGGAGATCTGCCCCTGAACAGACCGCGGGATAAAATACCCCAGCTGTGGGAAACTCTGGTTCTGGAAGCATCCCTTCCTCATGACGAGGAGCTTACCAGCTTTTCTTACAGAAAACCCGCACTCAGGCGGTAAAACAACGGCCTGGGATACGCCTGTGTCGGGGCGATGCTGGGCACAGGCACCGCACGGCGAGCTCAGGCAGGCCACTGCGGGCCTTCTCTGCGTGTCCACCCTCACTGAGGGACAGCCATGCCCTCACTCCCTCCCTCAGCTTGGGTCTCCTGTCTCAGGACATGGGAGGGGCCACAGGGGTGTCTGGGAGGGCACCGGGGTGTCAGGGAGGGCACAGGGGTGTCTGGGGGTGACAGGGGTGTCTGGGATGTCACCGGGGTGTCTGGGGGTGACAGGGGTGTCTGGGATGTCACCGGGGTGTCTGGGGGTGACAGGGGTGTCTGGGGGTGACAGGGGTGTCTGGGGGCACAGGGGTGTCAGAGGGCACAGGGGTGTCTGGGGGCACAGGGGTGTCTGGGGGTGACGGGTGTCTGGGGGTGATGGGTGTCTGGGGGACACAGGGGTGTCTGGGGACACAGGGGTGTCTGGGGGCACAGGGGTGTCTGGGAGGGCACAGGGGTGTCTGGGGGTGACAGGGGTGTCAGGGGCACAGGGGTGTCTGGGGGGCACAGGGGTGCCAGGGGCACAGGGCTGCCAGGGGCACAGGGTGCCAGGGGCACAGGGGCCTCAGGGGGCACAGGGCTGCCAGGGGCACAGGGTGCCAGGGGCACAGGGCTGCCAGGGGCACAGGCTGCCAGGGGCACAGGGGCCTCGGGGGGCACAGGGCTGCCAGGGGCACAGGCTGCCAGGGGCACAGGGGCCTCGGGGGGCACAGGGCTGCCAGGGGCACAGGGTGCCAGGGGCACAGGGTGCCAGGGGCTCAGGCTGCCAGGGGCACAGGGGCCTCGGGGGGCACAGGGCTGCCAAGGGCACAGGGTGCCAGGGGCACAGGGGCCTCGGGGGGCACAGGGCTGCCAGGGACACAGGGCTGCCAGGGGCACAGGGTGCCAGGGGCACAGGCTGCCAGGGGCTCAGGCTGCCAGGGGCACAGGCTGCCAGGGGCTCAGGGTGCCAGGGGCACAGGCTGCCAGAGGCACAGGCTGCCAGGGGCACAGGGCTGCCGGGGGCACAGGGCTGCCGGGGGCTCAGGCTGCCAGGGGCACAGGCTGCCAGGGGCACAGGGGCCTCGGGGGGCACAGGGCTGCCGGGGGCTCAGGCTGCCAGGGGCTCAGGGGCCTCGGGGGCACGCGGGCCGCACCACAGGGCGATGTAGTCGCTGACGGCCTCGGTCTGCAGCAGCGTGAAGTTGATGTGGACGCCATGGCCGGGCGGCGCGGTGAGCAGCCACAGGCAGTCCTGCAGCACCGGGTACTCGTCGGGGAAGCCGGGCGAGTAGATGGTGCCGTTGGGGGCCGAGATGTTGTAGCCGCAGGGAGCTGAGGGAGCAGAGGCCACAGAGACAAACACCGGCGTTAAAGGGGCGCAGGGAGCTCCTGGCGCCTCAGCCGACAGGGTCCCGAGAAGGATGGTTAGGGACCGTCCCCGGGACCGCGTCATCAGAATGTCCCCCCTGAACCCCGCAGCCTCTGGGACTGTGCTTCTCCGCCGCCTGTCGGGGAACACGGGCACCAAGCTGCCCGGCTCCTCGGCCACACCATCCTGGCCTTAAAGGGGAGGCCTGGGCGGGGCAGAGCCTCGTCTGTCTCCCAGGAGAGCTGACGGCCTCCCTCGGGGCTCCAGGAGGGCCAGCCTCCTCCTCCTAAACTCAGGAGACGTCACAGCCCCAGACCCTCCGGCAGGGGTTCCCTTCTTTATCAATCCACGCGTGAGCCTTAACTTTAAAAATGTGCCCCTCACCACGTATACCTTACTCCGAGACTAGCCCTGCGCATGGATCCGTGCGCCGGTAGCCCTCTGCGGGCCTGGCCGCTCGGTGCCCGCTGCCCAGAGGCCTCCGGGGCCCAGAGGCCCACCCAGCTTACGAGCAGAATGCTTGGCTCGTCCCCCTCCACGCCCCCGCCGCTCGGTGCCCGCTGCCCAGAGGCCTCCATGGCCAATGGAACGCGTGTTTCGTCGCCCAAGCAGGCACTCCTCCAGGCAGCACACGCAGCCCCCTCTCAGCGGCCGCCCGCCCGGGGACTAGGGGACTCCTGCGAGGCTGAGAGCACCGGGCGCTGCCACCTTGCGGCTATGGGTGCCACCATCTTTGTGATGGAGTGACAGTTAACTTGCATGTCACCCTTTTATTAGATAAGGATTTTCGAGAGAGAGAAACACGGAGGAGAATGAGACACAGAGAGCAGCTGCCTCCTGCACGCCCCTGGCTGGGGATGAAGCCTGAAACCAGGGCATGTACCCTGACCCCTGACCCCTGACCCCTGACCCGGGACCATCGGACCAGCAGCCCCTGGTGCCTGGACAAGGCTCACCCCTGAGCCACACCACCGGGGCCAGCATACACTTCTGGCTGGTTGGACTTCACATGCCAACTGCAATCAAGGGTTTTCTGCCGACAGCCTGTCACTTTAAAAGTGGCTGCGCACACACGTGCTGCCACGTGCTCTCCTGGTCATCCCGCGGCTCCCGCCAGACACACTAATGCCTGTGAAGTGAGGGGTCAGATGGCAGCGCTCACGTTTGTGAAAAGACCGCAGAAGAACACTGACATGAGTATTTCAGTGGAAAAGGAATAACTAGGCCAACAAAACACTTTAACATTTTGAGCTACAATTTGTAAGCGTAGATGCATACTTAATTATCAAATTACATTTAGCGCCTTAATTAACCACAGTCTTTTAAACACCACTTTAACAACCATAACCCACGTTTCTTAAGAACGGACACGGCAGTCTAATTATAAGTTACCGGCAAAACGAGCACAGTCCCGGCGTTCTCGTCCCTCTCAGACACACTCTCTGATTTATTTCAAGGTTATCGCGCTTTTGGTCCATTTTTCCCCAGATGAGTTTGAAATATACTAACAGTGCACAATAGATCCTCATGCAAATGAACATATTACTCTCTCAAGCATGTCCATTCGGACTGGAATTTAATCTATTCTGTGCAGGTTGATGCTTTAAGATTTAGAATTCTTGAATCTTAATGGTCTGAATTGCCGTTTTTCATAAAGACACCAGAAGCGGGTCAGAGCTTCTATTTTCCCCCTAAGACCCTCCTGAGGCCACGGGCTGGGCTGGGGGTGGCCCCTCGGGACCGCTGCCCCGTCCCACCGCAGCCTGAGGGCCCGAACCCTCGGGTGGTAAGGCCGTGCCCCAGAGGGTGCAGGGCGAGCAGCTGGCCCCTGTCCTGTGTGGGGACCTGTGTCCATGGCCCTGCCGATCCCCGCGTAGACCTCCCTTCTCAGGCAAAGCACCTTTTTATTCTAGAACTTTTTGGAAACACACCTTCCAGGAAACTTGTTTGAAAACAATACCCTCTGCTGAGATTCTGAATTTCATTTATATGGAGGATGTTAAATACACACTGGATGGCGCTTAGAAAATTTATTTAGGACAGAATTTTACATGAACCTCATATTGTACTTCTTATTCTGTTTAGGACTGTCTAGGCAAGGAGAGAGGTCCACAGAGCCAAATACCAACAGCACAACGATGGACGTTTCTTCGGAGAGCCACATTTTTTAAACTTAAACTCCTAACGCCACTTCTTCAAAATAGACTCGCCCAGGCCGTGGTGATTTGTGGAAGAGCCACACTCAAGGCGCCAAAGAGCCGAATGTGGCTCTGGAGCCGCAGTTTGCCCACCACTGCATTAAGTCATCTGTCTCTCGCCGTGGGTTTTGGAAGGTCACATGTGGCTCCCCTGACGGACTGTCGGTTCACCTGGGGGCTGGCCACACCCACAGGCAGAGGACAGCCTGGGAGGGACCTCCCTCTGGTATCAGCTGGTCGGAAACTGGTATCCCCACCGGATGGTCTTTGGGCCCCTCCAATGTCCCAGCGACCACAAAATCCCGGGTCAAGAAGGTCCAGGGAGCCCCAGGTTGGTCATAGCCTGTGCACGTCGTCCCTGGACTGCTCTCCCCCCCTCTCCCTGCCTGCCCCCCTTTCCCGTGGTGACTTCACTGGCCTTTCCCGGTTGTACACCCCACCCCCGCCCACCCCGAGCCCAATAGCTCAGGGGTCCTGAGTCCCAGGGTGTTGTCCAGCCTCAGGGCGGCTCTGGGCACTCCCCAAACTCCCCTCGGTGGCGGGCGAGCTGCCTGCAAGAGGACCGCATGCAGCTCAGCAGTTTGGCTGGTGCTGGGGCGCTGCATGCCCTGACACAGCTGCAAAGACGGCGCCACCCTCAGGCCACGGAGAAGGTGCGTGGAGTCACCTCAAACCCACCAGGTAACTCCGAGCCGGCAGTTTCTGCCACGTGGGAAACTGGGCTTGAAAACGGAATGAAATATAATTAAATACTTAATACTATTTCTTATAGCAAGCCAAGAATCCCTCCATTTACATACGAAAAGATTCTGGCAAACATTACAAATTAAAAAAAGGGTTTAATCCTGACAATTCACAGTAATTTATGCATCTAAATATAATGGGGGATAGGATGAAAGGTCTTTTAAGTGATTTAATGAAACACCAGGTATGTGACTGTTATTCATAGTTTTAAAAATAACTTTAATATGCTATTTTAAACATGCGTTACACTATTAAGTAATCTTGAATGATCAGATCTGTGTTAGGCTAAGATAATTATTAAAATACAGCGAGAGTCTGGTTGGTGTGGCTCAGGAGGTAGAGCTTTGTCCAGGCACCAGGAGCCCAGGGTTTGATTCCCAGTCAGGGCACCTGCCTGGTTATGGGCTCCATGCCCAGCAGGGGGCGTGCAGGAAGCAGCAGATGGCTGTTCCTCTCTCATCACTGATGTTTCTATCTCTCTTCCTCTCCCTTCCTCTCTGAAATCAATAAAAACATCTTAAAAAATAAATATGTAAAATAAAAGACAGCCAAAGTTGGCTGTAGTTGCTTTATAACGGTTTAGGACGGAAAAATACAGTTGAAAACTAGGGCTTAAAGCTCCCATTGATGCTGTTTCTTCTTTTCCCTCCCTCAGTAGCAATGCGAGCACAGCCAGTCCCCATTCCCTTCGCACAGTGGGACACGGCGAGTGTTTAACATTTCAAAGGTCCACAGAGGTAGGTTTTCATTATTTTTTCATTCAGGGCTCCTGCACTTATACCATGGGGAATATCAGGGCTCCAGGGACTTGTCTGTTTGATATGCATGCTTCACAAACAGAGTCCTTGATCTGTTTACATTAACCTGGCATTGCGAACAGCCCCCAGTTACCCTCAGCACCCAGCAGCCAGCAGGAGGGTCCCAGGGGAGACACCACGCCCCCTGCCACGCCCACCAGCCCGATTCCAGCTGCTGCAGGACCTCTCACCCCCAGCAGCGGCCTCCGCTGCTTTATTTTCCCTGAGAGGGTCCTCCATTAAGCCTGTGCTTAGATCCTTCCTTCTCCCTGGACAGTCCCTACCTCCCAGTCGCAAACGGTATGCGTGCTTCAAGTCCCACTCCCCAGTTAAACCAGTTTTCTGAAACAGAGAAGCAATATATGATGATGACGGAAGTTAAGCCATAAAAAACCTCTGGGATGGAATTGACACTCACCCTCCCGCCTCTGACCTCACCACCAGGTGGAGGAAGCCAGGTACCGCTCTCACCCTCACACGGCCCCTCCCTGCCCAAGCGGACACCACCTTCCGTGTCTGAAACCCATCCACGCAGCGGGCTTGTGTCTGGTCTGGCATAACGGACGTTGGTGTTTATTACGACATCCTCATGTCCTTGGGGGCAGGACTGATTTATTCATCTTTTTTTAACCTGCTGGCCCCAGCCGTGTCCCTGAATCCTAAGTAGAGTGAGTTGGCATAATAGATCCCAGTAAACGTGTCTTGGACAAATTATCGCATTCGCGCATGCGCTGCGGGAATGCTTAAGGGCCTTCTCCCCAGGATGAGCTCCGTGGCTCCCGGAGACACGGCTGACCTACCGTCACACCTGGGGAAAGGGTGGCTCCAGCTTCTGTCCGTGCCGTGCTGGCAGGTGAGGACCGGCTGGCCGATGAGGATGTACCCGGGGTAACACTGGAAGGAGATGGACTGGCCCACGCTGTAGTCGGAGCCGACCAGGTACCCGTTGGGGAAGGGGGGTGGGTCCGGGCAGTTCTGCAGCTCATAGGCTGAAACACACAGAGTCATCTCATCAATACCATGTGAGTCAGTCACAGGTTAACACAGAGTCAGCTCGTCAATACCATGTGAGTTAGTCACAGGCCTAAACACAGAGTCAGCTCGTCAATACCATGTGAGTCAGTCACAGGCCTAAACACAGAGTCAGCTCATCAATACCATGTGAGTCAGTCACAGGTTAACACAGAGTCAGCTCGTCAATACCATGTGAGTCAGTCACAGGCTTAAACACAGAGTCAGCTCGTCAATACCATGTGAGTCAGTCACAGGTTAACACAGAGTCAGCTCATCAATACCAGATGAGTCAGTCACAAGTTAACACACAGAGTCAGCTCATCAATACCACGTGTGTTAGTCTGGAAAGCAGAGAAGGAGAATGGTTATGTTTAGCTTCTGGAGAGGAACTTTTAGATATTTTCTTAAAAAATACATTTTCCAAGTTGCGATGTGAAGCAAAACAATAGCTACCAGTAGTAGTAGAATTATAACAATTTGCATTTTTATACTTACCGTGTGCATTAGAGAATATAACCCATACACGAAATACATTTGACAATGTTTTTTTAATTTTTATCCTCACCCAAGGATATTATTTCCATTGATTTCTACAGAGAGTAGGAGGGAGGGAGGAGAGAGAGAAACATTGATGGGTCGCCTACGGCATGCATGAGCCCTGTCTGGGTGAGGATGGACCCCCAACTGAGGTATGTGCTCTTGACTGGGAATTGAACCCTGAACCCTTTAGTCCATGGGCCGATGCTCTGATCTGTGAGCAGCTGGCAGGCTGTGTTTTGTTTCTAAAGGCACTTCGGACAGACGGCAGGAGGAAAGCGGGAGAGCGGGGCTCTGACCCGAAGCCCTCCCATCTCCTGAGGCCCGCGCCCTTCCCGCCCCCTAAGTGTTTCGCGCTGAATACCGATGCTTTATGACCCAACAAAGAAAAAGGAAGACACGGGGAGAGGGAGGGAGGGAGGAGGAGATAAATATCCAGTTTCTCCCAATGTCAAATGACAGAAACCAAAACAGAGAAAGCGATCCCCTAACGTTCTCAATTTCAAAAGCAGTATGAAGAAGTGTAAGCACCAGTGAGGCACTCCGATGCCACGTGTGTCAGTCAGCTTCAGAGCTTCATCCCTCCCGGGTTCCCTCTCTGGGGCCAGGGGAGCCTGTCACTCCCCCGGTCAGCTCCCGCAGTATCTGCATCCGTGTTCCGGTGGTCTGTGCTTGATGTGACCCCGTGTCTAAATGACAGGTGTAACCCCCAGGCTGAGGGCCATGGTGCTCTCTGACACTGGTCTCATCAGCTGACACCGATCTCCACATGTCATCTGTCACCTGCTCTCCAGTCTGGCGTCAGAGGAGGCACGGGCACGCGGTTTTACGGAGTGTGGCTCTCGAGCTTCATTTCTCAGTCTTGGGAGGAAGGAGTCATTTAACTCCGAGACAGCCACTTCCAGCCAGCGACGTCTTTGACCTTCAAGGGGCCATCAATATACGACAGCGGGAGGAAGAGTGCCACAGACACGCCGAGAGTGACAGGCTGTCTGCGGGATTCACACGCCTCCCTCTGAGCTAGTCCCTGGGCGCTCCGCTTACCAACGGCGCGTGGGCCGGGGGAACGCGGTGTGACATGCAGAGCCCGGGGCGGCCCCTCTACAATCTGTCCTCCTGGTGACACGGTGAACCGCCTCGCTGCCTTCCCTGCCAGACACGCCCCCTGGGAGCAGGGACAGCGCCTCTGATCCACGCTCTTTCTTTTCTGTTTTGTTTATCTGGGTCTTGCTCAAGTTCGGCCAATTAATTACTGATAATAAAAATACGTTGTTTAGGATTTTTCAAAGGTGGATCCTTAAGCGCAGAGTCAGAGGTCAAGTACATAAATCATTCGCTCAGCCAACCAGCTGTGTGCCTCGGTGGCGCTCCCGGCCCAGGAGCCGGAGGCCGAGCAGGAGGCACCCGGGGCCACGGCTGCAGGAAGGGACGGCAGTCGGGAGCCAATGGTCTCCGACCATGAGCGGGGCCTCCACAGTGACACCGCAGGGGCCGTCCCCAGAGTGGCAGCTGGGTCAATAGTCCAGATGCTGACATGGCAGAGCGGAAAGGAGTGGGTCCGTGGGCATTGCACAGGTTATGTGGCTTCTATTCCAAATGCAGACAATTTAGCCACGTGACACCGTGCTCACCATCGCAGTGAGGTGTGAGGTCTGGTCTGGTGATTGGTACAGGGACCCAGGAGGGGTTTTCAGGCCTGTTTTTGAGGGAACTAATCGGTGACTGTGGGGCTGTGTGCACATGGCCTTAGCAACCTGGCTTGAAAGCTCTGAGAGAAGTAAAGCAAACATTTCTTTTTAACTCTATGGAGGTTAGCAGTCACCATGTAAGATAAGATATAGTTTCAAAACCACATGGCAAACAATACTCTCATGAGATCCCTCCCCCCCATATCCTATTTTTATTGCTATTTCATTAATAGAATACATGTGAGTATCTATTCTTAAATTTGCTAAATTCAAAATGTGAATTTACTTTCCAATCACAAGGTAAGTTTAGTTTCTGATCACAACGGACACTGTTTCATTTTCAGTTTCAGGTGGACCACGTGGGATTGGGTGTTTACATGCCTTACAAAGCGATCACTGTGAGGCAATCTCTGTTTGACTTCTGCAATGTCCCCGAGGAGAGGAAGGTCACAGGTGGATACAGGCCTGGGGTCTCCGGAACCTGGGGCACTTCTGGAGTTTTCCAGGGCCAGCTGGACAGACCGCGGCCGGGCAGCTGATGGTGGCGATACAGGACTGTGTGCTTTATGGGCGGGAGGGTAGGAGGACGCCCTTTAACCACGCGGGTCCCTGCAGACGCCGGTGAAAGTGGTGACTGTGAGGGAGAGGCCCAGCTCCCAACAGATCACACTTCCAGGGGGGGGGGCACCAGCTCACGGATTCTCTGAACAGAGGCTGTGCACACGGGCGGGAGGGGAGGTGGCAGAGTGACAGGAGGGTGTGTAGACCTGGGAACCTACACCCTCCTGGGCACTTGCTTTTCCGTCTCTCTTATTTCTTTTTCTTCCTTTTTGTTTGTTGTTAATCCTCACCAAGGATATTTTCTCATTGATGTGGAGAATAGAGGGGGGAGACACAGAGAGAGGCATCGATGTGAGAGAGGTACATGATTGGTTGCCTCCCACATGTATCCTAACCAGGGCCCGGGGTCGAGCCTGTAATCCAGGTACGTGCCCTTGGCCGGAATCAAACCCCTGACCCTTCAGTCTGTAGGCTGGTGCTCTATCCACTGAGCCACATTGGCCAGGGCAGGCACCCGTGTTCTTAGCTCACTCCCCCCCCCCCCAGCTATCCATTCTGACCTGATCCTTTTACCTGAAACCCTCCAGGGGCACTGCTGCAGGGGGGGAGAGATCTAGGTGTGGGTTACACCGTGAACCGCCGACCTGCCCCCGGCCTTCACCATCATGGCTCCCGAGAAGGGAGGTCAGGCTCTTAACAGGAATGAGCATGGCTGCACAGCCACATGTCCTCCCGCCCCTTGCCCTCCGCTCTCTACCCTCTGCCCTCGCTCAGCTCTGGCCTGAGCCTCCTCACTCACAACCTCCCAGCGGGCACTTGCCTGTGTCCTCCGCCACCTCCCCACCCCCCAAGGCCACCGAGGTGTCTCCCTCAAATGCCTGCAATTTCCTCAGTGACAGGCAGTCTCATACTGGGTTTTGCTTTTGTATTGATGAGCTGCCTTAAGGATATGTGTTTCCCACTAAACATGACACCATTTAAAGCAGAACTGCAGCCGAAACCAATTTGGCTCAGTGGATAGAGTATCACCCTGCGGGCTGAAGGGTCCCAGGTTTGATTCCGGTCAAGGGCTTGTACCTTGGTTGTGGGCACATCCCCGGTAGGGGGTGTGCAGGTGGCAGCTGGTCAATGTTTCTCTCTCATCAATGTTTCTAGCTCTCTATCCTTCTCCCTTCCTCTCTGTAAAAAACTAATTATATATACATTAAAAAAAAAAAAAAAACAGAATTGCATCTTATTGCAATCCCTGCCTCTGAGTCTGGAACCTGGATTCTGGGTCATTCTGGGTCCAGCCTAGTAAACGGAGAGCTGCCCTTCAAGAAAGTGTACATACATGACAACAGGTGTTGATGACGGAGCACTCCACATGTTAGGAGGCACCGTCATGATGGTTCATTGAATATCGGGACCCTCATGCCCTGGTCTGCACTCGGAAGCCACGCTGATCGGCTCTGAGCGGTCACGTTTGCCGGGGTGAACGGGTCGGACTGAGGAGGGGTGGGGTGAGGAGTGCAGAGACACGGGCACACGTGAGACAGACGTGCTGGCCGGTGTCCGTCACAGTCCTCACAGCCACCTATCTCCCTCTTTAATTCCCCCTTCGATCTGGGCTCCTGTTTGAAGAGGCCCCGGTCTGGAAAGCTACACTTCCCATCTACAGGAACAACTCAGGAACATGGTCTAAAAGTTCCCGCAGCAATGGAATAGCGTAGCTCTGCCTTTGAGAACACAAGTGATGTAGCCACGTTAAGAGAAACAGGCTCTACTTTTGACATTTTCAACTTCATCCGACTTAATAGTCAGGAAAAGGCCAGCTGAGTGATTTGCTGGGGAATGAAAATGTTGAACTTTTCACACGTCGAAACGCTAGGATGGGCGATCCAAACCTTTCTTGGCGATCGCACGCTTTGATCATTCAGGAGAGAATACAGCTCGCTCACCGCACTTCCTCCGGCTTAATTGGAACAGGGGCCCTGCCTTCAGCCTGGAGGGGGGCCCCACACCGCTGTCCGGGGGGACCCGGCCTCCACGTGGTGAGGCGGACATGTGACCGAGAAGCCACATGGCCTGGAGGAGGGTGGCGGTGGCCACGGGGAGAGAGGGCAGCGGGTGGGCAGTGAGGATGGCGTGGACTGTGTCCTCGGGGTCTGTGTCCTTCCTGATGGGACAAGGACAGCAGTGACCCCGCCAGTGGCCAGCCCCCCCCCCCCCCGCCCCCAGGAGTCCAGCGGCTCAGGTTCGGGCCCACGGCGGCGGGCTCACCTCGGTAGGCCAGCCGGAAGCCGGGCCGGCTCTGGGAGTGGTCGCTGGAGAAGCGGACCAGGGTCTCGTGGGTGGTGCTGAGCAGCGGGGCCGGCAGGTCGGGGCCGCTGAACTGGCCGAGCAGCGGGCTGGTGGGGTGCGGCCCGTTCTGGACCTCCAGGAAGTCGTGGTTGGCCTCCGTGGAGAAGTTGAGGAAGCGGATGTGCGCACCTGTGGGGACACGGGGGACACGTGACCGTCACCATCAGCGGCGGTTACAGGCCAAGTTCATCGGAGCCACTGCCACTCTGTTCGCGCCCTGAACGCCGTCCCTCGGGGGCACGGGCACCGTGGAGGAGGCACTTGCTTGTTTTGGATTAAAATAGACGGCAGTTCCATCCCCACTGCCCCTCAAAGCTGGGGCCCTTTCTCTGGGCAATCCAAGCCCCGAGTCACTCTCTGAAACAGGCCCCGGCCAGCCTGTGCCACGGGGTCACATGGGCCTCGTCCTTAGAGTGCCCACTGGCTCTGGGCATGAGGGGGCTCTGTCCAGCGGCCATTCCAAGGCTCACGCCGGGCACGCAGTGGGACTCACTGCCAGCTCATCCAGCTCCACCCAGGACGGAATCAATACAGCCCAACCCAGGGCCCCAAACCCAGGCTTCCAGGGGGCTCTGCCAAGGCCCAGCCAGAGGTTTGCTGGGTCAGGAACCGCTTTTTCACTTGGGTTGTGCCTGCAAAGCAAGTCACAGTGCCCGAGAGAAACCATCCACTGGTCCCTGTCACTCACAACCCAATCTGCCAGCCTGGCCGGAAGACGGGAGGCAGTCCGGGCACTGAGGTCACGGGGATCTGGGCGCGAGATCAGGGGCAGCTGGTAAGTGGTGTGCCCGGCAGCGGTAGAATGCGGGGCTGTGGAATCGGGAACATCCACTGGACGACGGCGTCTGAGAGGCTGGGTCTGTCACAGCTGAGACAGCCGGGAAGCACACGCTTCTATACAAACCACACGGGTAACGCGGCTCCTGCAGCCTCGTGGCGCTCACCGCTCGCCCAGGCTGCTCCGCCCGGTCGGGAAGCTTCCTGTGTTACCCTCCTGCTCTTGGGAGGTAAGGAGAGCTTCCGTTTTCTCTCCATCTCGGCTAGCTTCCGAGGCTGGAGAAGGGGAGATAACGCGCACACGGTGCCCGACTCGGGCAAGTGCGGAGGACGACACGCAGAGCACCCGAGTGGGTGCGGACAGGAGCGCGGCCCTCCTGGCCAGGATCAGAGAAGAGGGAAGGGGAAACCTCAGGGAAACAGCGAGAGGGAAGAACTGCACGGACTCCCTGTGACGCGAGCCTCAGGCCTCGTCCTGGACCCGAGTGTCTGTGACACGCCGTCCCCGGGCGCTGCTATTCTGAAAGTCGCAGGAGGGACAGCCCAGCGATGAGCTAGAATGCAAGGGCAACCACGAGGCCGGCAGGGAAAGGCATGATGGGAAATTCAACATCCACAAAAACCACATGTTTCCGCAGAAGGCCAAGGTGAGCTGCAGTGACCCAATAGCTAAAATCAGGACGTATCTAAGGCCCGGTGCGTGAAATTCCTGCAAGAATAGGCCTTCCTTCGCCTTCCCCTCCCCTCACCGCCCGCCCCCCCCCCCCCCACACGTACACACACACACTGCCCGCTCCAGCTTCCCTCTGGCACCCAGGACCCGGACTTCCCTCGCAGCCCTGATTTGTTTGGAAGGTCCTCTGGAAGGACGTCCAGTCTAATGAGCATATTCCGCTTCTATTATTATAGATGCCTACCCTGAACATTCAAAGCTGAATGTTATGAAAAGCCATTTCTATAAACAGAAATCAAGACAATATAAAAATGTTAGCCCAGCCGGTGGCTCAGTGGTTGAGCATTGTTGATCTGTGAACCAGGTCACGGTAGGATTCCCGCTCAGGGCCCGGGCCCGGTTGCTGGCTTGATCCCAGGTAGGTGGCGTGCAGGAGGCAGCGATCAATGTTTCTCTCATCATTGATGTTTCTCTCTCTCTCCTTCTCCCTTCCTCTCTCTGAAGTTAATAAAAATATCCTTAATAAAAAAACTAATTTGTAAAACAAACTAAGACGTGCCATCACCTGAAAGAGCCTTCACACTGTTCCAACTGCACATCCGCACACTGACTGCTGCGGAGCCTGGTGGACAGGGGAGGGGAAGGGAGGGGGGAGGTGACGCAGAGGCTGGCATTGACTGGGGGTGTGGCACCTGCACGCCTGTGCCTACCTCTCACTGCCCCGCGGGCTGGCTCTGCCTGGGAAGAGCCCCAAAGCCCCTTCTCTGTCCCCAGCCCCTCTCCCTCTCCGTGCCACTGGTCCAGCTTCCTGTAATCCGTCCCCGCTTTCAGGCACAGCGCCCTCACGCCCTCAGAGTCCGGCAGCTCTGGTTCAGCCGCTGCTGCTCAGCCGGGAGGGGAAGGTGGGTGCGGGGAGCCCCGCTCACTCACCGTGGCCCACGGGCAGGGCGATCCTCCAGCTGCAGTGCAGGTTGCTGGGGTAGGCGCCGGGGAAGCCGGGGCTCAGGATCACGCCGGCCAGGCTGCTCAGCGTCCCTCCGCACGTGGCTGCAGGGGAGCCAGAGGGTCACGTGAGTCGTCCTCCTCAGGACTCCAAAGCCCAGACTTCCAGAGCTCGTATTCAATGTCAGCTCTGGGTGAGGTCCTCGTCCTGACCCCAGCCGAGCTCATGGCAGCCACGAGAGATCTTCCCATCCCATCCCCACCAGTTCTCCAGCCCCAGGGGCCGGCGCTAAGAACCATGTGGAAAATCCAAACTAATGCAAGAAAAAAAAAAAAAAGGAGAACCGTAATAGAACTTCTAAGAAGGACAGTTCGCTGGCGTGGGCGTGGCTCAGGGGTAGAGCGTGACCTGTGAACCAGGAGGTCACGGTGCGATCCGTGGTCAGGGCACAGGCCCGGGCTGCAGGCCTGATCCCCAGTAGGAGGTGTGCAGGAGGCAGCCGATCCATGTTTCTCCCTCTCTCCCTCTCCCTTCCTCTCTGAGATCCATAAAAACATTTAAAAAAGGACGGGTTCTTATTCCTGATCTTCCCTCTCATGTCAGATCCTAAGGTGGAGGGTGTGAGCGGGGGTGGGGAGAGGACCGGCCGTGCCCTATGGGAGGGGAGCAGGAGGGTGGAGGGGAGCAGCTCAGGGCACCACCCGAGGAGGGTGTGTGTGTGGAAGGGACAGGCCCGTGCCCTATGGGAGGGGAGCAGGAGGGTGGAGGGGAGCAGCTCAGGGCGCCGCCCGGGGTCCGGACAGGCCACAGGCCGCGGACGGGCGTCCTACCGAGGCAGAGCGGCGGCGGGTGGTTCCAGCGGCGCACGGGGCCGGGCATGCAGGCGATGTGCGAGCGGCCCTGCGGAGAGAGGGCGGTGAGCTGCGGGCCCGGCGGGAGGCCGGCGCTGGCACCGCCGTCCTGGCCGCCGGCCGTCCTTCTGGGGTCATGACCTGGGCGATGACCTTTCCAGAAGTTGGAAGTGTACCCACAGCGCTGTCACTCAGGAATCCCACATTCTGGCTCAAAATGGAACAACCGGCTATTTCTCCTCGTTCCACACACTGCCACGCCCGTCAGCGAGGCCCCCTGGGCCCTCTCGGGGCGCAGGGCTGTGTCCGTTTATTCCCGCCTCACAGTCACAGCTCAGGCTCCGAGGCTGTGACCAGGGACACGGCGTTCCCACTGAAGGAGAAGGATTGGAAAGGCGGAACTGGGCTACTGCCTTTGTGAGCAGGAGGAGCCTGAGGGGACCCCCCCTCCCGGCTGACGCCTACCTGGCCCTTCAGGTGAGAACCTGGGGCTGCAGCCTAAGTGAGCAGGTGAGGACCCTGAGGGGGCCCCCTGAGACCCACCTGCAGCATATAGCCCCCATCTGCAGCGTGTACCAGTCTGAAGCGTGTACCCCCCCCCCGTGGCGTGCACACCCACCTGCAGCATATAGCCCCCATCTGCGGCGTGTACTCCCCCGCAGCATGTACCCTCCCATAGCGTGCACACCCACCTGCAGCGTGTACCCGGGCTCACACTGGAAGGCCAGCACGTCGTTCACCATGTACCGGTCGCCGATCTTGAGCCCGTTGCTGGGCAGGGGTGGCTCCTGGCAGGCGGCGAGCCCCACGGCTGTGGAAACAGACTCGGGCGTCGGACACAACGCCCTTCTCCCGTCGGCCGCGTCCGGGCCCCCCACCCACCTCGGGCTCCCCCCACCCCTGCAGGGAACGCGGCCCCCGAGGACGGGGAGGCCCTGAGCCAGCCGTGCGCTCGCTCTGCGTGCCCGTTCGTTCCGTTTCAATGGGGTGGGCTCCATTTCAAACACTGACTGACTTCATTCCCGATTCCTTTACGTATAGCGTGTTACTCTGCATCCATCCACACGCTCCAGCCGCACGCACACAGCCCGGACGGCCTGAGAGAAGGCTGACCCCATGCACGTCTGGTTTACTGGTTTTCAAACACGCTCAGCGGTCTGCGTGAAAAGTGTTAAACATGGACCCACAACCCGGCGCTTCCGGAAACTAACGTGAGAACCAGCGTCCCTGTCCCGCCCTCCTGGTGAGGAGACGGGGCGGCGGCTGGATGGGCTGTGAGGAGGCCATGGCGTCTCCTCCCAAAGCTCAGCCAGGAGCGTGCCCGGTGCGATGCCTCCCGGTGCGGCGCTAACGGGGTCGGTGTGCCACAGAATGCGGAGCTCAGCCTAGGGCCGGTAATCAGTGCTGATGCCGTTAACACTGACCTGTGGAAACCCGTCCTACCATCAAACGACAGCGGCGACGCGGTGTCAGAGACGAACGCAGTGGAATGGCTGAGACCCGGAGACGGGAAAGTGCGGGCTCTCCGTCACCCAGCACGTCTTCCCTGGCAGCGGGCCCTGCGGCTGGACAGGCCGCGCTGCAGACTCCAGACCAGACAGGGATGCAGCCACACGCTCATCCCCCGGGAGGCCCAGGCACTGCTCCCCTCCCCGCGTTCTCCCCACCCCGGAGCCTCGGAGCCCCCCTCCGGCCTCTGACATGGAGGAAGGGCACAGGGAGGCCCAGCGGCCGGCCAGGGCCCAGCTCCAGCCTGCAGACCCGCCTGCAGTGGGGGAGGCGGGGCTGATCTCCACTCCCCAGCCCCTCAGCGCCTCGTGGGGAGCCTGGGGAACACCCTGGCGGAGCTGCTGGGTCCAGTCTGCACAGGACACCGTCCCTGGCCATCCAGTCTGAGACCCAGCCTGCGCCTCAGTTTCCCCAAACCTGGCGAGGTGCCTTCACTCCCACTGTGACAGAGAGGGTGCGGGGACCCGAGTCAGGAGGGCTGCAGGGCCGGGCCTAACCGGGAATCCAGGCCCCAGAGCCCAGCTCTGTATGTGAGCGGGCAGAGCTGCACGCCCTCTCCCACGCCAACACTGACTCCCCTTCCACGGACACATTAACGAGCAGGGAGCACGGAGGCATTAGGTGCCAACTAAAAAAATTACTGATGTCAGAGAGGAAGGAAGAGGGAAAGAGAGAGAAACATCCATGATGAGAGAGAATGATGGATTGGCTGCCTCCTACACGCCCCAAACTGGGGACTGAGCCCGCAACCGAGGCATGTGCCCTTGGCCGGAATCAAACCTGAGACCTTCAGTCCACAGGCCGATACTCTATCCACCGAGGCAAACCAGTGAGGGCAAGGCATTTTTTATTTTTATTTTTTTATTCCGAGCACATTTGGGGCTTTTCATGGACTGTAAAATTGCTAAATATGAGAAAATACAGCCACTTAGGCCTCTAACTTGTTTCACTGGTTTACATATAATTTCTCACCGTCTTTAACGTTAGAATACAGATCACAGCTACATTTAATTTTGCCTTTTTCCCTTCTATCACAAATTAGCAAAATCAACTACCGTACATCACTTCATTTTTTATTTGGCTTTGATAAAACATACGTATAAGTCCGATTGCGGTATGGGGCGGGGGTGAGCTAGCTAATGGTCAAAATGCAGCATCCTGGGGATGCCTCAAGGTCACCCCGGGCCAGACTGAGGCCAGAGGATAACCCACATGCGCAGAAAGCACAGAAAAAGATGTTTAAAACAAGAGAAAATAACGGTGACACTAATTCAACATTAATTTCTGTTACTGAACCCCCCTTACTTCACAAACAATGGTTTTTCACTTCTTTACTCTGTTTACGACATGCTGATTTAAATGCATTTATTGAATATTAATTTATTTTCATTTTCCCCTTCCTTGAAACTTATGTGTAAATCCAAATCATTCTGTGATAAAAGGAACTTGCATGTATATCTGTATCTGCAGGAATTATAATAAAATGTCAGAAGAAGCAAAGAACAAATAAAGCATATTTTAATCGGAGAAGTCCCATGGGGTCTCCCTCAGGCCTTGATGTTGGACATGCAGACTGAGCTGCCTTCCGTCCCATCCTGCTCCCCCCGTCCTGTCCCGTCCGTCCCATCCTGGCATCACTGTGTAGTCTGTGTAGATTAGAGGCCAAGGACACGGAGATACACAGCATTTGTGGCAACATCGCCTTAGACTTCCCACAGGGGGTGGAGCACAGTTTTGGGGTAGAAAAGTCTAGAAGAGGACATTGCCTCAGCGTAGGCCCAGTTTCCAAGGAAGGCATCTAGTTCTTCCAGAACACAGGTTACGCACACTCTGTGTCATAACAGAGGCGACAGCAAGTGCTGTGAAGCGACGGGTCTTTGAAAGGTTGCTCTCCAACCCCGGACCTGGAATCCCCAGGTGCCTGACCACCAGGAACACAGTCACTTCCTGAAGGTTTCGACCCTGGCAGGACGCGGCAGCACAGGGACACACTGCATGTATGAGGGCGTCTGTGCCGGACTTTTGAACTTGTTGTACCTATACACAATACCACAGTCTGCTCTAGAGAAATTAATTTCTGAAAAATCAGAGTCTGAGTCAAGTACCATAGCAAAATAGTTTATATATATATATGTATTTTATAGGCAAATAATAATGCATTAGGCAGGACATGTATGGTCCACGCCCACCTAGACAAAACTCCCAGCTTAATAAGACAGAAATGTGCATCTGCTCAATCCCGACGGTGGTCTCACTCAATAAAGAAGGTTTTAGTAAGGAAAAGTGTGATTCCTAAGCAAGTACTGCCACGTGGAAAAATCAGAACCGTCTCTCTACCAGCAGTCTCTAAGTGAGGAGTGAGAATTAGTCGGAGGGGCGTATTTTCCCACGAAGTGTCTGTAATATAGCCCTATGTTACATTTAGGTCTGTAATGCATTTGTAAATGCCTCTTGGTTCTGTTCCGCTATGGGACTGTGGATCACTATGTTCAACTAATGTGTGAACTAGCTGAGTGGATGACAGATAGAGATGGATGGAGAGGTCATTTCATTCATTCTCGCATCGGAGAGACCTTCTCCTTGGCGAGTGTGAACCATCCTAGTGATCCCGGTGACCGTAAGCCTGTCCTTGAAGTACGGCCACAGCAAGCCCCAAAAGGCCAGCCGCAGTGGCTGCTGGGTCAGTTCGGGTCCGGGCACATGACCAGGTTCTAGGCTGAACCCCAGTAGAGGGCGTGCGGGAGGCAGCTCATTGGTACTTACCTCTCACATCTATGTTTTTCTCCCCCACCCCCATCCCCTTCTCTCTACAATCAACAAAAACATATTTAAAAAAACCCACAAAGCCATAAAAGAATTTCCACTTCGACTTGGGAACAGAATTATGTAAAATTATGTAAAATCGCATCCATGCTAACAATGAGAAAAATCTAAATCTTAGCTGTGGTGAATTGTGCTGCTGCGGACATAGGGGTGCATATATCCTTTCTGATTGGTGTTTCTGGTGTCTTGGGATGTATTCCTACAAGTGGGGTCACCGGGTCAGATGGGGGTTCCATTTTCAGTTTTTTGAGGAAACTCCACACTGTTCCCCACAGTGGCTGCGCCAGTCGGCATTCCCACCAGCAGCAGCATGGATGGGCCTGGGAGCATTATGCTGAGTGAAATACGCCAGGAGGAGAAAGAGAAACATCATGTAATCTCACTCATTTGTAAAATATAAGGAACAGCATACACTGATGAACAAAAACAGATCCAGAGACAGAGACGCATCAATCAGATGCTCAAACCTCAGACGGGGTGTAGGGGAGGGCGCGGGTAAAGGGGGAGAGATCAACCAGAGGACTGTATGCATGCATATAAGCCTAACCAGTGGTCATGGACACCAGGGGGGAGGGCATGAGAGTGGGGGGGAACGGGGGAATAAGGACACATATGCAATATCTTAATCAATAAAAAAATTAAAAAAAGAGAAAAATCTAAACTACCAAATCGCCACTTTTGGGACTCACCGAAGAGCTGAGGGTGAGGTGCCAGGTGACATCATCCCCTTCGGAGAGACGGACAGGCCGACAGGACAGGGAGAAAGGGGACTGACGGTCAGGCTCCGGGGAAGGACCAGCACCAAGTCTCCGCCGCTTGCCCAGCCCCAGCGCCCAGGAGCTCCGGCCGGGAGCCTGTCCTTCGCCCATGGCCCCTCCAGGGACTCGGGGAAGCCGGGCGGCCGTGGCTGAGAGCCGTGCGCACCCCGTCCTGGGCAGACGGGCATGGACCGGCATGTGCGCCGTGGGGTCCGTCACTTGTGGGAGATGAAACCTTAGCCGCTGGGAGAGGCCGCAGTGTCCCTCCCAGCACAAAGGGGCAGCGGAGAAGAGCAGACGGAAAAGACCATGTCCCCCCGGAGCTGGAGGGAGGCCACGGGCCCTTTGCCATGCACGGCCGCAGCCTCCCCGCTGGGGTGCTGGGCCACCTGAATTCAACCCCAGGCGGGACGCAGGGCCTGGCAGGGGCAGCTCTGAGAACACCGTGCCACGGAGGGAGGGCAGGCTCTCAGGTGGCGGAGCAGGGAGAGCAGTGCCCGGCAGCTGGCCTCGCTGAGCCCGGCGGGCAGGGTTCGGGGAGACCACCTCCTTTGGAAGGCGGTGAGGGGTGACGGACGCTGAGAAAAAGCCCTCCCACGAAGCACATGGCAGCGTTAGCTTCACCCCTCCCCCTCAAGGGACCTGCCACCTGGGGTGCAGGAGAGTAACCATAGCAACGACAGGACTCAAACCCACTCCAGAGCGGCTGGATGGACACAACAGAAGTGGGTGCCATACTCTGGCACCAACGTCACCAGCAGTCTCTGCAGCTTCACTCCGTGTCCAGCTCATTTAAAAATATATGCATTATATATGTGTATTGATGTCAGAGAGGAAGGGAGGGAGAGGGAGAGAGAGAGGGAGAGAGAGAGAGAGAGAATCATGGATTGGCTGCCGCCTGCACACCCCACACTGGGAACCAAACCCACAACCTGGGCCTGTGCCCTGACGGAATCAAACTGTGACCTCCTGGTCCATAGGTCAGCGCTCAGCCCTGAGCCAGGCTGGCCGGGCGACAGCGTCCAGCTTTATAAAAGGTTGTGCAATGGACGTAAACGCAAGAAGACAACCTTCAGCCTGGCGATCAGGCAGCAGAACAGACCCGCTGACCCTCTTCTGGAGATAAGAGCAATGATGCACAGCCACGGAGAAGCGTGCGGAAGGATCTGGAAGAAGAGGCAGCAGCAGAGACAATGACTGTAAGACAGAGCCTCCGGGCTGCGGGCCTTTATGAGCTCGTCCGCGGAGCGGACACAGTGGAGGACGGGGCGGCGACGCTGAAGGAAGGTTAGCAGCCAGCACACACCCGGGGGGGAGAGACGGGGAGGAGGCAGCACTGGGCGCACGGCTGGAAGCACTCAGATGGCCTAAGGGACACGGGAGAGGCAGGGGCCCCAGAAGCAGCGGAGAGACAGGCTGAGCAAACATGTGTGTGATGGCCAGAGCCGTCCCTACCGACCACACACCTACCGACCACAGACCCAGGATGCAGCATGCCCCCAGCTGGTGAATACCGCGTATGCACACTCTCACTCACTCACACTCACACTCACACACACACTCACACTCACACACACACTCTCACTCACTCACACTCACACTCACACACACACTCACACTCACACACACACTCACAAACTCACACTCACACATACACTCACACACTCACTCACACACTCACACACACACTCACTCACACACTCACACACACTCACTCACACACACACACAAACACATACACTCACACTCACACACACACTCTCACTTACTCACTCACACACACACTCACTCACACACTCACACACACTCACACACTCACTCACACACACACACAAACACATACACTCACACACAAACACACAGTCACACACACTCACACACATACACACACTCACAAACTCACACTCACACACACACTCACACACTCACACATACACTCACACACTCACTCACACACTCACACACTCACACACTCACACACTCACACACACTCACACACACAGCACATACGCACACCTAGACACCGTCTAGTCCACCTGTGAAAGTACAAGCTAAAAGAAAGCCTGAAGGAAGGCAGAGCAGGAACAAGCGCCTAAGAAAGGCCAGTGGACCTTAGAAACCGCAATGAGAATCCCGTGGGGAGGCCTCGCTGACATGCACAAACCGGACTCTTCCGCCCAGGCCCCTGTGCCCAGCCCCTCCCTCCGAAAAACCCAGAGGGTGGAAGCACCCAGGTCCGTGGACCTGACCCATGGGAAATGTCCCAGGAAGTTCTCCAGACAGAAAAACTTCAAACAGAGACCGGGCTCCCCAAAGAAATCAAAAGCTGTACAGACATTACAATAAAGGCAGCTAGAAACGTCTTTCCTCAGTGTTGATTACTCTAAAGAATGTTGACTATGCACAGCGAAAGTGGTTAAAACATGTTGTGGGTTTTATATCAAGTAAAAAGAAAAGGTAAAGTAAGAATGCCATAAAGGAAGGAAAAAGGAATGGAGCGTATGTGCCTTTTAGGTTCTTATAATATTCACAAAGTGACAGAGTATCGTTTGGAGGTAGGCTGGGCTGTATTGATGACGCGTATTTTAAATTCTAGAGAGACCATTAAAGTTTTAAATAGTTTTATCCAATGAGCCCATTCCGGAGATAGATTGGAGCAATAATAAGACTCAATTAAACCAAAGCTGGCAGGAAAAGAGGGAAAAATCCGGAGAACAGAATTAGGAAAAATGGAAGGAGTCAACAGAACCCATATGTTTAATCTCATTAGCGGCTCTTCCACCAAATCCCCCTGGGATCAGCGAACGCTTGTCAGTGCTACACACATGGCGTAGGCGATACCTCACATTGATGGGAGCGAGAGGGAGAGAGACGGAGGGAGAGAGAGAGAAAGACGTCGATGTGAGAGGGAAACAGCGGCCTGTTTCGGTTGCCTCCTACAAGCACCCGACGGAGGTTTCAGCCCACACCCTGGGCCTGTGCCCCGGCCGGGAATCACACCCATCACCTTTTGGTGAATAGGATGACGCGCCAACCCACTGAGCCACACGGGCCCGGAGAAAAGCAGTATATTCTTTCTTATTTTAAACATATTTTTATTGATTTCGGAGAGGAAGGGAGAGGGAGAGAGAAACATTGATGATGAGAGAGCATCATTGATTGGCTGCCTCCTGCATACCCCCCACTGGGAATCAAGCCCGCAATCCAGGCATGTGCCCTTGGCTGAAATGGAACCTGGGATCTTTCAGTCCACAGGCCATTGCTCTGTCCATTGAGCCAAACCAGCTAGGGCAGCAGTATATTCTTAATATAATGTGTCAATATACACTGACTGAGTGGCCAGATTATTATGATCTGTGAACGCATAATAATCTGGCCCCTTTCTCTCTCTCTCTCTCTCTCTCTCTCTCTCTCTATATATATATATATATATATATATATATATATATATATATATATATATATACACGCACACACACTCACACTCAGACACACACACACACACACACATATATTTTAGAGTACACACACCCCTATATTTTAGAGGCCTGGTGCATGAATTCGTGCATGGGTGGGCGGGGTCTGGTCAGACCCCCAGGCTCTTGGACCTGCCACATACCACCCAGTGTTGGGGCACTTGTCATTGTCACTGCCATAGGACAGCTGGGGGCCACACACCCGTGATCATGTGTGGACACCTCATGAAGAGGTACATCTGTGTCCATCTCTCCGGCACTTATCAGGAGGGTGACCAAGACCTGGGCCACAGAGCACACCCCACATTCTGCTCCGTCTCCTCTGAAAGCTGAGAACACCTCCATAACAGGACAGACGCAAACCGCACTGACACACTTAGACCTGGCACAGAGCTCGTGCTTGCTGGTGGTTTTATTACTATTTCACGGCTCTGCTTAGTGAAGAGTCTGAGTTTGGAAACTTGCCGGTTGGCCATACACATTTCAAGGAAGATGCAGAACTATGTCAACAGATTACCAATAGCGGATGTGTTGGGGTTTGGCTGTGGAAGAATTCACAACGGAAAGAGGAGACAGAGAGGAAGTTCATTTTACTTCCCACGAAGGGAAAGGGCCACGCGTGGCTAATCAACTTAAGGCAACAGGGCAGCTTCCCCGTTTGAGCCTTGGCTGTTGCTAAGTGACAAGGGCGGGAGGAGGAGTTAGGGCTGAAGTGTTGATTTTTTTTTTTTTTTGACAGTCCTGCACACGTCCTCGGAAGTATCTTATCAGTATTTCCCCCCAAGCCTGCGAAACACCCTCAGAGCAAAAACGATGAATAATTCAACAATTCCCCTGTTTGAAGGGGATGAGGATGGGAACTTGCTAACTAGAGGCTTCTGAGATGTGGAAACAGCAGGGAGGAGGCCTGGCAAGATTGTAGCCTTGAGAGCAGCTATCTTGTCCCTCAGGTTGAACAGAGGGGTGTTTGTTGAGACCACGTCGCCATGTTTGATTACCAGGTGCTTCTCATAAACTGAGGAAGGCCGAGGCTAGGAAAAAGAGAGGCTTTCCCCGTCCTTCCAGGATGCTCTCTCGGCAGCTTCCTCCACCATCCGCTCCCCGGGCTGTGCTGACCTAGTCCCAGGTCCACTTTACAGAACACACACACACGCTGACCCGGCTGAGAGATCTGCAGCAGAGAGAGGTCTGGAGATCCGGAGACAAGGAAGGGCAGGCGCTAGCAGAATGGCGACAGCATTTGCAAGGACTCACCAAGACAACCACCACCACCAACACCACCACCAACCAGAAACATGGCGTTACGTTTGGCCAAATTAAAAAAATAAGTAAATACATGAAGCAATCCAATAAGGCCTCAGATCCTTGAACAAGAGCCACATCTGTGAGAAATCTCTCTCTCTATTCTAAGGAAGCACACTGGCCGGGAACTCAGGGAAGGGAGACGATGGTGAGGTGAGCAGCAAGCCCAGGGCTAGCACACTCCGTGCTGGTTGTGGGTTATTATTCCGCTCGCACCCCCGTCCGTCCGAAGCGACGGACACGCCAGAAAACGAGATAACAACCTTGAGAGGCAAAGAGGAGAGGACTCCTGGCTTCTGACGCTTGTGAAGATCTTACCGGTGTATTAACTCCGCCATAAGTAAGGCTCATGCTTCCCCACGCTCACAGGCGCAGGATGTACCCAAGCAGCAGATTTCTCAGACACGTTCTCCACAGATAGCACCCACGGCGCCAGTTCACACTGCCGCCAAGGCAGTCCTCTCTCACACGCGGGAAGAAACCTGCACACGCATGCCGAGCACACGCAGGGGATTCCAGGGGGTGACAGCGCCCGGGCGCGGTGGGCGTCTGCGGCAGAAGACCATCGTCCGCCGGCCTGGCCTTCGGGAGAACATGTGCCACTGCGTCCCGCACGCTGTTTATCTGGGCCCCAGACCGCGGCCTGCGCTCAGCACCGCCGCCTGCTCCCGCTGCTCGCCGGGGAGACGGATGAGCGCCTTAGGCAGGTTCGGAGGGGGACGCGGGTCCGAGAGTAAACCTCGCTCGTCAGAAACACTCCCGCGCTCGCTCTTCCCAGGTGCCTGCGTCACCCCCACCCTGCGATTTGTGACGCTGCCCTTTGTCATCTGCTTAGCGGACTATTAACTCAGCTGCACATCCATTTTTAAAAGGTTAGCAGCTCTTCCGCCATCCGTTCTCCCAATTAAAATGAGAAATGCCCGGTGCAGGCGCGGAGGGCGGCTCTGGGCCCCCTCACAGCCGCGGAGCCGGAACGGCAGCCGGTGGCCTGGGCTCGGAGCAGCGCTATCACAGGGGAAGGGCTGTGGCAGAGGTTACTGTTCATGCCTGTGAGTGCCCACAGCCAGAACGGAGCTGCTGTTTCACCTGGTTATCCCGCACTCCCACCACGACCCCGGTCATTTGTCTTTTGTCACATCTAGTTCTGAAAGTCGGCACAGCTCCACGTCACTCCCTTGGAGCGCAGATGAAGGAGAGTTCCCCACTGCAGAGTAAGGGCGGGGCTCATTTCCCCTGAAAGGCATTCCCCAGCTGGGCAACGGGGGCAGGAGCGGGGGGGAGGGAGGGGTCAGGAACAGGTGCTGGGTGGGGGTGGGTGCCGGGGTGGGGTGGGTGTGCAGGCAGGGGCAGGTGCTGGGTGGGGGCGGGTGCCGGGGTGGGGTGGGTGTAGGGGCGGGGGCAGGTGCCGGGGCAGGGGCGGGTGCTGGGGTAGGGATGGGTGTGCAGGCAGGGGCAGGTGCTGGGGTGGGGTGGGTGTGCAGGCAGGGGCAGGTGCTGGGTGGGGGCGGGTGCCCGGGCGGGGGCAGGTGCCTGGGTGAGGGCGGGTGCCTGGGTGGGGGCAGGTGCTGGGGGGGGATGGGTGTGCAGGCAGGGGCAGGTGCTGGGTGGGGGCGGGTGCCCGGGCGGGGGCAGGTGTCAGGGCAGGAGCAGGCGCTGGGGGCCTTACTTTTGTACTCCAGGTGGAAGCCGGCGGCGGCCACACTGATGTCGGACTGGAAGTGCAGGTAAAGCTGGTTGGATGAGCTGTTGAGCAGGGCGGGCACGGTGGTCCCTGGAAGGAAGGCGGGCAGCCCTGAGCATCACACACGCAGCCTGTTCCCGGAGGTAAACACGTGGGGGCTGGGGTTGTGGGTTTTAAAAACATGTTTTTATGGAAGACAGAGAGGAAGGGAGAATGAGAGAGAGAGAGGCATCAAGGATGAAAGAAGATTGCTGCTTCTTGCATGCCCCCTACTGGGGATGGGGCCCGCAGCCCGGGCCTGTGCCCGGACGGGGAATGAACCCTGACCTCCTGGGTCCGGCTCCGTGCTCACCCCCCAGCCACGCCGGCCGGGCGTGGGGAGCTCTGTTTGCACGTACAGCCCAGGCTGCCTGACCCCCAGTCCACACGGAGCCTCGGTTTCCCTCTTCCCATGTGGAGCCCGCCCTTTCCCGGAGGCAGGGACAGTCACACGTGTTCTCCGCCCTCCTCAGCCCCTCCGTCTGCAGCTCAGGCTCAGCACACACGTGCTGGCCTGGCCGATGTGCCTCTGTGGTTGAGCATTGAGTTACGAACCAGCAGGTCAGGGTTCAATTCCCGGTCAGGACACAGGCCAGGGCTGTGGGCTGGATCCCCAGTGGGGGCGTGCAGGAGGCAGCCGATCCATGATTCTCTCTCATCATGGATGCATCTCTCTCTCTCTCTCTCTCTCTCTCCCTCCTCTCTGACATCCATAAAAACATACATTTTTAAGAAGGAACACACATTCTCACATTTCATGGGCACGGGGCTCTCACACGACTCCCCTCTAACAATATGCCCTCTGTTTTCCCCTGGGACACAGCAGAGAGCTCGTGTAGTGAGGTGAGTGTCCCGGGGACGGGCCGTGCCCTGGGAGAGAGGGCGGGTTTCAGACAAACACGTGCGAAGGGGAAAACACAGGCTCAGTTATGTAACGTTTCCCTGCCTGTAAAGTGGGGTGATCCGGCCTGTTTCTCAAGAGGCCAAGGGTCCTTCTGAGGAATCCCCTCCCGCCCCAGGCTCCATCTGGGCACCTTGCTGGCCGGGCAGCCAGCGTGGGGGCACCGTCCGGGCCTCAGTGCGTCTCAGAGAAGGGGAGAGAGAGGAGCCCGGGAGGACTGGCTGCACCCCACGTGGCCCAGCTCAGGACCCCATTCCACATCAGCACAAGAAAGAGACACAGCCCTGGCCAGTCTGGTTCAATGGTTAGAGCGTCAGCCCATGGATGGAAGGGTCCTGGGTTCGATTCCGGTCAAGGGCATGTACCTGGGTTGTAGGCTTGATCCCAAGCTCTGGTTGGGGCCGTGCAGTAGGCAACCAATCAATGTGTCTTTCTCACATGTTTCTCTCTGTCTTTCCCTCTCTCTTCCCCTTTCTCAAAAAAATCAACGAGAAAATACCCTCAGGTCAGGAGTCACAACAACAAAGGAAGGAGAGAGGCCCCAGACCCGTTTCACCCGCCTTTGTCCCACGGGTGGCGTCGGCTGCCCCTCACCCCGCAACGTGTGTGGATTTGGGGGTGACGTTTGCAGAAAGACCCGCAGCTGATGACAGACCCAGCGCATCTGACCGAGCATCACCTGCCCGAGCTGCGTGGCCTGAGCACCGGGCCTGGCGGCACACCTGCTGAGTGGGTCCATCTCCCCGGGCAGCCCGCCCTCCTGGCCGCCCCCGTCTCCTTCCCCAGGACATCAGCACCCCGCCCCCCGCCGGCAGCAGCCAGCTGCTCCCTGAACCCCTAGAAGGATGCCCCTCCTGGGCTCAGCTTCTCGCTGCCCTCAGCGTGGTCCTGCCTCTCCTCGTGGGCAGTGCCCTCCGGGTCCTTCCTCCGGGTTCTTTCCTGCCTGAGCCCGGGGGCAGGGTCCCGAGCAGCACGGGCTCCTGCAGGGCCAGGGCTGGGAGCCGGGGGTCAGTGCTGTGGGGGTGACTGTGTACCCCTCTGTCGATTCACTGTGTCCCAGCTCCCACAAGTCTCCCCGACCCCGACAGACCAGCCCACCCATCCGTCCCTCCCTGAGCCAGACCCTCACCACCACAGGGAGGAAGGTCGGCCACTTGGGATCCCAAGTCTCAGCCCCTCGCCTGCAGTGAGCCTGCCCCGCAGGACCGGCTGCTGTGGCCACGCCCTCACGTTCAGCAGGGGAACCAGGAGGGCGAGGCCAGCAGCTCACCGAGGAGGCCTTCTCCTCCCGCAGGGGCCATGTGGCTCTGAGGCCGAGGCTGCCCACCAGAGAGCCCCTCTGCCCGGCCGGCTGCGGGGCCAGGCTCCGTGGCCGTGCCCGCCGAGGACCCGACCCCCAGAGACCGGACCGCGTCTCACCTGAGAAGCTGCCCAGCCTGGGCGCCGTGGTGTCCCCGCCGTCGTAGATCTCCAGAGAGTCCCAGTTCTGCTCCGTGGCGAAGCTGATGACCTGGATCTGCCACAGGCAGCGTGGGGTTAGCGTGTGTCTTCCGTGTAAAGACCCGCCCACGCCCTCGAGGCTTTCATGAAACTAAATGTGGACGAAGAGGAAGGCGGAGCCGAGAACAAGCCGCGGGAAGGGCCGGCACTTCCCCAGGGCCCGCCGTGGGCCGTGGCTGCTACTGAAGTGGCCGCCCACGTAGCAAGGACCACGTGTCCCGACGTGTTCAGGGCAGGGGTTTCACACATGGATGCTCTGTGGGGTTTGCTTCTCGGTTCTTTCCTACAATGTCAGTGCGGCGAGAATCTACTGTTTTAATTTCAAACACAGAGACGTGACTACAGAGCCTCCGTAGAAAGGCAGGAAGGGAGACACCAGCTATGGCTCATGGGTCTGACCCACCAGCACACGGGGTGAGAGAGGCGCCGGGGAGCACCCACCTGGATGCCCGAGCCCTCGGCCACCAGGATCCTCCAGACGCAGTTGAGGTTGTTGCCGTAGGGCTCCGGGAAGCCGGGGGACAGGACCGTGCCCCTGCGCTGTGTGAAGCTGCCGCTGCAGGGCACTGCGGGCACGGGGAGGGGGCAGCGGGCAGTCAGGGCGCCGCACCCACCCTGCAGAGCCTTCTCTTCCCCCGCGATCACCATTAAGAGAACTTCCACCTGGACTGCAATGCCCTAAGTAGCATTTTTAACAACATATTTTTATTGATTTCAGAGAGGAAGGCCCAGGGCGAGAGAGAGAAACATCAATGAGGAGAGAACCATGGATCAGCTGTTTCCTGCAGCTAACTCCCAGCCATGCTAACTCCCAGCCATGCTAACTCCCAGCCATGCTAACGCCGTCTCTGAGCAGGTCCAGGGAGGGGAGGGGACGCTGCAAACATACAAATGACTTAAAGCAGCAATCACGCTGTGTGGAGGCAAGTGAACTACAACCAGCAGTGTGGTCGCCACTCGGGCTGCCTCAGCCTGTCATAGTTTGCATCCTCATCAGCACACACTGCCTAAAAGGGCATTACAGCCGGGCTGGTGCGGCTCAGTGGTTTAGTGTCGACCTATGAACCAAGAGGTCATGGTTTGATTTCCCGTCAGGGCACATGCCCAGGTTGCAGGCTTGATCCCCAGTGGGGGTGGGCAGGAGGGAAGCCTATCAGTGATTCTCTCTCATCATGGATGTTTCTCTTTCTCTCTCTCTCTCTCCCTCTCTGAAATCAATAAAGGTATTCTTTTAAAAAAAATTTATATATATAAAAGCCTAAGCGACCTTTATGACTGGTCAACTGAATGACCAGTCAACCATTCGCTATGATGTGCACTGACCACCAGGGGGCAGACGCTCAACACAGGAACTGCTCGTGGTGGTCAGTGTGCTCCCACAGCCAACCTCCCATGGTGCCTCCTCCTGGATGGCCGGCCCTGATCGGCCCCGATTGGGACAAGGTGAGACAGCCCTGACCGCCAGCCAGGCCGGGGGAACTCACCCATGCACGAATCCGTGCACTGGGCCTGTATTAAATAAACGAAAGGGCATCACACAAATCAGTGTCTAATGATTTCCCCCACGTGAAGCATGCTGCATACTCATGGCTGGGGAGCCGTGGGGTCGCAATAAGGATCGAGAAGGAAAACGTGCCTCCTCGTGTTCATCTATAAGTTGTTTCATGGAGGAACAACCTGCAGGGTTTGCCGCTGCTCGGTTCTTTCCCACATACACTGCCCTGAGCCACGTCTGGAGGGAGGTGGACGAAGAGCCGGCAGGGCAGGGACGAACAGCCCTTCAGCGCCGGCCTCCGCCACCCCGCCGCCGCCCCGGGACCCCGCTTACCCACGCAGCTGGGGACGGTGTCGTTCCACTGGGCGAGGGCGTTGGGCACTGCCTGGCAGCGCAGGGCGGCCGACCCCTGCAGCAGGTACCCGGGGCTGCACTCGAACCGCACGATGGAGCCCGCCGAGAACTCGGAGCCAATGCGGCGGCCGTGCCGGGGCTCGGGCACCGAGCTGCACTGGGTGGCGCTGGTGCGCGGGACCGCTGGGGGCGGAGACACAGCGCGTGGGTGCCCCGCCGAGGACGCGAGGGCATCGGCCCGGGACCAAGGGCGTAGAAGCTAACGGCGCCGTCCGCAGCCTGGCCGCCTGGCCCTGTCCGCCCGCGCCCCGTGGACCCCGTGGGGCCCCGGCATCTCCGGGGCCTTTAGGCGATTAAAACGAACCACCGTGCGCGTGGTGAGATCACTGAGAAACTGAGCTTCCCTGCCCGGCGTGGCTCAGGGGCGGAGCATCGACCTATGAACCAGGAGGTCAGGGTTCAATTCCCGGTCAAGACATGTGCCTGGGTTGGGGGCTCGATCCCCAGTGTGGGTGTGCAGGAGACAGCCGATCCATGATTCTCTCTCATCACAGATGTTTCTCTCATTCTCCCCTCCATTTCCCTCTGAAGCCAAGAAAAATACAGTTTTAAAAAGCACAGCCCTCGGAGAGACGTGTCCACAGACAGACGTGCATTAACAGTGACCCCCTCTCCGCTGCTCTGCCCGGCACACACCTCCTGGTGGGCACTGAACCTCCAAGGGACAGACACCACGTGGGCGACTTCGGTGCGGCAGCAGTTTTACAGGAATTAAAGTCAGGCGGTTATTCTGATAAAATTACATTTCCGTCGGAAGGGAGAAGTCATGCAATTTACACCGTCTACACATAAAGAATGAAGGATCGCTCAGAGCGATCTCTCCCAGGACCGTCCTGGGATAGTGACACCCTGCTTATTCCTCCCCCTCTCCTCCCCCCCATCCCCCAGCAGGCTGGCTGTGTCCACGCTCCCTGCACCCAGTCCTCCCCGACGCTCCTCCCCGACGCCCCTCCCAGCTCGCTCTTCCCAACAGGCCTGTCGCTAACCGGGCTCAGACACCGTGGCCGAGGATGTGAGACAGGCCCGTGTGGCATTTTGGTTTAACGACAGGAAGGATGTGCCGCCGTGGCACATGGGAGCCGTGTCCGGGATGTTTTCATACCATGACGGTCCCATGACCTCCCGGCTTCCATAGAACTGGGATCTTTTGGAGGCAACGTTCAACCTGGCTGTTCCCGTGGAAATCTCCTCCGCACCCGAGCCCTGTGTCTGAGCTCACGGTCCTGGCGCATCGCACGAAGGCCATCGCAAACACGGCCATCGGTGCGTGCACTCCCAGAGGAGCACAGCCAGGCCAGAGGGAAGGCTGGGATTGGGGGACACTGGGGATGCTGGGCTCATTGTGGGCCCTTAGGCACAAGGAGAAGCATTCATCTGCACATTGCGGTCTTTGGTGTCCACGTTCCTGTGGTTTATTCATTTTAATGGGGATATGCTACTTCAGACAGGCGCTGATTTTAAGAATGATGGCTTTGAAGCGTGGCGTTTGAATATTTTAGCCCCGGACTCACATTAGCCTTGGGTGTTTTATATGGTGATCTGATGGAGCTCCCAATCTCTATTTAACAAAATCAAAAGGCGCCTGCAGTCAGGCAGACGGCGCCCGGAACCTGAAATTTTCCAGATGAAAATGTACTTGAACTGATAGGTTCTTCGCATGTCACACCAGGGGACTCCAGTTTGCAAATCTGCTCTCACAAAAGGCGATATTGAACTTCCTTTAAGGAAATGTGTAGTGGTGAGTGGTGAGTTGTCCACACTGGCCCACCGCCCCTCAGGTCCACTTTTATTTATTTATTTTTAAAAAAATATATTTTATTGATTTTTTACAGAGAGGAAGAGAGAGGGATAGAGAGTTAGAAACATCAATGAGAGAGAATCATCCATCAGCTGCCTTTTGCACACCTCCTACTGGGGATGTACCCACAACCAAGGTACATGCCCTTGACCAGAATCGAACCTGGGACCTTTCAGTCTGCAGGTCGATGCTCTATCCACTGAGCAAAACCGGTTTTGACTCAGGTCCATTGTTAAACACCAGGTGAGTTGTTTACGTTCTAACAAAAGGCAGGGCAGAGGCCACCAACCTTTCGGGCCTCACGGACCACCAGGGGCCCACAGACCACCGGCTGGCTCCCGCCGGATTAGACTAAGTGCCTGCTTCCAAGGCAGCAGTTGCTCCTTCACTGGATTCCCGTGTGCCCAGGGCTTTGCCCACATGCAGGGCAGGGATTCACAGTGGGAGATTCCCTAGTCCTGTGGTCGGCAAACTGCGTCCCGCGAGCCACCTGCGGCTCTTTGGCCCCTTGGGTGTGGCTCTTCCACAACATACCACGGCCTGGGCGAGTCTGTTTTGAAGAAGTGGAGTTAGAAGAAGTTTACGTTTAAAAAATGTGGCTCTCAAAAGGAATTTCAATTGTTGTCCTGTTGATGTTTGGCTCTGTTGACTAAGGAGTTTGCCGACCACTGGCCTAGGATGTAAATGACAGGATGGACTGTCCTTCTCTGAAACTCTCTGAAAACCCCGATGATGTCACCGGTTTTCTGCAGGAGCCACGGCTGGAGAACCCGGCTCCTGAGAGAGCCTCCCGGAGCGGTGTCAGCGCTCCGGCCCGCGCAGAGCCGGGACCGGGAAGGAGGGGGCTCCTGTCGGAGGCACAGCTCTCCCCACAGCCTCTGCCGGGCCCCTGGGCGGCCGTGCACAGCAGAGCCACCCGGCCCTGGGCTTCCAGCTCAAGGTGAGCCTCACACACAGGGGACAGGGAGGCGGGAAATGTCGATTCCACACGTGGGCAAGCTCCAAGTGTAAGAACAAACACACAAAGGCGGGAATCCAAACGGCAACAGAACACAAAACCAAGTAGCTATTTACAGGGACAGACACACGGACTTCTTATCTGGTTCTGTTAAACTGCCTTTTCGTTAGCTTTTGCAATACGATTTGGAAACGTGACATGTATTTTTTTTATGTGTTCCCTTAAAAGTTACTAAAATCTAACTTGTATGAAATATTTTTCTTAATTAGATAAACTAAAATACAGTTGAAATTGTTTTTGCCAAATAGGAGGTGCTATGAAAAAGTAATTTGAACACTATTTGTTGCCTGCACAGGCCAGAGGAATAAGGAGACATTTGTCTTTGCAGTAGAAATGGAGTGGTGTCAAACTAAAAATTTTAATATTTTGATAAAATATTTTTATTATATACTAGAGGCCCAGTGCACAAAATTCAGTGCACAGGGGGTGTTCCCTCAGCCCAGCCGGCATCCTCTCCAGTCTGGAACCTGTTGGGGGATGTCCAACTGCCAGTTTAGGCCCTGTAGGATTGGGCCGAAACCGGCAGTCAGACATCCCTCTCACAATCCGGGACTGCTGGCTCATAACCACGTGTCTGGATGCCTACCTGATTGCCCCTAACTGGTTCTGCTTGCCAGCCTGATTGCCTCCTAACACTCCTCTGCCAACCTGATTGATGTCTAACTGCTCCCCTGCCAGCCTGATTGATGTCTAACTGCTCCCCTGCCAGCCTGATCGCCCCAACTGCCCTCCCCTGCCAGCCGGGAAGCACCCAACTGCCCTCCCCTGCCAGCCTGATAATCCACAACTGCCCTTCCCTGCTGGCCCATTTGCCCCCAACTGCTCTCCCCTTCCAGCCATCTTGTGGCGGCCATCTGGTGATGACATCATGTGAGGGCGTGATGCCACCTAGGCTTTTATTATATAGGATAAATGAATGCCTTCCACGTCTTAAACAAAAATAAATGGAAGAGGGCATTGTCTGTGCCTCCACAGGAGACAGAGGTCTGGGGGTCAGAGGCGGCCAGGGTGACTTTGAGGGTTACCTTGGTACACGAAGTGGAAGCCACGGGCAGACGCCCCGCTCTTTGCGCTGAATCGGAGCAGAATCTGATTGGACGTCGCCAAGGGCAGCGTTTCGCCTGCGGAGAACAGACACTGCACAGATCCACACAATGCCCGTGGCCGTGCGGACGGCCACACAATGCCCGCTGCCGTGCGGACGGCCACACAATGCCCGCTGCCGTGCGGACGGCCACACAATGCCCGCGGCCGTGCGGACGGCCACGTCTTAGAAAGAAGGCCTCTGCTTGGACAGCGACACGCAGGCTTTGGATTCTCCTGGACCTCACTCCAGGGCTCGCAGCCCAAACCCACCGCTTCCCGGAGGATGGTCACGCACTGCTGTGCATCCCGTGAGGTGCTGTTTTAATCGGGATCTCAGGTCCGCTTTCATTCGGAAAAACTCAGGGACAGGGCCTGGCAGCCGATCGGGTGGGAAACATCAGAACTGACTCAGTCACTGACGCAGAATCAACCACGTTTGAGGATTTCTCACCGAGGTTTTACTTAACAAAATGTCTCTGAACCCTAGGCTGGTATTTAAAAAATCGAAAGGACTTATAAAAAACCTCACAAAATATATGCTCGCCTTTGGATTGGGGTGCAGGTTCAGAGCACCCTGCGGGGCCCGTGAGGGCATGGGGTTTCAACTGTGCCCGTATTTTCTATGTGCACCTTCTGATGGCGTTCTCAACGGCACCCACTGGGCGTTGATAGAAATGCTTAAGGTGAGGGCCCAGGGCCTTTGGCCAACAACAGTGGGCACTGAAAGTCGCCAGGCCGTGGCCTTGGTGGCCACATTTGGGGCCACTGGACACGGCGATACCTCAGAAGGAGGCCGGGCCATGCAGTCCAGTGAACACACCTGCCTCACAAATTCATCTCAATCCATTCGGAACAAAGGCCAGTGACGGTGGCTGCCCGCAGTCTGATGGGGAAGACCCCCACATGTCCTCTTAAGTGAAAATACAAAATACAAATAATATCCTGTGTTTCATGAAGCCCAACCATATTTTTATGCACACATACAGCGATGTGTGCATGCACGCATGTGGTAAACACATGTACTCTTAAGACGTGTGGGTGTAGTGGATCTATACCTAGGTATTTACAGGGTTCAAATGAGTGAGACCAAAATGTTCATACTGTTTAGCTCCAGGAAGAAGATCCCAAAACATAGAATAGAAGTTAAAAAACACCTGTTATTCCTTTCTCTTGGACATTTCCCACTTTCATGGAGATGGATATCACACTTTTTATGATCTTAGGAAATGCAATGATAAAAGCAAACGGCTTTATCTATGGGATAAAGGTCCACTGGGCATTTTTTATCAAAAATAAAATTTTACTAAATAAACAAACACATTCAAGGATTAGTAAGTTTCTGCGCGCGCGCGCGCACACACACACACACACACACACACACACACACACACACACCCGGAGTTTAGGAAGAGTCGCACACCATCTGCATAAAAGTTCTCTGGGCTTACCGGAGTGGGAGCCGGAGAGCGAGCTGAGGAGCCGGGCCTGCGGGTGGGTCCCGTCGAACAGCTCGGCCACGTCGCTCAGCGCCGTCTGGAAGTAGGCGAACTGCCCGAACACGACTGTGGACAAAGGGGTGCAACACGCTTAGCGGAGGAAAGGGGTTCTGGCTGTTCACAGAGACGGGCTCCCCGAAGGCCGGGGCTGAGGACCCTTCCTCAGTGTCCGGAAGCTTCTGGATGGCTGGGACCCCTGCTTGGTTCCTGGACCGTGCGGTACTGATGGGCGGCGTAAGAGGACCTGCCGCAGGGCCTGGCATTGATGAGGCTGCTCTCCCTTTAATGAGCCTGTAGGAGGTGGCCAGACGTCACCACGTGGCCTGCTTAGTCAGGGGCTTGAACAGGAGCACAGGATTGAGGCCCTGGCTGGTGTGGAAGCCTGCTCAACTGGGAAGCGGTCGGAAATTCGTAAGAGCTGGGCATTTTCATGCCAAGCTCCTGTGACGCGGACACGGGGTTCGGCAGCACAGTGTGGCCACGGCGGCCGTTCCTGTGCCGCGTTCTGTCTGGCCCGGCCGGAGGGTAGCAAGAACTCAGCTCGTCCCCGGAGATGCCGGCGCGGACTTCCCTGCTTCACACGTGTCCTCGGATCAAGAGCATCGGCCTTCCTGACAATGACGCGCCACTGAGCGCCGGCTGGCAAAAGTGAGCAACTAGACCCGGCGCATGTGTCCGGGCGAAGCTAACACCGTTCCTCAGCGTGGTGGGCAGTAAACGGAGGTGCGTGTGCTGGACGCACATGTCACAGCTCTAATGAAAGGATAAGGTGATCGACGGCAAATCTGCCTGCTCGCACAGGTGTGTGCGCACATGTGCATGTATGCCTGTGTGAGTGTGTATATGCACAGTGCATGTATGCCTTGTGCACATGTGTACATGTATGTCTCTGTGAGTGCGTGCACATGTATGCCTATGTGAGTGAGTGTGTGCACATGTATGCCTGTGTGAGTGAGTGTGTGCACACATGTGTGCATGTATGCCTGTGTGAGTGAGTGTGTGCACATGTGTGCATGCATGCCTGTGTGAGTGGGGGTGTTTGCACATATGTGCATGTATGCCTGTGTGAGTGAGTGTGTGTGCACATGTGTGCATGTATGCCTGTGTGTGTGCACATGTGTCCATATATGCCTGTGTGAGTGAGTGTGCACGCACATGTGTGCATGCATGTCTGTGTGAGTGTGTGCACATGTGTGCATGCATGCCTGTGTGAGTGGGGGTGTGTGTGCACATGTGTGTATGTATGCCTGTGTGAGTGAGTGTGTGTGCACGTGTGCATGTATGCCTGTGTGAGTGTGTGTGTGTGTGCACTCGGTTACACAAGATGGACACGGGGACTATGAACACCGAGGGGTTAAAGGTACAGACGCTCTCACCGAACTCCTTGGGCACCGTTATGGAGTAGAGACACGTCTGGCCGGCCGTGTAGTTCTGGGGGTAGTTGGGGGACAGCACCACACCTTCAGATCCCGTGGACTGGCCGCCGCAGGGAGCTGGAAGGGAAAGCGGCCAGAGTTACACACGTGGAGGACGCCGCTGGACAGGCTGGGGGCACGGCCCCCGCCAGGGAGGGCGAGGGTGTCCCCTAACCGTCCAGGGTGTTCCTGTCCACAGCGCACTTCCCTTCGCTCAGAAGCCAGGAAAGGAACATCTTCACAGCTTAGAGTGGAAGTGCGCTCACTTCACAGGGAGACAATGCCATTTAAGCCTTTCTCAGACGAGCTAAATAATCATGCAAACAGCTCAGGTGATAACAATAACGGCTCCATGCAGACAGACGGGCTATTTAACCTCTCACCAGCCGCTGTACTCAGAGATACATGGGTTATTTCAGGTGCTTTCCCCCCGTTTTTACATTACTATAAAAATCAAAGAAAAAAGTTTTATTTCTAGTTTTTGTGTTTTTTTTCAACCTTTAGTAACTCAGATTCAGTTCAAGAGCAACAAGAGTTACTAATGTGTGTGGGTTCTCTCAAAAAGATGGATTTAAAGCTGAAGCAACTAAAACCTGGAAAGCTAGGGGCAATCTGACGGTGGGTGTTTCTTATAGACAGAGCTGTGTGTGTCTGGGTATCTGTGTGTCTGAGCTTGTGAGTGTGTGTGAGAGTATGTGTATCTATGTTAGTGTGTGTCTATGTGAGTGTGTGTCGGGGTGTCTTTGTGTGAGTGTGAGTTTATGAGTGTGTGTGTCTTAGGGTATATGTGAGTATGTGTGTGTGTGTGTGTGTATCTATGTGTGTGAGTGTATGTGTGTGAGAGTATGTGTCTATGTGAGTGTTTGTCTATGTGAGTGTGTGTCTGAGTGTGTGCGAGTGTGTGTGTGTGAGAGTATGTGTCTATGTTAGTGTGTGTGTCTATGTGAGTATGTGAGTGTGTGTGAGTGTACGTGTTTATCCTTATTTTCAGTAATGAATAAACCTGAGAAAGGACTAAAATGAGCCTGCTTTATCTTTGTAAATCTCCTGATGCAGTCAACACAACTTAACTCCACTGTGGGTCAGCATTCTCCATGAACTAGACCACCAGTGCTGGCTCATAACGGGCCCTCATAACTCACAACCAGGGTTTGCTACAAAAACCGCACACTACTTAGTGCCAACAAGTCCACAGAAGTCTTAGATCAATCTACATTGCATGTGTGTATACTACTCTTTACATATACATATATGTGTATTTATATGTGATATATACATATTCAATCTAGATTTAAACATACAATGGATGTTTGTTTCCCTTTATACCTGTGTCCATGAGTAATTTCAGAAAATGTAATTTTCAAAATTTCAACTATAAAATATAACAACAATAAATGGAGAAGCGAGCGGGAGTTTTAGACCCTTTGTTAATAACTCGAGGTGAATAATGTCCCAAAGGCCCTTCGCAACGCAGGAGATGGGGCAAAGCTCTGGCTTCTGTCGCTTGTCTGTTCTCAAAGGTGGGTCTGACCTTCAATCGGTGATTTTACCAATTTCACTTCTGCACGACTGAATTGGGGGGGGACCCATTGGTGGTAATGGTACATGTGTGCATGTGCCATCGATGTGTATTGAATATGTATAACTGGAGAGAGAAAGGGAAGGAAACAGAGAGCTCACTGAGACTGCTCACCGGTGCCTGTGTGTGGATCAGACACACAAAGTGGGAGGAAAAGTGCTGAACTCTCTGAGCGAGAGACACAGCCCCTCAGGGTGCTGGGGGATGGCTGAGGCCCTGACTGATTCAAGGGTGGAGGACGGTCACCTGCATTTTCCTCCTTAGCTCTGCCAGCAAGCAGTCCCCACTGCAAACAAGGGGGTAGTGCTGGGAGGCTCTTGGCTACTGAGCGGGGCCTGCAGGAGGTGAGGGGGGAGAGGGGGCAGGAGAGGCAGTGCTGGGGGGACCTGCAGGAGGTGATATTGGGGTGCGGGGGGCAGGACAGGCAGTGCTGGGGGGACCTGCAGGAGGTGAGGGGAGAGAGGGGGCAGGAGAGGCAGTGCTGGGGGGACCTGCAGGAGGTGAGGTTGGGGGTGGGGGCAGGACAGGTAGTGCTGGGGGACCTGCAGGAGGTGAGGGGGGAGAGGGGGCAGGAGAGGCAGTGCTGGGGGGACCTGCAGGAGGTGAGGTTGGGGGGTGGGGGCAGGACAGGCAGTGCTGGGGGACCTGCAGGAGGTGAGGGGAGCTGGTCGCACACACACGCACCGCTGCAGGTGGGCAGGGCCTGGTCCCAGGCCGGCTTCCCGTCCGCTCCGATCACACACGTGATGGACGCGGGCTCCACGATCTTGTAGCCGGAGTCACACTGGAAGGTCACGGAGGAGCCCAGCTTGAAGTCCGTCCCGACTCGGGTCCCATTCATTATGTTCCCAGGGTCAAAGCAGGCTTCCCGCGGCTTCTCTGCAGGAGAAATGGGGTGACCCGTGAGGGGGGTGACCCTGTGAGGGGGGCGACCTGTGAGGGGGGTGACCCCGTGAGGGGGGGTGACCCCGTGAGGGGGGTGACCCCGTGAGGGGGGGTGACCCCGTGAGGGCAGGCCCTAATGTTCCTGTGTGTTTTCCTGCCTGGCTGATTGTTTGCTTGTTTGTTTTTAGTGCCTAGACTAGAGCCCAGCATATGAGAAATGCTCAAAAAATACTTACTGATTAAGGACCAAGTTTTTAATTAATTATCAAGTTAATAATTACATATACTAGGAAAGATGATCGAGTTATTAATTATCTAGTTAATAACTAAATATTGTAGAAAAACCCTTTCAATCAAGTTATATTTCTCAGTTTTCAAACTACATTTTTCTGCCGATTGTTACGACATTACTTATTCTTGCTTAAAAAGAGGCAGCGCTTTATTTCTATCATCTATCCTCCCGTGACCCACAGACCTCAGGGCTGAGCCACAGAAAGGGATCCTGGGAAAACGAAGCTCACCCGACGGCACTCCGTCACCCCAGCTCCCTGGGGAGAGCGGCTCTGGCTTCCTGGGGGACCCGGTCCCTTCACGTCCCTCAGGAGCATCGAATGTACTGGGGTGACACTGGCTAATACAGTCATATAGGCTCCAGGGGTACAACCTACACACGCCATCTGTGTACTGTATTGTGTGTTCACTTCCCAAGTCAGGTCTCCCTCCATCACCACTTAACCCTTCACCTCGCATCTCCCCAGCCCTTCCCGCTGGCAGCCACCACTCAGCTGTACGCGTCTATGGGCTTCCTTCTTAATTCTCCTCTCCCTTCCTCCCTTCCCTCCTCCCCTCCCCTCCCGTCCTTCCCTCCTTCCTCCCTCCCTCCTTCCATTTCTCTCTCTCTCTCTCTCTCTCTCTCTCTCTCTCTCTCTCTCTCTCTCTCTCTCTCTCTCTCCTCCTCACCCTCGGATACTCCCCACTGCCTTTAGGGAGCTGGAGAGAGAGGGAAAGACAGAGACACGGGTGTGGGAGACACGTGGATCGGTTGCCTCCGGCCCTCTTCCTGCAGGAGTGAGCGGAGCAGAGCCGGCCTGGGGCGGCGGCTGGGCGCTGGGCGCTGGGCGGTACCTTTGAACTCGATGGCGAAGCCGGACAGGCCCACGGAGGCGTCGCTGCGGAAGGCCAGGAAGAGGCTGTTGCCGCTGCTCTCGATGCGCTCAGGGGCCTGCGAGCCCTGGAAGCTGCCGATGAGCGGGCTGTTGGAGTCCTCGCCCTCGTACACGTGCAGGAAGTCGTAGCTGGGCTCCATGTGGAAGCTGATGAGAGGGAAGACCCTCAGGTGACCGCCCCAGGCCTCTCCCGCACAGGGGCTCTGTCATCGTGGGACTTACCCATTAGAACGACCCAGAAGGGAAATGGAATCAAAACGTCAAGACAGGAATAGGATGACAGACAGCGATGGTCACAGAAGCAATCGTATTCACGCGGCTGTCATAGGTACCCAGCACCCTGAGCTGTCATATGTACCCAGCACCCTGAGCTGTCACAGGTACCCAGCACCCTGAGCTGTCATATGTACCCAGCACCCTTAGCTGTCATATGTACCCAGCACCCTTAGCTGTCATATGTACCCAGCACCCTTAAATGTCATAGGTACCCAGCATCCTTAGCTGTCATAGGTACCCAGCACCCTTAACTGTCATAGGTACCCAGCACCCTTGGCTGTCATAGGTACCCAGCACCCTTAGCTGTCATAGGTACCCAGCGCCCTTAGCTGTCATAGGTACCCAGCACCCTTAGCTGTCATAGGTACCCAGCACCCTGAGCTGTCATAGGTACCCAGCACCCTGAGCTGTCATAGGTACCCAGCACCCTTAGCTGTCATAGGTACCCAGCGCCCTGAGCTGTCATAGGTACCCAGCGCCCTTAGCTGTCATAGGTACCCAGCACCCTTAGCTCATATGTACCCAGCACCCTTAGCTCATAGGTACCGAGCACCCTGAGCTGTCATAGGTACCCAGCACCCTGAGCTGTCATAGGTACCCAGCACCCTTAGCTCATATGTACCCAGCACCCTTAGCTCATAGGTACCGAGCACCCTGAGCTGTCATAGGTACCCAGCACCCTGAGCTGTCATAGGTACCCAGCACCCTTAGCTGTCACAGGTACCCAGCATCCTTAGCTCATATGTACCCAGCACCCTTAGCGTGGCCGTCAGAGCACGGGCTCAGGGACAGACTGCCCTCTGCACCCGGACCTGGGACTGACATGAGGGCTCAAGGGCTGGGCCATGCCGGCTGAGGGGCTCAGGGCCTGGGCGTCAGCCCAGGGGTCAGGGGTCAGGGATTCAGTCCCGTCAGGGCACAGGCCCGGGTTGTGGGCTCAATGCCCCGCGGGAGTCGAGCAGAAGGCAGCCGACTGAGGTGTCTCTCTCACATCATTGTTTCTCTCTGCCTCCCTCTCTCCCTTTTACTCTCAAAATTAATGGAAAAATGTCTTTGGGTGAGGAATAACAGAATAAATACATAAATATAAATAAACAGAATAACAATAACAAGAGGTGTTCAACGGGAGAGGTACCTTTTGAAGATCAAGGCGATGACAAAGTCGGGGTTCACCTTCACTCTCCAGTCACACTCCTTCCCGGGGGGGTACGGCTGCGGGTAGTTGGGGGACAGGATGACGCCCGCCGGGCCGGTCAGGTTTCCGCCGCAGGTGGCTGCCACCGAGGAGAAGGGAGAAGGACGCTCGGTCAGTATGTAGGGGACGCCCTGACTCCTGTGCCTGCCGGTCACACACTCACGGCGGCAAGGCAAGGCCTGTGCGCCCCGAGACTGAGCAGCCGGAGATGCCGGAAGGCGGCGCCTCCAGGCGGGCGTCCTGGGGGGTGACAGAGCAGGCACCCGAGCACAGGAGAAGGAAAACTGGGTGCCACGGAGCGGAGGCTGAGGCGCTCCATAAGGAGAGAGAAGACCAGCGCGGGAGGCGAGGGCAGTGATGCAGGGGATGGGCTCTGGGCCCGCTGGGAGGCAGGAACCTCACACCCTGAGAGCAGGGCATGCGGGATGGGGCAGAGCGCCCTCGCATTCACGGGGAATTCACAGGGAATTCACAGGGAATTCACAGGGAACTGAAAACAAACGCTGCTCCAGACTCCTGGAGACCTCGTGCTCCGCCATCTGAAAGGATGAGGGTGAGAAATGCCACACACGGTGTTTTCCTTGTGGTCCAGGAAGTTGCTCTCACAGGTGGCTGAGGGTAGCGCTCACTGCTGCGTCCTTCCCAAGTTTTCAAAAAAATGTGAAAGCCCCAGACATACACGGGACTGCGGACACGCATCGCTCATAGGACTGCGGACACGGACTGTGGACACACATAGCTCATAGGACTGCGGACACGGACTGCGGACACGCATCGCTCATAGGACTGTGGACATGGACTGCGGACACGCATTGCTCATAGGACTGCAGACACGGCTGTGGGCATCACGGGTTCTGCAGCAGGAGGGTCCCTGAGGCCACCTCCACGCGGGGGAAGACTGTGGGGCACCCGCCCAGCGAGGAAGGTGAGTGGGTCCACCCCGGGCCCCCCATACGGGGCGGCGCCCACACTCTCCGGAGCAAACCCAGTGTGACCCCAGCACTCCGGGCGTGGAGGAAAGGGTGGTTATGGACACCGTGATCCAGCTGGACGCGACCACGTAAGGCAGCTACATGCGGGTCAGCCACAGGAAGCAGTGACGGAGATGGCTTATGCACGTTCATGTAAAAACACCAGGCTCCCCCGCCTTTTTCTTAGCTGCAGGCCCTAACGTTTTGGCAATAAGCACGTGTTTTCACCTGAGGACACAGCTCCGGGAACGGGAACAGTCCGGGACCAGCACACAGGACGTGCCGAGTGCCGAGCCGGGGTCACGGAGCCCTGATGAAGGTCCCCACAGGGCACATGCCACGTGTCCAGGGACAACGCTTACAAGGCCACAGAGAGGGCGCGGCCACTTATTCCCACGTGTCCCTTTTCCCGGGACCGAACCCCAAGGTGAGCAGCGGGCCTGCTCGCCAACGTGCTGGACACGCAGCTGGCGCGGCGGCCGGAGCGTGTCCCTGCGGCGGACCCTCGGCGGATGGAGGGCCACCTGGGCTCTGCTGAGGGCGGGTGACGGAGCCCCGGGCCAGAGCAGGAGCTCAGGGAGGAGCCGGCCCGGGCCACAGCCCGATGACTGAGCTCAGGTGCTCAGTGACGTGTCTAAGTGAACGGCAATGAGCAGCGGCCTCACGGAGCCTAACGGCTGGCCACCTGGCTCGGGGAGGCCCCTCCCGGGAGCGGGCAGCCTGCAGAACGGGAGCAGAGGTGTGTTCCTCACTGGAAGCAGGACAGCGGTCTTAAATGGGGGCGGCGTTTATAGGTGATTACTCCGCTTCTAAAAAGAAACAGGCAGGGCTCGGCCAGTGTGGCTCAGTGGTTGAGCACTGACCTATGACCCAGGAGGCCACGGGGTGGATTCTCAGTGAGGGCGCGAGCCCAGGTTGTGAGCTTGATCCCCAGTGCGGGGTGTGCAGCCGATCCATGCTTCTCTCTCATCACTGAGGTTTCTATCTCTTTCCCCTTCTCCCTTCCTCTCTGAAATCAATACAGACATGTTTTTTTAAAAATTCATGCATTTCCTGCCGAAACCGGGTTAGCTCAATGGATAGAGCGTAGGCTTGGGGACTGAAGGGACCCGGGTTCGATTCTGGTCAAGGGCATGTACCTTGGTTGCGGGCATATCCCCAGTAGGGGGTGTGCAAGAGGCAGCTGGTCGATGGCTCTCTCTCAATGATATTTCTAACTCTCTATCTCTCTCCCTTCCTCTCTGTACAAAATCAATAAAATATATATTTTTTTAAAAATCATGCATTTCCCAGTGCAGAAAGGAAAGAAAAAGAAAGAGGTAGAAATCTGCGGATTCTCCTGGTGACGGGCTTGGCAGGACAGCCCTCTGCCTCTCGTTCCATGATCACGGTCTCCCTTCACAGATTAATTAAAGGGCACAGATTGGAAACCGATGGTAAAGAAGTTCAAATTGAACTGTGACAGTTCACTGGAATAATAAAGTTCAGTAGCATTTCTGTTTAAAATTAAGTTGAAATCATCTGAGTAGGTATTTGTGGTAAAATGTTGAACTGAATGGAGGGACAGTCTACATGGGATTGCTATTTTCTATAAAAACATGCATTACCTTAAAGCCATATTTGCGATAGAACATCTTGGATTGTTATTCAAATTAAAGTCTGCAAAACCCATTTCCATGCTAATAAGGCCGAACTCCCACAATTCCAAGGCAGCTCAGAGACCACGCTCTCCTTGCATCTTCATTGTGACAAGAGCAGGAGAATTTCCAGTTTTCAGAACTCGATTAAAACGTAGCAAGACTATATAAAACCACTTCAAAAGAGAAAGTACTTTCTATCTAGTCGGTTTTGCTCACGGGCAAGTTTCTATATTAAAAAAAATGAGAACAGCAATAGGAGGGTTATGAAATTTTAGCCACCCAGAATTTTAGATTATAGTAATTTAATTAATTCTTATCTTTACAAGATGTGTCCAGGATAAGAGGTGGTAGATGAATGTCAATTACTCTATATTAAGCAGACTACTCCCTGGATCTCACCTAATAAAATACAGTTTAAAGGCTTGCAATGAAATTGACATTGAATGGTCAGAGCACCAGCAGATGGAGAGAAACCCTTAAGAAATATTGCTGGCCCTGATGGTGTGGCTCAGTGGTTGAGCATTGACCTATGAACCAGGAGGTCATGGTTCAACTCCCAGTCAGGGTTGCAGGCTCCATCCCCAGAAGGGGGTGTGCAGGAGGCAGCTGACCCATGCTTTTCTCTCCTCATTGACGTTTCTCTCTCGCTCCCTCTCCCTTCCTCTCGGACATCCATAGAAGCACATTTAAAGAAAAGAAATGTCTCTGAAGATATGATCCATTTCCCAGCGTGTTTACTGAGGCCCCGTTTCCCGGTAAGTTTACCGAGGCCGCGTCCCCCTTCCGGACGCGCGCCCGGGCCCGGTACCTGTGCAGGTGGGCGGGTCGGGCTGCCAGAAGAAGCGGTTGTTGAGCTGCACGCAGGTGGTGCTGGCGGATCCCTGCAGCTGGTAGCCGGGGTCGCACTGGAAGGTGACGGTGTCGCCCGGCTCCCGGCTGTCCCCGTAGCGGGTGCCGTTCTGAGGCATCCCCGGGTCGTTGCAGGTGGATGCTACCGAGGCTAGAAGAGGAGACAGCAACACGTCATGTGACTGAAGAGGTGGCTTGCACGTGTGTGGGCATGAAGGGCCCCCTGGGCTGGTACTGGGAGCCACCTGTCCAAGCAGGAACACAGAAAAGATGGAAGAGTGCAGAATCTAAGTCCATGCCTATGCCCATGCTTATGCCTATGCCTATGCCTATGTGTCTATGTCTATGTCTATGTCTATGTCTATGTCTATGTCTATGTCTATGTCTATGTCTATGTCTTTATGTCTATGTCTATATGTCTATGTCTCTATGTCTGTGTCTATTTCTTTATGTCTATGTCTCTATGTCTCTATGTCTATGTCTCTATGTCTTTGTCTATGTTTCTATGTCTATGTGTCTATGTCTATGTGTCTATGTCTATGTGTCTATGTCAATGTCTATGTGTCTATGTCTATGTCTCTATTTCTATGACTCTGTATATGTCTATAATTATATCTATCTCTATCTCTATCTAGCTCTCGCTATCTCTCTATCTTTACCTCTACCATATCCATATATATACCTATATCTAAATACACTTGTTTCTATATCTATGTCTATGCTTATCTCGATCCATCCATCCATCCATCCCTCTAGCCTCCCCTATCCTGAGGGTGAGCCCTCTCTGGCATTCTAACTGTTAACGAGGGTTTCAATTATATGTCCAACATTGGGAAGGCCCCAGACTTGGCTTCCAACTCCCTCAGGCCCTGGGACTCTTAATGGAGTCTGTGTCCCCGGGGATGACGAATGGATGCTGGCAGGACAGCGCCACTCTGAGCTGTGAGCGCCCTACAGTTCCCATCCCCATGGGAATGTGTGAGAATAGGTTTTACCCGCACCGTGAACATGTTTTCAGCAGAAACATTTTCAACGCGCTCACCTGACGAAACACGGACATGCAAGGCCCTGGCTCATGTTCATATCCCAAGAGCAGGCCAGAGGGCTGGCAACGCTCCCCCTCATCACCCCGTTATCATGATCACCGTGTTCTGAGGAGAGATGTCCCCGTGCAGCAGGGATCGGGGGACACCCCGGGGAAGGGGGGTGCTGGGCTGCAGTGTAGGGTCTTCAATGGGAAGAAAGCGGGGCTTGTGGGTCAGAGGCCCCAAGGCGGTATTTCATGTTCCCACCCCCTCCTGTCAGCTGTGAAGCGGAGCAGTCAGAGTCCAAAGCAAGCAGAGCCCCCAGACCCAGTGCGGCCAGTGGCCGTGGAGTGAAGGGTGGGCAGAAGGACAGGAAGTTGACGTAGGAAGAAGGGACGCAGCACCTGAGCCACACACTGTTAGGGTCACTATAGACTCAGCACCACCACCGGCGCCACAGCCGGGCCACCGTGAGCGAGACGTCACAGGCGAGCCCAGCTAGGTATTTGGGGGATGTTCCCAAGGAATCTAAGACCCACTGTGCTCCACCCACGCTACACTGACATCTCTGTGCTGCAGATAAGAGATCACAAGCAATGCCCACTGCACACTATGGCTCACAGTCATGTCCACTGGACTGAATTCCACATCCTCACGAGACACGCCACTCACTGCCCAAACAGGTGGATGCGCATGTGGTTAGGTATTCATTTCCAAGTGATCATTCCTGTCACTGTTTATAGAACATTAAAATAATTTTAAAATATACAGTTTTAACATAGTCATTTAACTGTTTAATCATTATATAATAATATTTACAGTAATCCTATATAATAAAAGGCTAATATGCAAATAGACTGAACAGTGGGATCACTGGTCGCTATGACACTCACTGATCACCAGGGGCAGACGCTCAACACAGGAGCTGCCTCCTGGTGGTCAGTGTGCTCCCACAGAGGGTGTGCCCCTCAGCCAGAAGCCAGACTCAAGGCTGGTGAGCGCATTGGTGGTGGCGGGAGCTTCTCCTGCCTGTATGGCAATGCTAAGGATATCCAGCTGCTGGCTTAGGTCCACTCCCCACCATCAGTCAGATCCCCAAGGGCTCCTGGACTATGAGAGGGCACAGGCTGGGCTGAGGGACTAACACCCTCCCCCCGCCCCGCTCTGAATGCACGAATTTCATGCACTATTAATATAATAGTATTGGTATGTGGTATTCAAATAATTTAGCAATAAAAATGTACAAGTAAAGCCAAGGGTAAAGGTTATTTTAAGTTCTAAAGCAAGATATGTTTTATTAGCTCTCTTTCCAAATATTCATTCAGTATTCACCACAAGTTCACACATGACCCAGTAAACACGTCCTGTGCCAAGGTGTACTGGCCATGTACACAAGTGAAAATTTCCAGACATATCAATGTTGGGAAAACAAATGTTCTATGTAGTGTAGTTATGAGGGTTATTAGCATAAATATGGCCAAACAGGATTGGCAAACACGATATATGACAGAGTCCTCACTAAGGGTCAAAGGCTCTCAGAATTCCTATAGTCACAAAACCTTTTTAAAAAAACTTAATCCGGTCCAGCCAGTGTGGCTCAGTGATTGAGCATTGACCTATGAACCAGGAGGTCATGGTTTAATTCTCGGTCAGGGCACATGTCCGGGTTGCAGGTTGGATCCTCAGTAGGGGGTGTGCAGGAGGCAGCCGATTCTAATTATCAATGATTCTAATTATTGATGTTTCTATCTCTCTCTCCCTCTCCCTTCCTCTCCTCTAAAATCAATAAAAACACATTTAAAAAATAGTTTAATCCAGTGTAGCCTACAGTTTTATAATCACAGCACATACTTCCCAGCAAACCTCCCAATTTCTCCAAAAAATGTTGGTGAAACGTGGGCCTGTTCTATTGGTTACGTACTGGTCCTTTCACAGTAGGAGGTCTAAATCCTTTCTGAAAGTACATTCCCTACTTCTAACCCAGACTTTCCTTTGGAGCATGTGTGAGAATCATAGAGCATTCGTGTAAAGGTCACACTCTCATGGGGTTCCTGCTGGGACAGACAGAAACGCTGCCTCTGCGAACCTGCTGACGGACGTGAACGTGTGAGGTGCGGTCCGTCCCGGCCAGCCCCGAGGCGCATGGACGGGACCAGGGAGTCAGCGTGGAGGCTGAGTCTCCTGGAAATGCGCCCCGAAGTCAGACCCCGTCCTTTCAGAACGAGGACATAAAAAGGAAAAGATGCCCGGTTATCTGGATCAGATTAAAAGAGCAATAAAAAGCCTGGAGGGGAAAAACACAATTTGAAACGGAGCCGCGGGCGGCTGTCCCTGGCCGGCCTGAGATGAACGGGGGTGTCCCAGTGAAGACTGCAGGGGCACGGGCCCCGGTGGCGCCAGGACAGCCGAGTGATGGCCAATAGCCGAGCCCGGACCGGAGGCGTCTCTCTGCCTCAGAAATTGCTTTTGCACCTCCGGGCCAGGCAGAGCTGCGGGCGCTCATTTCTCCTCACGGTGTGGGCTTTCTGAGCCGCAGCACCTTCCCCTCACCTCCCCGCCAGCGTGCTTCCTCCGACAGGGCTCTGAGCCTCCACTTTCCGCCATGAAAGAGGCAACGGGGTTCCGGCGGCTTCCTGGCCCCGTGGCTACCCGAGGAGAAGCCCAGCCCCGCGGATGGGCACTGTGGCTGCCCATGTCCCACAGGGCCGCTGGGCCTCCGAGCTCATAGGTCACTTCCCACAGGCCCCGCCCCGCACGCCATCCTGCCCACCTCGTCCTGTCCACCGGGATCGGGGACCCTCTGGTCACTGTGAGCCGCCAAAACCCTTACCATGCGAGCCATGGATGTGACTTTGAGTGTCACGGGCCACCGCACACAGACCCTGTAGGATGAGGACCTGCAGGGACACCCATGCTCCTCTCATATTAACCCACTGTTGACAAGGGGAACGTATAAAACATACATATACTTTCCATTTTTCTTTTCTTAAATATATATTTTTTTATTGAAGTTAGAGAGGAAGGGAGAATGAGAGATAGAAACAGCAATGATGAGAGAATCATGGAGCGGCTGCCTCCTGCACGCCCCACACTGGGCATGGAACCCACAATTCGGGCCTGTGCCCAGACCAGGAATTGAACTATGACTTCCTGGTTCCTAGATCAATGCTCAAGCACTGAGCCACACCGGTTTCGGCTCCATTCCCCTTTTTATTGATTTTAGAGAGGGGAAGAGAAAGACAGAGAGAGAAGCATCTACTGGTTCCACTTCATTATGCATTCCCTGGATCATGCTTACATGTGCCCTCACCGGGGACTGAACCCAAAACCTTGGCATATCAGGATGATGCTCTAACCAGCTGAGCTGCCTGGCCAGGGCCTGTATGCTTGAATTACATACAGAGGTGTGATCTTATATTCCACTAACACAGACACGAAGAACTGGGCCATGAAGTCCTCCTTGGATTTTTAAAGCACTAACAGACCTGTGGGCTGAGTTACTGTTCCTGGGTGAATAGTGTGCTCAGTGCAGTTATTATTCGGAAACATTTACTATCTGAAAAGCTGCTTCCCGGGGTTAGGGCAGGAAACCGCCATAGGTGGGCGGTGGGGTGTAGGTGGGCAGGGCAGTGGCTGGCAGTCGGGGTCCCCTATGGGACACTTTGGGGGCTGGAAAGCTCAGAAAACACAGAGAATCGTGTGCCGGGCATGTGCACTCAAGCCCGACTCGCAGGCAAAGAACGTGGATCTGAGCTTTACAAAGTGCCCGGATACAGACTCAGCATGTCCCACTGATTTCTGAAAATGTCACGGTGTCTTAGTAACGGAGACGTCCACCAGACACCGCGTCCACATGCGAGTTGCACCCTGAAGTCACGCTTCCCAAGAATATCCCAGGCCCAGGGGTTTCTGAGCTGGGAATGCAGGGTTAGCAGCAACTTCCACGGGACAGACTGAAGGATTTCTGGTTAATGAGCACATTATTGGGTGTGTTCCCAGTTATGAACTGCACATTCTATGGTCCATTTGCGTCGCTCCACAAAAATGGCAACTCCCTATGGAAAAATCTAAAACACTTGAAAATAAAATAAGTTAAAAATTAAGTAATTTTTAATTTCCTCTGAGCATTTCATAGGTGTGTGTGCATATCCATCATTTTTAAACATTGGCATATCAGTTAACTGTAGGAGAAGCATTAAAATCTGTTCTCCATATGGGAGTGTGTGTGGGGGAAATGGTAAGATATGTACATACATAATACCTTAATAAAAAAATGGGGAAAAAAAGAATCTGTTCTCCAGGAACTGTACTGAGGGGCTTCTTGTTAACCCAAATCGGGAAGATACATTTAAAAAGAGAGCGTCACCAGGGAATAGGGGGAAGTGGTGGCTAGGTTCCGGGCGGACTTACAAAGTTGAACAGGCTGGGAACAGCTCAGTGGGCTCTCGGCGCACAGCCCGCACGCACAGGCTAAGCCATCACTCCGGCTGCACACGGACCGACAACAGCTTTACCGCGACTGTCCAAGCTGGAGCGCTGGGATTCGTCCCTGACCGTCCTTCATGGGTGAGTGAGGTGCCTTCCGTCCCGTTACCTACCCTGCTGGCTGGGCAGGACGGGGCTGTGGAGGTGGGCATGGCGCGGAGGAGCCAGGGCCGTGACTGAGGACAGAGCGAGCCTGAGAGGCCACTCCGTGGCTCCCACTCCATGGCTCCCACTCCATGGCTCCCACTCCGTGGCTCCCACTCCGTGGCTCCCACTCCGTGGCTCCCACTCTGTGGCGTCTGGAAAGGGCTGAACCATGGATCCAGCACCAACACCAGGGGTTTCCAGTGCTGACGGGAGGGATGGGGGAGCCTCGAGGGTGTGGGCGATGAAACCGCGCTGTGACGCTGTGACGATGGACACACGCCATCACATCTGTCCACACCCGCAGGTGCACGGCATAAAAGTGACCCTGCCCGGCCGCCTGGCTCCGTGGTGGAGCGCCCACCAATGACCCAGGAGGTCACGGTTCCATTCCTGGTCAGGGCACGTTCCCAGGACTGTGGGCTCCGTCCCCAGTAGGGTGCACGCAGGAGGCAGCCGATCCATGACTCTCATCATGGATGTTTCTCTCTTCCTCTTTCTCCCTTCCTCACTGACATCAATAAAATAGATACGTTTTTAAAAACTAGTGAGCCTTGGTGTCCACTGTGGACTCCGGGTGACCATCTGGGTACTGCAGGTCTTCAGTTGTGACAGACGCCCCGGAGGGGAGCCTCATGGGACAGCAGGGCAGGGCAGGGCAGGGCAGGGGTGGGGGGCTCTCCCGCCCCCTCCGTGCTGCTCTGAAGCCGGCACTGCCCTCAGAGCTGGTTAGGGACTGCCCCGAGAGCACAGAGTCCTCTCCTCGCTCTCCCACTTGTCGGCTGTACCACACCGCCCTCAGTCACACGCCTACCATCCGCTCACACCACCGCTTCTAAGAAAAGGACATTTCTGTTTCACACAAAGAGCAAACCTGCACCATCTTAGCAAACGGACCTGTTTTCCCGAAGAGCAGACACCCCCTCCCCTGTGGTATTCGCAGCGAACGGCCCCCCACAGGCCGTGCCCCAAGGTGAGGAACTGTGCAGCCTGTGACCTCAGTGTTATGGCGACCTTTTAACAGCACACTGACCGAGCGCACTCTCATGTAAATCCTGCTCTGGCTCCGGGACCCGCTGAGAGATGGGTGGAGGTGGAGAGTGTTTGCGTGTGAATCCCACTTGTTTCCGATGCCGCTGACCCGCACGCCACTGCACGGAACGGCGCCTCTGCATGGGCCACCTAAATGCACTCGGAGGCGAACCCACCAAACCTCTCGCCCTGCTTCCCCCGGAAACCGTCCATTCCCAGCGGCCTGGACCCCGAAGGTGTCCTGTCTCCGGGAGTGGACGGAGCATGTGGGCCAGGCAGGAGGCCCCGAGGATGCTGGGAGGTGGCTCTCACGCTAGCAGCTGGCCCTCAGCCCAGGGAGGCGCGGACCAGGCTCTCCGTGCGGGGAGGTGGGGGAAGAGAAAGCAGGTCAGCTGGCAGCTGGCGCTCTGGGAACTCATTCACACCACAGCCACTGGCAGCCTGGTGTGGGGAGCAGCAGGGCCAACCTGGTGTCCAGGGAGAGACCCACACCTGGCTCAGCTTAAGGTGAGCAGGCAGGGGAAGCCTTTAAAGGTACGTCCATAATGATAAAAGCATGATACACTAATTAGACCAGACGTCCTTCGGCACGACCTTCCGGATGTAGCCGGGGCTCTGAGGGGAACCCGGGTCCCGGGTGCCTGCCGGCGGCTGGAGGGAAGCCCGCGTCCCAGGTGCTGGAGGGAAGCCCGGGTCCCAGGTGCTGTAGGGAAGCCCGGTCCCGGGTGCCGGAGTGAAGCCGGTGCCGGCAGCCGGGGGAGGGAAGGCCTGCTCTTGCACAAATTCCGTGCATCGGGCGTCTGGCGTACATATAAAGCTTGATGAAGCTGCGTCTCCGCTCCATCTAGGATTGACTTTATGTATGGTGTGAGGTAGAGTTGGAATTGTTTTGTCCACAGTGAAGCTCAATTGTCCACTTGTTGAGAAGCTGTTCTCCATCACACACAGTGTGACCCTCATCACTTTATAAAGTTATGTATATACTGGAGGCCCGGTGCATGGAATTAATGCATGGGGGAGGGGGTCCCTCAGCCCAGCCTGCACCCTCTCCAATCCAGGGGATGTCTGACTGCTGGTCTAGGCCCTATCCCTGGAATTGGGCCTAAATCGGCAGTCGAAATCCCTCTCCTAATCTGGGATCACTGGCTCCTAACCCTCACCTGCTTGCCTGCCTGATTTCCCCTAACCATTCTGCCTGCCTGCCTGCCTGCCTGATCACCCCTAACTGCCTCTGCCTGCTGGCCTGACCGCCCCTAACTGCCCTCCCGTGTCCGCCTGATTGCCCCTATCCACCTCTGCCTCAGCCCTGCCACCATAGCTTTGTCTGGAAGGAGAACTGGACAACCAGAAGATGTCTGGTCTATCTGGTCTAATTAGAATATTACCCTTTTATTAGTATAGATAGGTAGATATAGACATAGATCAATGATATAAACAGAAATATTATAGATGTAGATATATATATATATATATATATTATAGATATAGATATAGTCATAATTATTATAAAAATAAATGTAGATAGATATTATACCGTGTTTCCCCGAAAATAAGACATCCTTCAAAAATAAGACCTACTTACAGGTTTCCTTCTGAGTGAAATATAAGGCATCCCCCCAAAAATAAGGCCCCCCTTAGGCTGAACATGAGAGATTTGGTCCACTGATTCTGAAAGAAATGAAGTCACAAGAAATTCACCAGGAAATTCAGGAATTGGATTGTTATGATGATGTTCCAGAAGATGATGACATGATTGTCATTGAATAAATGAGTAAATTCTTGATACTGTAGGATTCACAGTTTGTCTGGTTTGTGTTGACAACTACCGTACTACCGTACCGTATACAGGTAATAAATTTCCTTTATTTTCATTTAACAATAAATGTGTACCGTATTCTTCTTCATGGAAAAATAAGACATCCCCTGAAAATAAGACCTAGCGCATCTGTGGGAGCAAAAATTAATATAAGACACTGTCTTATTTTCGGGGAAACAGGGTAGATGTAGATATAGATATGATATAGATATAGATATAGATATGATAGACATATATATAGATATATAGATGTAGGTATTATAGATGTATATATAGATATGATAGATATAGATATTATAGATGTAGGTATAAATATGATAGACATATATAGATATAGCTATGTAGATATAGGTATTATAGATGTAGATATAGATATATAGATAAATATGGATATAGCTATGTAGATATAGTTATTATAGATATAGATATAGGTATTATAGATAGATATAGCTATAGCTATGTAGATATAGGTATTATAGATATAGATATAGGTATTATAGATAGAAATATAGCTATGTAGATATAGGTATAGATATAGATATAGGTATTATAGATAGATATGGATATAGCTATGTAGATATAAGTATTATAGATATGGATATAGCTATGTAGATATGGGTATTATAGATATAGATATAGGTATTATAGATAGATATGGATATAGCTATGTAGATATAGGTATTATAGATGTAGATATAGATATGATAGATATAGATATTATAGATGTAGGTATAAATATGATAGACATATCTAGATATAGCTATGCAGATATAGGTATTATAGATGTAGATATAGATATGATAGGTATATATGGATATAGCTATGTAGATAGGGGTAGTATAGATGTAGATATAGATATGATAGGTATATATGGATATAGCTATGTAGATATGGGTATTATAGATATAGATATAGGTATTATAGATAGATATGGATATAGCTATGCAGATATAGGTATTATAGATGTAGGTATAAATATGATAGACATATATAGATATAGCTATGCAGATATAGGTATTATAGATGTAGATATAGATATGATAGGTATATATGGATATAGCTATGTAGATATAGGTATTATAGATATAGATATAGGTATTATAGATAGATATGGATATAGCTATGTAGATAAGGGTATTATAGATGTAGATATAGATATGATAGGTATATATGGATATAGCTATGTAGATATAGATATTATAGATATAGATATAGGTATTATAGATAGATATGGATATAGCTATGTAGATAGGGGTATTATAAATGTAGATATAGATATGATAGACATATATAGATATAGCTATGTAGATACAGGCATTATAGATGTAGATATAGATATGATAGGTATATATGGATATAGCTATGTAGATATAGGTATTATAGATAGATATGGCTATAGCTATGTAGATAGGGGTAGTACAGATGTAGATATAGATATGATAGGTATATATGGCTATAGCTATGTAGATAGGGATAGTACAGATGTAGATATAGATATGATCGGTATATATGGCTATAGCTATGTAGATAGGGGTAGTACAGATGTAGATACAGGCATAGCCACTCTAATGAAGCAGGGTTTCCTAAGACAAGCCTCTCTGACCCGCCCTTTCACTCCCCACATTGTGCTCAGGCACAGGCCCCCCCGTGGGGAGCGCTGGCCCCGGGGCCTGGGGGCGCAGCACTCACTTGAGAACTGCAGGGAGAAGCCGGACTTGCTGATGAAGAAGTCGCTGTCGAACTGCAGGGTGAGGGCGTTGAAGGTGCTGTGGATGTCGCCCGGCAGCGCCGAGCCGCTCCACTCCGTCAGCAGGATGGCGCGCTCCGCCGGCCCGTCCCACACCCGCAGGATGTCATGGCTCTTCTCCGTGTCGAACAGGATGAAGTGGAGGCTGCGGAGACACACAGTCACGTCACTCGGCAATGCCTCCGGCCAGGGCGCACGGGGGCCCAGCAACCACCCGGCCATGGCGCCGGCTTCCATCCCACCCCTAACCACTCTGCTGCCGGCCTGATCACCACTAACTGCACCAGGACAGGGCTGCAGGGACGCCCAGGCAGAGCGGGAGCCCATGGCAGGACCCTATATATAGCTTTCAGAGAGGAAGGGAGAGGGAAGAGAGAGAGAAACATCAGTGATGAGAGAGAATCATGGAGCAGCTGCCTCCTGCACACCCCACACTGAGGGAGCCCACAACCCAGACAAGTGCCCTGACTGGGAATCGCTCCTGGTTCATACGTCGAAGCTCAACCACGGAGCCATGCACGCGGGGCTGCCCGCTCCTGGCGATCACACAGAGCTTCCTGGCCATCAGGACACACGGGACAGAGCTTTGTGTGAAAAGGATCCCACAGGTTTTCTATGTGAGGCCGGTGCTGCTCCTGTCGTGCCCACGAGGGGGCAGCATCCACGCCGGCAGGAAAGGATGACACCAGGAGATTGTCTGCCTGGAGCCCTGTGATGGGGTCTGATGTTGTATTTGTTCCCATAAATTGCATTTTCAGAAAAGGCGTTATTTGCAACAGCAACGCAAGGCGGGTGGGCCCCCTCCCTCCTCCCTTTATGACATTTAAAGCTCTCCGGGCGCCCAGGCGGCGGAGTGTAATAGCAGCTCCTTCCTTTATGAAGTTACAGCATCTGATTGGATTTGCAGACATTTTCCAGAAGGACTCCAGCGTCCCCGCGAGGAGCTCGCTGTCAGAGGAGGCAGCGAATCCGGTCCTATTTGCGCAATTCAGACGGATCGGAGCGGCGCCCCACGCCAGCCCGGGCGCTGACTTACCGCGCAGTCACAGGGTTGTGAGGGAGATACGAAATCGGAAAAGATGACATCGGAAAGACTGCACACACTTCTAAATGATCTATTCTGTGTGTGTTACATGCTCAAAATACCTCCCCTGCACCGAGTATGAAACAGCAGGTTTTTAAATGCCCGACATGAAATATATTTTCATTCCACAGAAAGGATCAGACTACAGCAGGCATATGTGTACCCCTCCCCTGCTGCGGTGGTAACCGTCAACCCCATTGGATCCAGACCTTTTTAAAGAATAAAACCGTATAGACACTCTCACATGCCCGCCCCCATGTGGTCCTGTGTCCTTCCGGTCACCCACGCTCTGAAGTTCAGATGGACCGTCCCGTTTATGTTTTCACAATTTCCATCCACGCGTGCACGTCTTATCCCCAGACGATGCACAGGGAGGGCCCTTCGTGTGTCCACCAATAATGACGTCATCGATGCCGTTTTGCTGTCGGCTAGTATTGTCTTCAAGTTGCTTTTCCCACTGGGCAGAGTGAGGCCTCTGCTCGGAGAAGGCCACGTTCAGGGAGTCACACCCGAGATGAGATGAAGCGTCATCATCAGAGCGGGAGTCACTCTGAGACGTGCAAGGCCCACGCACAGAACACACGTGCAGACTGCGGCAGACTGTCTCTGATCTCCATGACCAGGACAACGCACCGTGCCGGGACTGATTCAGCACCGTCCGCAACGTCAGCTTTCCTTCAACCCATCTACGGACCGACGGTGATTCCAATAGGCAACCTAGCCGTTTCCGTGGTGGAAAGAGGCACATGTTTGTGAAATGCATGTGGGAATGCAGAGCCATGAACAGCCATGGCGATCTAATGCCAAAAACGAAGGCGGGGATTACACCACGCAATTTCAGGACTTCTAATAAAGCAAGTGGGTAATCGATAGAGAAAGGTACTGCGCTGGATGGACGGACAGATGGACAGACAGACAGTGAGCGCACCCTCTGAAACACGGGCCCGGGCGAGCAGCGGAGATAAGGTGCCAGGGCAGAGCGCCACCCCAGGGGCAGGGACTCTGGGACCAGCCGGTAGTGGCGGGATTTGGAAAGGGCAGTTGGGAGAAGAGTAAAGTGCCAGGGACGTGAGGGGGGGAGAGGAACTGGAAACAGCAGGTAAGAGGGAGGAGAGCCAAGCTTTTCCCACGGCCTCGGCCTCCATCCCTGGCATGATGGCTACATAAGCGGCATTTTCCTTGTTTTCAAGTAAAGAGTGAAGCAATGAGGTCGATACGTCAACAACGATCCAACCAGGACTCCGTGCCCTAGCCCACAGGTCAACGCTCAGACCAGACCCATTCTCCTGAGTATGAGAAGCATAGGAAGCCTACAGGAACATGTTACACGCATTTCAGTCTGTTATTGTCCAAATCAACATCCCCCAAACTGCACGTCTGTCACCAATGCGGCGGCAACGCCAGGAACATGTGCAGGTGCAGTTGGACATCAACCAGGTTCCTTGTGGATACCGACCTGCCTCCCCCGCCGCCCCCCCAAAGGATGTTAGGCCTGGAGTTACAAAGATCTGGTCATGAATTAGGTGAACTCTGACACGGGAAGGTGTGCAACAGAAGGGAAAAGACCCCGGGACAGGACATGGGTGGAACAACTATTCTTTCCTAGAATGCAATAGTTCAATATCTAAGTCAGTTCACATAAAAGCTGTCCGTTTTGATGACCTTGGCACATTGTTCATTAATTAGAGGACCAGTGTGCGAATTCGATGCAAGCGGAAGTTTGAGAAGCCTGGCACCTCCTGCCCCCGAGGGCCTTCCACCGCGACCAGCCCACGGCAGACGAGCAACTGGGACGGAGAGGACCCCACCTTCCCAGCCGTCCCACTGAGGCCGCACACCTGAGCCAGGCCCTTCGGACCACCTGGCTGAGCGTGCACAGACCAGAGCTGCCCAGACCACCCACCACATCCTGAGCAAATAACTGTTTTAAGCAACTAGTTTTTTTTGTTTTGTTTTTTTTTTTGCAGGGGGGCAGCTTGTTACGTAGCAAATGCTAACTGATGCACATTCTGCTTTTCTCTGTTATACGTGGTCACCACACATTGTCAAAGGAACACCAACATCAGCACCTGAGCCCTCGGACCATTCACCCCTCAGCACATTCTCTCCATTACCTCAGCAACCTCCCAATCACCCCCAGGGCTCATGCAGGCGAGAGCAGCCGGCATGCCTCCATCCCCAAGTCGCTGAGTGACACGCACCTGATGGTCCTCCCGGGGTCGGCCTCGATGACCCAGGTGCAGTGCAGGTTGTTGTCATAAGGAGCCGGGTAGCCGGGGGACAGCAGGCGCCCCGAGGTGGCCGCGTGGATCTGCCCACCGCACTCCGCTGCAAGACACAGATGTGGGAGGGGTCACGGGTTTGTTTAGCTACAGAGAAACAGCCCGTCACGTCTGTGTTTCATGCATAACACATCACACGCCGCTCCCTGTTTAGCGTTCCTTCCTGTCCTTGTTCCCCAGCATCGCCCTGAAGGAAAGACGCTGTCTTTCATGAAATTACAGCGGAGAGCATAAACCACGAACCCGCATGCTACAACTCCAATAATTCTCCGCATATTGTCTCCATAAAATGGGACTAGAACACCCGTCTTTCCCACCTACAAACCTACACGCAGCCTGGCCGGCATGGCTCAGGGGCTGAGCATTGACCTATGAAGCAGGAGGTCAGGGTTCCACAATCCCCGGTGGGGGGCATGCGGGAGGCAGCCTATCATTGCTTCTCTATCATCACTGATGCTTCTAACTCTCTGTCCCTCTCCCTTCCTTTCGGAAGTCAATAAAACTATATTTAAGACAACCCTACACAGACGTCAGGAGGATAAAACGCTTCGGAGGGGACGGCTGTGGGAGTGCCCGGGCTCCGGCCGGCCCCTGCCGGGAGCGGCCCACTCACCCACGCAGGACGGCAGGGGCTGGTCCCACACTCGGCGGTCCCCGCTCAGGCAGGTCAGCGTGCTGCTGCCGTGCATGGCGTAGCCGGGGTTGCAGCTGAACACGACGGCGGTGTCTGCGAAGTGGCCGTCGTCCCGGACGCGGTAGCCGTAGCTGGGCACCCCGGGGTCCTCACACTTCACCAGGTCAAAGCCTGCGGGGAGGGGAGAGTGAGCGGGGCCACGCGGGACACGGCGGGGGAGGGCCCCGAGAGAGGCTGGGCCTCCTTCCCCTGAAGTTTCCCGCAGGATCAGCGAGGAGACTGGTGGGTACTCTTCCCGACGCAGCCTGTGACACCCTGTCACCCACCATGCTCCCGCGTGCCAGCTGGTGGCCTCAGGGTAGCCCAGACGCCGGCAGCGAACCGCAGCCACTTCGGGGTCAAGCTCGGTCCATACCCGCGCGGCCGCCTGGAGGCTCCTCCTGAGCCTACGTCCCCTGAAGCCCACGGCCGGGGTGTGGGTGTCATCCTCACGGCGCCCTGGGTGCGTGGCTCACCCCCAGCCTGGAGCTCCCCTCCCTGCAGGCAGGAGGCGGCCGGGTCTCTGCCACGGGTCCCCAGGTGAGAAACAGGAGGGACAGACACATGGTGTGTGGCCCTGGCTCCTAATTTAACTCCTATCCGATACAGTGAGAGCCTAGGTGATGTCACGCTCTCCTGCCGTGTTGTTACAAGCCATGTGCACAGTGGAGGCAGGGCCCAGTGCCAGCAGGGCCGAGCGGTGAGGCCTGGGAGTCCTGTGGCTCTGTGCCATGTGGAATGGGCTGGTCCTGGCAGAGGAGGCGGGTTGTGGCAGGAGTGGCCGGTTGTGGGCAATCAGGCCAGCAGGAGTGGGCAGTTGTGGGTGATCAGGCTGGCAGAGGAGGGGAGTTGGGGGCAATCAGGCTGGCAGGGGAGCAGTGAGGGGTCAATCAGGCAGTCAGGGGAGCAGTTAGGGGGCAATTAGGCTGGCAAGCAGAAGCAGTTAGAGTCAATAGGGCAGGCAGGCAGGCAGGCAGGCAGGCAGGCAGGCAAGCGGTTAGGAGCCAGCAGTCCTGGATTGTGAGAGGGATGTCCCAGATTGAAGAGAGGGCAGGCTGGGTGAGGGACACCCTCACCAACCCATGCATGAATTCCATGCACCGGGCCTCTAGATTGTTAATAAGTGCCTTGGACTCACAACTATGAGTCAGCTTAGAATGCTATTCAGGTGTCATTAAAACACAAGGTACACCGCATGCCTGCCCATTCTAAAGGAGACGTCCACAACCTGGCTTTCAAAATCATGAAAGCAAATGCGTGTTTCCCGACTGTAATATTTGCTGGTACATAACACATGGGAAGGCTTTAAAAACAGCATTTGGTGCCGAAAACCGGTTTGGCTCAGTGGTAGAGCGTAGGTCTGTGGACTGAAAGGTCCCGGGTTTGATTCCGGTCAAGGGCATGTACCTTGGTTGCGGGCACATCCCCAGTAGGGGGTGTGCAAGAGGCAGCTGATCGATGATGCTCTCTCATCGATGTTTCTAACTCTCTATTTCTCTCTCTTCCTCTCTGTAAAAAAAATCAATAAAATATATTTTAAAAAATAAAATAAAATAAAATAAAAACAGCATTTGGTCAGAACACGGAGTGAAGGGGTTCCGGAATGGACCAGCAGTGATTAACAGACCTGGATTGAGGGCGACACAGTTCCCGTCCCTCCGGCCTGGCTTCCGAGGAGGAAACCTACGGGGTCTCCCCGTCCCCGGGGAGCGGTACACGTGCCCACACGACGGGACGGCCATTCCCAGGGGACTTCCCACCCAATGGTTATTATTATGGTTGTTGTTGTTACTGTTATGTGACAGTCAATGTGGAAAAACCCCAGGACACAGAGCGGTGCTGCCCGGTCCTGGGAGGGGGTCGGTGTAGAGGAAGCCACAGCAGACGTTCTGCAGCTTCGCAGTAGCTGCTTCCGAGGAGAAGCCGAGAGGCCTTCCCCGCCTCCCCTGCCTCGCCCGCTTGTTTCCTGGTATTTCCCTTGGAGCCGCTCCGGGCCTGTCGGCCTCCCTCACCCAGCGCAGCCCGCACGCCCGCCACCAGCACCGACCGCAGCGGTGAGAGAGTGTGGAGCCTTTGTCACTTGGAAAAGCAGTTTCCAGACCGCGCTCTTCCCCCAGAGTTCCCCAAACCCAGTTACTGAAACCAAGACGGGAGCCCACGGTCACCAAGGAAACTTCAGGCTCAGGGCCCCGGAGCCACCCGCCGGCTCAGGCCCTGATCACACACTGAGCAGGCGACTCCTGAGGAGGCCACACTCCCTTCCCGGGGGGTCGCTCACAGTGGACCCCAGGGCCAAGCCAGCCCCTGTCCACTGCCTCGCTGCCCTGTGCCAGCGTGCCTCAGCGAGGCTGGGAACAATGCACAGCAGACGGCTCCTGACGGGCGGGGGGACCCCAATAAAATCAGCATCCCCTCACCCTGCGCAGGAGCCCAGCCGCTCCAGGCAGCACCACTCTCCTCCTCCAGCCGAGGCAGATCCACCCGCCGCCTCCAGCCTCCTGCCCGGCCTCGGCCTCGGCCCCGGCAGGAACGGGTTTGGGTGCCTGCGCATTGCTGTCTGCGGTCTCTGGCTCTTTGGATGCCGGGAGGGGCCAGCTCAGTGTTCATCCGAGAACATGTCCACCCCCAGCCTCCTCCGGCCACCGCGGACGTCCGAGCCGCACATGCTGTCCGCCTGCTCACAGAGCCCGGCAGCTTCCTGTCCGGGGACTGTGCTGTGGGTCAGCGGCTCCCCCGAGCACAGTGTAGACCCCTGCAGCCCGGCCGCGGGGCCGGCCTCTCCCCGTGGACCTCGCATCGGAAGGCACAGCGGCTGCCTGCTGAGCGCCTGTCCCGAAGCTAAGGGGGCCGGTCACACAACAGGCTGCCTCTGATTGGTCACGTTGTGTCATAAGGTTGTGTCCGATTGGTTAATTATTGGCACCAGAAAGCCTGATATACAAGGGTAGGCATCTGATTTTTTTTTTTTTTTCCAAATTAATTTCAGGGCAGAAGGGAGAAGGAGATGAAGAAACATCAATGATGAGAGAGAATTATGGATCGACTGCCTCCTGCACACTTCACACTGGGGATGGAGCACACAACCTGGGCCTGTGCCCTGGTGGGGAATCAAACCATTGACCTCCTGGTTCATAGGTCTGTGCTCGACCACTGAGCCACCCTGGCCGGGCCAGGCCCCTGATTTTTAAAAAAGCTGCTTTGAGGCAAAAAGGGGACATTGTTATTATTATTTGGTAAATCAGTAAAAATCATACCTATTTCTTTGGCCAGATTAGCAAAAAGAGCAATGCCTTTGTCAGTGTTCCACAGCATTTCAGTGATTAGTTTGTGAATGCCAAGAGATGAAAAGGGTTGGAAAATGCCGTTGTAGTTGGTCCAGTCAGCTGTCAATCAGGCCTGAACTGAAACAAAAACTCAACTATGCGGCTGGCGGCCAGGGGTGGGGGTCCCCCAGGGAAGGCCTGCCGCAGTGGGGTGCTGGCTCTGGGCGTCTCTGGTTACTCCAGATCGGGGTCTCTCATCGTCTGGAAAATGCTGTTGCCATCACCATAAACACATATGTGTGTCACATGTGACCCACACGTCACGTGTGATACCTGCATTCACATAGCAGGGTACAGGGTCTCATACTATCACCAAGAAGCTCTGGACAGTCACCTGGGAAGAAGGAACAAGCCCGGTACAGAGATGTGTCCTAACACATATCAAACCACACGGAGCCTCGAGCTCCACGGAAGAGGAGCCCCGGGGGGGACACTGATTGGGGCCTCGCCCACCAGTCCCCCTGTCGCGGGGACCTGTCAGCCACGTGCCCGCTGAGCAAAGTTTCGCCAGGGCCGGGCCGTCCCAGCCCGTCTGTGAACAGGAACACGTCCCTTCTGTGCCCACGCTCGCCTCCCGCGCAGCACACGTGGGCCTCACCCCGTGGCCGATCCCTCCAGACTGCATCCCGGAGACAGACCGGGTGCCCCGCGCTCTGAGGGGGGCTGTCCCCCATTCACATAACAAGGGGTCCAGTCCACAAAGCCTGCTGCTGCCCACACCGCCCCGCGGCCTGCGATTGGAGGGTAACGTTCCTGTGCGATACCAGAAAAGTCAACCAATTTTAAATAATCCCGAATTCAATAGTGACCGATTCCCAGAATCCTCTTCTCTTTGTGCAAATATTTGCTGAAACTTAGAAAACAGCCGTGCACCGACAGCAGGAGTTCTGTTCGCAGCGTCTCCAGTGCCAGGAGGGAGAGGGGGAGGGAGAGGGGGAGGGAGAGGGGGAGGGAGAGGGGGAGGGAGAGGAGGAGGGGGAGGGGGAGGGGGAGGGGGAGGGAGAGGAGGAGGGGGAGGGGGAGGGGGAGGGGGAGGGCAGCTCCTGTTCCCCGAGGGCGGCCTGGCTCCCGGGCATCAGGCAGCTCCAGGAACCCGGTGCCACAGGCATCGGGGCTGGAACAACCGGCCCCGCCTTCACCGTTTGTATCGGGGAGCAGGCATCGCTGCGAGGGGCGCAGGGGGTCCAAAGGCACATCTCGTCCCCACCGCACGCGAGGCGGCCTGCCTGCTGCCTCCCCTCCAGGTCCGTGGGGACCAGCCGGTAACTGGCGGTCTGAGGACAGGCTGGCCCGGAACGGAGAGCTGGGCTGGCGCCGTGTGACACCTGCGTCCACATATCATGGTCCAGGGCCTCATGCCAGCAGCAGGAAGCTCTGGTCAGTCCTCTGGAAAGGAGGGACAGGCCCGGTACAGAGGAGACGCCACCCTCCGTGGCCTGTTGCCCTGCCTGCTGCTCAGACCCAGCGGCTGCTTAATGGACGCCACGGCTACATGGCACCGTCCCCCGAGGCTGCGTGGCTCCCTGGCCGCGGCCACCAGGTTCGCTGACACCCTCAGTGTGCGTGCAGCTCATCGGAGGGGGGACCCTGCCGCGTCTGAGACACCCCATCGCCGGCCCGGCTCCGCAGCGGACCTGGAGGTAAAGGAGCTACTCGCCAAGGCCCAGAGCTGCGGAGCGGTGAGGCGGAATGTTCATTCCAGCACCCGGGATCTCTCAGCCCTCGGGAAAACCCTGTCGCCGTCCCCATCAATAGAGAGAGACGTGGAATGTACCCCGAGCGGTATGGGAGAGTCCTTGGAATGGGAAAGAGATGGAGGGATGGATCCGTAGCCGCTCCAGAAACTTGAGGATGTTTAGTAAACTATATATTTCATTTCCTCTGTCGGCATTTTCTAACCCGCTCCTGTGGGCGGATTAATTATGGATCTGAAGCATTTCAAAGGAAGGTTTCTTAAGGAACGCAATTAGCGAGCACGAGGCGGTTACGGGTTCGGGAGAGCGTTGGAGGTGCCTTACGCAGACCTCAGCTCTAATGATTTGCTCACAACGCTTTGTAGCCGGGCCTGGCACAGCAGCTTTTGGGGCGGTGATTTCTCTCAGGTTTCCGAGCACATGGTGGCTGCTTGGGGTGTCCCAGACGTAATTACTCCGTGTTTAAAGCTAAGAACTTAATGGGAACTTAATCGCGTCTGACTGTGGAGCCAGCAGCACCCCGGACTGTGTGGTTCCCGCGGTTCCCGCCCGGCGGCAAGTCCGGCTCTGGACAGCGGTGGGCGCTGGCGGGCGTGCCCCTGAGCTCCTGCCTTTGTTTTCTGTGGATCCCTGTTCCCTTTGTTCATCCTCACCCAATGGAGCGTCTGCTTTGTAGGGGAGGCAAACAGGGACCCGGGCGGAAAAGAGAATTACTCTCATTGAATTGACTGGACGAGGCCGGGACCAGTGTGGCTCAGTGGATAGAGCGTCAGCCTGTGGACTGAAGGGTCCCGGGTTCGATTCCGGTCAAGGGCATGAACCTTGGTTTCGGGCATATCCCCAGTAGGGGCTGTGCAAGAGGCAGCTGGTCGATGTTTCTCTCTCATCGACGTTTCTAACTCTCTCTCCCTCTCAATTCCTCTCTGTGTAAAATCAATAAAATATATTTTTTTAAAAATTGCCTGGACTAGGAGCTCAGCAGCAACTGTCACCAGTATCTTCCTTCCGCCTTTTAGAGAGTTTGCGCTGCCATGTGAAACCTTACCACGTGCCGCCTGCCTGTGTGGTTGAGCGTGATCCTAGGAACCAGGTGGTCAGGGATTGATTCCCGTCAGGGCCCAGGCCCGGGTGGTGGGCTCGACCCCCAGTGGGGGGCGTGCAGGAGGCAGCCGACCCATCATTCTCTCATCAGAGACATTCTCTCTCTCTCTCCCTTCCTCTTTGAAGTTTTAAAATTACCAAGGGCCCACAAATAGATCACAGACCCAAGGTTTCTCCTCATCACCCCGAGAATGGGCGGGTGCCAAAGCGGGGAGCTGTGCTGGGAGCGGGGACACGCGCAGGCCCACGGGGCTGAACGTGGCCTTGGGAGCCAGCCTGCTGGATGGAGCAGAGAAGCCACAGCCCTGTGGCCCGTCCTGCTGGCTGGGGCAGGGGCCTCTCGGCTGCTAGTAGCACAGAGGGCAGGGTGGGGCAGCGGGTCTGGCACAGCCCGGCACCCCTCCACAGCCCCCGGCAGTGAGCACAGTCGGCGTGGATTTGTCCGGTGACCTTTGCCCACCATGAGGATACAGAAACAGCACCGTCATGGACGGCGCCAGCGGCAGAGTGGGCGGAGACAGGAGGCAGCCAGGAGGTCGGGGAGGTGGTGGGGCGGGAGACAGACGCTCAGGTGCGAGTTTCCTGGTTGCTGCGTGGGGAGGCCACTGGCCACGGATCCCAGAGGAGCACACAGCACTGTGCCCAGAGGGGAGGCCATGCCCAGGCCCTCACCCCGAGGACCAGGCGCTGGCAGGCCTGGCCGGTCAGCTCCCTGGGCAGCAGGAGGGCCAGGACCGGGTGCGCGGCCGTGAACTCTGTGCCCTAAGGAGCTTTCCATGTCCTCCCCAAGCAGCACACCTCCAGGCGCGAAGGCTCCGGGCAGAGCGAGGACGTGGCTTCAGCTCCTTCAAGGAACAGAGCGAGCGAAGCAACAATGAGCAGTCACGTGAACCGGCCTTACAAGGACCACGGGCGGGCGCTTGGTCTGGGTCAGAGCCGTGGCTTTGGGGACACGTGTGGACCATGGCACTCGCTACAGCAGAGCCTCTGCCACAGGAGGGCCGTGCGCTGGCTCACACCCTGGACCCCACAGGCTTCCCTTCGCTGCGCCTCCTCCGAGGCCACTCCCATGGAAATGAGACGGCGTGCAGGACGTCGCCGCTTTAATTGCATTTTTGCCCGAGGTTAACGCACATGTCCTCTGCCACTCCCGCCTACGCGGGCTGGAGTCACTTACCTTCCCTGTGGCAGCCGGATGGGGACTGGGCCCGGCGGCCGCTGCCTCTCCAGGCCTTCACTGCTCTCTGCCCGATACAGACACTGACCCTGTGGCCACCGGCATCCGCCCAGGCCCCCTCCCGGTTTAATTTCCGGGGCCGTGGCCTCGGGGTCAGGTTCCGAGAGCCCGCCGCTGGGCCCCAGGCTCCACGGACACGGAGGCCGGCCCGGTACTCACTGCTGTAGCTCAGCTGGAAGCCGGGGGCCGTGTCCGCGCCGTCGCTGTCGAACTCCAGCCGCAGGTGGTTGGAGGTGCTGTTCAGGGTCAGGCCCAGCAGCTCGCGCCGCGTGAAGGTGCCCAGGGGCCGGGAGGCGCCGTCCCGCCCGTCGAACACCTGGCGGTCAGGAGAGCCGGTCACTGCTCCTGGCTTCCGCTGCGCAGTTACCGGTGCTGCGCGCGCGCCGCCCACAGGCGCCCAGGGACCGGCCCCGGGACGGCTCCTCTGGGCTCGGCACAGAAATGTGTCCCACGCGGAGCTGGGAAGGGGGAATCCCTTCTGCCTGGAGCTCCTGACCTGACTGCGTCATGGCCAATAGGGTCAAGGCCCCAACAGGGACCCCTCTCTCCATGCAAGAGATGACAGACGGGGGGAGGGGGGAAGAGAGGTGGGGGGGAAGGGGCACTGACAGTCCCTTGCAGCTGGTTTTGCACATCCTCCAGCCTCACAGCTTAACAAAGGTGGGACCCAAGCACTGGGGTGACTGGGGTGGGGGGTGTCAGCAGGAGCCTCATGTGCCTATAAAAGCAAAAACTCCAGCCCAGCTGACATTTCTGGTTGAGTGTTAACCTATGACCCAGGAGGTCACAGTTCAATTCCTGGTCAGGGCACAGGCCCGGGTTGTGGGCTTAATCCTGAGTAGGGGGCATGCAGGAGGCAGCTGATTATCCTCTCATCACTGATCTTTCTCTCCCTCTCCTTTCCTCTCTGTCTGAAATCAATAATAAATAAGAAAAGAATGAAACCCAGACTTTGGCAAAGGGAAGGAGAAGAGAGATGTGCCCACCTTGCCAAGGCTCAGCTGTGTGACCTGGACAAGTGGCCACGTCTCTGCGGACCGAGGGCCATGGACGGGACGAGGCCTGGCCTTGGTCTGTGCTCTCACGCCTGTCTGATGCCCGAGGCTGGAGCTGCAGTGTGAGCTCCTGGGCCCCTGCCCCCAGGAGCCCCGCTCCCTGCGCGGTCCCAGGAAAGGGGAGGTCTCAGGAGCCTCAGAGCTCACGGGCATCTCCACCTGGAGGTGGGGTCCTCGAGCCGTGGTCGGCAAACCCTGGCCCATGAGCCACATGCGGCTCTTTGGCCCCTTGAGTGTGGCTCTTCCACAAAACACCACGGCCTGGGGGAATCTATGTTGAAGAAGTGAGAAGTAGTTCAAGTTTACAAAATGTGGCTCTCCAAAGAAATTTCAATCATTGCCCTGTTGATATTTGGCTCTGTGGACTAAGGAGTTTGCTGACTATGGTCCTAGGTCAAGGCAAGACCTGGGGCTCCTGAGCCTAACACTCGCCATCACAGGACACACGGAGCCCTGCTCAGGGCCCAGCTCATGCCCGGGCCTGCTTCCTTGAGTCTGTCCAGTCCCCGTGGCCCCTCCATGTGAACCGGCCCCGTGGTCCCGTGACAGTGGCTGCAAATGTCCACAGTCACGTCTCGGTCATCACAGCTTTGCATGCCGGGCCACGTGTACACAGAGTGGCCCCAGGGACAGGCTGGGGCCCCATGAGCTGTAACTGCCTGTGAGTGCCAGGCACAGGGCTGGAGACACACACCACATCACACCGCTACACAGCCATCAGCGTTATATGTTTTACATGTTTGGAAGCTAGAAGTGTTAAGTTATTTGCCCAAGATATACCGCTAATGCCAGACCAGGACCACAGGCCCGCTGTCACAGTCCACGTTCCCTCCTTCACGTGGCACTTCCTGCCGCTTCCCAGGGGAGGAACCGGCTGGGGACCGCGCGTCACAGGAACGTCCCGGTGCAGTGTCCACAGGCACCGCTGCCGTGGCGGGAGGGGCTGTGCAGGAGGGGCCTTACCCGCAGCAAGTCCCCGGCCTGCAGCTCGAAGGTCCGCGCCCACAGGCGGATGCCCTGGCCCGCCTCCGTCTCAATGCTGTAGATGCACTCGTGGTGGTTGTCGTAGTTGGACGGGAAGTTCGGCGACAGCAGCGTCCCTTCGCTGCCCGTGACCCTTGCCCCGCACTCAGCTATGAGGGAAAGGGAGAGGGCTGGGCGTTAACGCCGTGACAGCCGCGCAGCCTCCCTCCTCCCAGCCTGTCTGCCGTCGGTCCGCTGTAGCCACAGACCTGTGACCTGGAGCATTTCCCCGGCTGCACGGGAAGGAACCGTGTCCAAGGTGCTCTTTCTTTTTTAGAAAATGTTTTCACGGGTTTCAGAGACGGAGAGGCGATAGAAACATCATTGAGGAAAGAAGGTCATTGACGGCTGCCTCCTCATGCCCCCTACAGGGGATGGAGCCCGCAGCCTGGGCCTGTGCCCGTCACTGGGAATCAAACCCTGACTCCTGGTTTCACGGAGCCATGCTGGCCGGCTGCGTTTTCTTATTTTTCTTATTAGGATGCCTCAGCCCATGGGAGCAGCATGCCACCCCACAGCGTTCTGGAACAATCCACGAGTCCCAGCACCTGCGGCACCGCCAGGCGACACAGCTCCTCTCCTTACCTCACCCCAGCCTCACGAGGTGGCCGGTTCCCTGTCCCAGCCCGACGGTCATGGCGGTGCCACTTCCCTGTGTTTTCAGTCCATGGCACCACCCGGACGGGTTCCCACCCCGCACCGGCCTCCTCTGCCCGCGTGGCCACAGTGCGTCCGGGATGGAAGGCATCCTCCCCCTGACCCAAGGGGCGGCCTCGCTTCCAGGCCCAAGTTCCCATAAAACCACCCCAACTTTGATCAGCAGAGCGAGCGCAGCCCTCGCTTCCTGAGGGCCCGGCAGGTGCCCGGGCCTCTCGGCACCGGCTCCTCCCCCGTGCCAGCGAGGGCTCGGTTACAATTCCTTCGGCTCCACACGCCGGGGGCCCCAAGTGGCCCTGAAACAGTACAGCTGCCAACCGTGTACATGTTCATGTGCAGGGGTGTGCGTGCTTGGACAGGCGTGTGTACACTGAGGTGTGCACATACTTGTTCAGGCATGTGCCTGTTTGGACAGGTGTGTGTGTGTGTGCTTGGACAGGCATGTGCTCATGTATTTATGTATGTTTGGGGGGTCTCCTGGAGCTGGATGGAAGTGTCCGCCTTCCCGGGGAGGCAGTGAGGGCCGTCAGGGCTGTGTGGAGAGTGTGGCTGGGGAAGACCTTGGAGAACCAGCAAGGACAGGAAGCGGCACTTCCTGCCACCCCCCCGTGGAAGAAGCTACTGGGAAACGGGAGAACGAGAGGCGGGAAACAGCTCCCATCGCCATGGGCCCTGCGGATCTCAGCGCCATAGCTAACCTGCGGTTTGAAGGCACACGGCAGCCACCGGCCAAGCACCAGCGGCTGCGGGCAGAGAGGGCAGTGGGGAACCTTGGTTTCTGGAGAAACACGGGTTCCAGCCTGGCTAACTGCGTGACCGTGGCCACAGGTCTCAGCAGCTGTGGGCTCAGCATTCCCGTCTGTATAATGGGACTCTGGGTAGCGGTGCTGACCTCACAGAGGTGTCTGGGTAAGGAGTTAGGCAGGGAAAGGAGCTCAGCGGGCCTTCTACTCTGGAGTTAGGGCTGCTCGGGCTAACTCCGCCCCAGGTACCCTCGTCGCACACTGTAGGCCACAGCGTGAAGACCCAGACCCAGCAGCGAAGGAGATGATCCGATGAGATGGAATCACGGCGAGTGGGTTACTGTGATCGGCAGGCTGCTCCCCCGTGCGGGTCTGTAGATGCTGCTTGACTTCTCCAAGCTGAGAGCTTCTCTGAGGTCTTAGACCCTGTAGGTCGGTAATTCCGGCCTGAGGGAGCGGGTCCCAGGATCCTGGGGGCTGGGGGGCAGCTCTAAGGTGCGGTGCACAGTATTCCTGGAGGCCACGTTCAAAAGTGCACCCCGTTCTCAAGTAAACATCATAACTGCAGAGAGGCAGAATGCCTTTCTGCCTCTCTGCAGTTATGAGAGAAAGCCAGGGCGCAGACGTGAGCAGACATGTGTCTGGCAGGCGATGAGGGGCCCGTTCAGGGCACGGCTGGGCTGTTGGCGCAGGGGTCCTGCCTGGCGGTCTGTGCTCCGTGGAAACGGGAAGCCAGGGTTCGCTTTGGATCGGGGGTGCCCTCCACCAACAGCACCGGGAGGCGCTCCGTCACAGAAGTGGGTGTTCCCAGCTACCGGTGCCGAGCTCTGAGGATTACGGAATCTTTTCCCCCAACTTCCCCTCGGCCTCCAGGCGTCCCGGCTGGTGGGCCTGTGCTCCGGGTCTCGCCATCGAGGGCTCTCAGGGACTCTGCAGAAGCACTTCTGGCGCTCGCTGCGCGTCAGCGTGCTCTGCCCCCAGTGGCAGGTGGTGGGGCTGCGTGTGCCCAGCAGGGGCAGCAGGGGCAGGCTCTGGGACTGCAGGCAGAATGCTGCCATTCAGTCCTGTAGCTCCGCCTCCTGCTGCCCCTCCCAGTCACAGGGATGTGCCCCCAGGCCCCCTAACCCTCCATGCTGCCCAGCGCGCCTCCCAGAGCCTGCACACCTTCCTGCTGGCGTCGGGGAGCCCCGTCCAGATTCTGAGGACAACCCGGACACGTGGACTCCACCCCGACTTCAATGCCCGCTTACAGGTCCGGGCCGTCAGCGGCCAAACAGAGACACGGCAGGACCAGAGCCTTTACACTGCCGTGCTGTGCCAGGGAGACACCTGCTTTCCGTCCTCACCACGGTCCACGGCTGTGTTACTGCAGCCTGTCCGAGGCCTGTTCCCACAACCTGTCACAGACCTGCCCCTGCAGCCTGTCCGAGGCCTGCCCCTACAGCCTGTCCCAGGCCTGTTCCTACAGCCTGTCCCAGACCTGCCCCTACAGCCTGTCCCAGGCCTGTTCCTACAGCCTGTCCCAGGCCTGCCCCTACAGCCTGTCCCAGGCCTGCCCCTACAGCCTGTCCGAGGCTGCCCCTACAGCCTGTCCCAGGCCTGTTCCTACAGCCTGTCCCAGGCCTGCCCCTACAGCCTGTCCCAGGCCTGCCCCTACAGCCTGTCCCAGGCCTGTTCCTATAGCCTGTCCATGGCTGTGTTCCTACAGCGTGTCAACAGTCATGTTCCTACAGCATGTCCAAGGCTGTGTTCCTACAGCGTGTCAATGTCGTGTTCCCACAGTGTGGTTTCCACATTCCTTTGCCCCGTTTCCCTTTATAAATATGACTGACGAAGAGTCATCCCTCAGTCATGAACTGTGGGGCTGAAGGGCTGACCTTCCAGCTGAGACGGCACAGCCAGTCTGAGGCTCGCCCCTGGCAGGCAGCTAAGTGGCCGGTCCACGCCCACACCCACCCTCGCTCTCACCCTCCTCCTCGCCCTCCTCCCGCCACGCAGGGCCCCGCGTCCGGCTGCGCCAGGCCCGCCCCTGGGCGAATGAAATGAAAGCGTGTGACCACCTACCCACACACCTTGGCAGAGGCGCACTCCACACCCGGCGGCCCCCGCCCAGGCAGGTCAGCGTGGTGGCGCCCTCCAGGCGGTACCCCGGGAAGCAGGAGAAGGTCAGCGCGTCCCCGACGCCGAAGCGGAAGCCCACCCTGCGGCTGAAGGCGGGCACGCCGGGGTCCTCGCAGGGCTCCAGGTCGTACTCTGCGGGAGAGAGCGGGCGTGGGGCCGGGCTGACACGCAGACACGCAGAGGACACAGGCTGGGATTAAAGCGAACCCAGGCGTGCGGGCGCCTTCCACCGCCGTGCCTGGCGGGCGAGTCCTTTCCTCGCCCTGCGAACGCTCGGACGGGGACCGACATGACCGGGCACAGGGTCCGTGTCCCCAGGAGGCAGGTGAAACGCTGGCCAGGAGTGCAAGGATTTGTGGGTAAGACAGTGATGCTTCTGCAGAGGAGATTTGCAGAGCGGACCACGTGGGTGCCTCTCATTTCCAGGGGGTTCAGCCCCACTTCCCACCCACTAATGCAAGTTATTTGTCAGCCACTTATCTCTAACCACACACACAATCACACCCCACACGCATGTACACACCCACTCCCCTCATACATGCACACACTCTCTCCCCATACACATGCACACAAACACACCCCACACCCACACACATGCACACAAACACACACCACACACATGCACCCAACCACACCCCACATGCATGCACCCAACCACACCCCACATGCATGTACACAACCACACCCCAAATACATGTACACAACCACACCCCACATGCGTGCACACAACCACACCCCACATGCATGCACACAACCACACCCCAAATACATGTACACAACCACACCCCACATGCATATACACAACCACACCCCACATTCCACACACACCCACACTCACACACACAACCACATCCACCAAACACCCACAAACACATACCATTCTAGCCCCCACACACATGCACACAATCACACATCCCTCCACGCACACTCACACCCACGACCACACACTCCACATTCATACACACCCACCCCCACCCCCACACATTTGCTGACAAGCGGCACTGTTATTTCTAGAAAGAGAGGCGAGCCCAGCGCACCTGAGAAGGTGACGTTGAAGCCCTCGTAGGAGATGGAGAAGTCCGAGACGAAGCGCAGCTGGGCCGTGAAGTTGCCGAACAAGCCCGCCTTGATCGTGTGGGGCAGCACCGACCCCGTGAGCCGGGCCACGGGCTCCGAGAAGCTCCCGTCCTCCGTGACCAGCAGGTAGTCGTGCGAGCTCTCCAGGTGGAAGGTGTGGAACATCAGCTGGACCCCTGGGAGCAAAGGCGGGGACACGTGAGGGACACGGGGAGGGGACACGTGAGGGACACAGGGAGGGGACCCGGGAGAAACATGGGGAGGGGGACACAGAGAGACACGGGAGGGAACACGGAGAGACACGGGGAGGGGACACGGAGAGACACGGGGAGGGGGACACGGACAGACATGGGGAGGGGGACATGGACAGACATGGGGAGGGGGACACGGACAGACACAGGGAGGGGACACATGAGGGACAGGGGGAGGGGACACGGAGAGACACGGGGAGGGGACACGGAGAGACACGGGGAGGGGGACACGGACAGACATGGGGAGGGGGACATGGACAGACATGGGGAGGGGGAC